>JAQMYJ010000011.1:2329075-2349692 GCA_030014305.1 Clarias laeviceps | reverse complement strand
CAGAAAGGCTGACCTCTGTGTCTTAAAATAACAACTAACTGTTGTTTTTCTTGTTGTTACGTAATTACCTAATTCCAAATGTGTTATTTTATAGGTTTGAAATCCCCAGTATTGTTGTAGAATGTAGAAAATAAATCACTAAACAAAAAAATAAAGAAATTTCCAAGTGTTCTAAAACTTTTGAACGGTCGTGTATATAATTTTTTCAATTTTCATTGATCTATGTTATGTTGCCGGCTTGGATTTATGCATGTCATGCAAGCTGTCATGAATGAAATGAAAACTTCATGACATACTTCAACACACCCTGGCATGTTGATTGATGCTTTTTTTTTTCATTCCAATGCAAATGAGAATGAAACATAGGTAAAAAAAAAAAAAGCCACGTTGGCTAGATGAACAAGTCTGTGGTCATTACAAGCTTCACGAAGCCTGGCATTAGCGTAAACCCACCATATGCTTGGTCATCATACCATCATCTCGCCTCTCGGATGTTCCGCACTACACGTGACGCTTTTATCTTTTACAAAAGTGCCTTGCTTGTGGTAACATGTAGAGGTATTCCTTATGATACATAACTAATAATAACCAAAATGTTGAAATTGCCAAACAAATCTAGACGAACTAACACAATTATACAAGGTGTAGGACAAAAGGAAACTGGATCTTCTGCATTCCACGGGGCTTTGTGACAGTGTGTAGATACCAGAGGGCAGGATTAAAACAGATGTGGGCACTACAGGTGGAACACTGACCTCTTAGGAGGCATTACGTTGAAATGAAAGCTGCCTCTGCATCGAGGTCATGTGACTTCAACATTTATTTTCCTATAAAATTTGTTTAGGGTTAAATATACTGTAACACTCAAACTGAGCATGCTCCGTGTGTCTGGGGGCGGGACCCGATGACAGAAGGCCCTACTTAACTAATGTTAAGTAGATGCAAAATGGCGTCAGACGCACTACAGCCTCGAGGCTTCCAGTTCAAAGTGAGCTGTGCGGCGTGCTCAGGTTTCATGCTCCTTTCATTTAGGCACAACTTTATAGCACAGCGCTTCCTTTTCTTCATGTTGATGTCTTGTGTACTGTATCGCCTCCCCCGACCTGTCACACACTGTAGCTCATGATGTAGCGCATTTCACAACCTTGGTCATTAATATGGGATTTTTTTTCATTATAAGGGAATGTTAATGAAACTGAAATTGTTAACATAAACAGTGATTTCCTATTCCAATGAACGCAACATTCTGAAGAAAGGAAAGTAAGATTCCAACGAGCCGTCTGACGTCCATCTGTGGTAATTACAGATGTCACTAATCCGATTCCCAGGACTGGTACTGACCCGAAAAACAGCTAAAATACTGGATTAAATAATAAAATGAACTAATAACTATTTATTAGGCTAGATTATTTTTTTTTACTATTACATTGATACTTTATACTATATGTGCCAGGCAGCACGGTGGTTAGCATAGTGGTTAGCACTGTTGCCTCGCACCTCCTGGGTAAAAGGTTCGATTACCACCTCAGGGTCTGTGTGCATGGAGTTTGCATGTTCTCTCTGTGCTTGCAGGGTTTCCTTCGTTTACACCTGTTTGCTCCCACAGTCCAAAGAAATGCAGATTAGGCTAACTGGCATTTCTAAATTGACTGTAGTGTGTTAGAGCCCTGCGATGGATTGGCACCCTGTCATCTGGCACCCTTGTGCCCAGTGATATCTCCTGGGATATGTTCCAACCCCCCCGTGACTATGTATACAGGATAAGTGGTATAGACGATGAATTAAGGAACTATACTATGTGTGTCATTTGTGCAGAAGAGGATTAGGCCCGCCATTAAAAAAGAAAAAAATTTGAATACTTTCTTAGAATTTTGGGAATATTTTTTTCCCCCGTATAATTATGACTTTTATCTCAGAAGAAAAAACGCAAAAAACTGAGAAAAAAGTCAGAACTCGAGGATCAAACTTTTTATAATGGCCTGCTGTTTTGTTTCAGATGTTTTGTGCATGTTGAATTTTTTTAATTCATTATTTATTTATTTATTTTTTATTTTTTTGGTAAGCACATCTGTTGGAATAAAAAAAAACGTATTGGTATCAAAATCTGGTGATATTCATTGTTTCGGGTACCAGTATCAGGAAAAAAAAAAAAGTGCTCTCATGACTTGCCTCGTCTTTACGTCTATGTCTATTATTCAGATCCAAAACCTTTCTACTATTAAAGTTTGATAATTTAAGGATTTGAGGATTTCATCGACCCAACAACCAGCAATTAATGGGTTATAAAAAGTGCAGTGCTGCTTTTCTGACCTGCTTTAACAATCTATGGTTTCACAATATCTTCACAATATCTAAAAAGGTAGAGTCTTATGTTTTCGGGCGCATGCGGGTACTTTGAATGGTCGGAGTTTTACATTGGTAGGAAATTATTCACAGGACGTGAAGTACTTATTCATAGCTGATTTGCTAAGCATAGCACAAGTGCACCAGAGCGCCACAGAGACGAGTTTGTGTGTGTGTGTGTGTGTGTGTGATAAACAAGCTGGATTTTGCTTGGCTGGCTTCGTATTTGCATGGGGAATTGGCCGATGGATTGCGGTGGCTTTTGAGTATGTGGTTACCTGTGCTTTACCTGAGATTGCTCAACCAGCTGAGCTCATGTTTCAGTGTTAGCTCATGCTTTCGTCAGAATATAAGCGTAGCTCCACGGCAGCTATTTTGTCCCATTTGAGTACCATTATAATGCCGCTATTTGCATTTCCACGGACATTTGCTCTACACATTGTGCATATTTATATACTGGACGTATTATTATTCATCACGTGTGAAATCCAAAGTGAAATTCTGGCGCTATAGGGACGTGGGGTCAGAGTTCAGAGTGCAGGTTCCCAAGAGTCCCAAGGTTGCTCAAGGGCCCGACATTGGCGGTCTGATGAAAGCCTTAACCGTTTGAGCCTCCGCAGTCATGTTTATGTCTAAGAGTTTAAAGTCAAACCGATGTACACACAAGATACCTGAGATTGCTAAACTATTGTCTAACGCTCGTCTGTGCGATGTCTGTGTGATATATATACGTCTGTCTGACAGTATAATTACTGTCAGATCTAATCCTCTAGAAA
The DNA here is from genome assembly GCA_030014305.1 of Clarias laeviceps. Taxonomy (NCBI): domain Eukaryota; kingdom Metazoa; phylum Chordata; class Actinopteri; order Siluriformes; family Clariidae; genus Clarias; species Clarias laeviceps. The sequence goes on along the minus strand of JAQMYJ010000011.1, from coordinate 2,346,573 downwards.
TAGAGGCTGAATTGAGTGCATGACGGCATGCAGGCTGAGCAAACACTTAACACACTGAAGTATGAGGGAACTTTCTGATACCATCTCATTTTGAATAATCCAACAATAATACTTGTCAAAAATCACAGTTTGTAGACACTCACTCATCGTCTATACGGCTTCATCCTGTATTCAGGGTCGCGCGGGGCCTATCCCAGGAGACTTAGGGCACGAGGCGGGGTACACCCTGGACAGGGTGCCAAATCATTGCAGGGCACACACACACACTCATACACACACTATGGGAAATTTGGGAACGCCAGTTAGTCTAATCTGCATGGAAACCCGCCAAGCACGGGGTGAAGATGCAAACTCCATGCACACAGAGACTGGAATCGAACTTGGCCTGGGATCGAACCCAGACCCTGGAGGTCAAAGGCGACAGAGCTAAGCACTACACCACTGTCGCTTAAATTTAAGTTTCTTCCTAATAATCTCTGAGCTAAATCTACTGCAGGCACTTGTTCTTCAATGATTGGACGTTGACAGATAGATCACCAGAGGCAGTAAGCCTACTAGATAAATAAGAAAGAGAAAGTGAGAGAGAGAGAGAGAGACAGAGAGAGAGAGAGAGTATCATGCAAATTGGTGCAGTTTGTCTTTTCATCCAGACACTTTCATTACCCCGAACTGTTTGCTCATACAGGTATATCATCTGTAACGGTGGCTCATTGGGATACACAGCAATGCCACAAAAAGTCAAACATCAACAACATTCCCTGCTCCTTTGTCCGACCACAACCACAAAGGAGACATGAAGCGAGCATCCGAGGCACTGAAATAAAACAAGGGATGCATTCCAGGGACCAGAGAGCTCGTACCGGCTTTGGATTTGAGAGCCAAATGTTGACTGAGGGAGGGTGTCCTTCACTGCTGAATAGGGAGTGATTGTTCTCCCCGACTGCAGCACATGTGTACTTTTCAATAAGCCAAGAATCAGCATTGATCTGAGCAAACCGAGCAGCGCTGGCACATAACTTAGCAGGCTAAGCATCCACGTACACGCCCTGGCTCTCATTGTGCAACGGTAAAATGGGCAGAGTGACAAAAAAAAATTAAGTTTGATCAATGTGGCTACTACTGAAAGTTGGTTTAAGGGTTGAGTAAGAACTTTCACATATGTTGCACATGCATTTATATGGTACAAAAAAAAAACCTTCCATGTTTTCCACTCATTTTGCGTGTGTATGTGTGTGTTCATGCATGTTTGCGTGTGTTTATTCCTTGTAACACCTTACCCAGATCTGAGAAGTTGTCCAGTCATGACACCTAAAACTTTATTGACATTATGCTGGCGGGAAGGAGTTGAGTAAGAGCATGTATTATCAAGTTTTCTGGTGCCTCGTTAGCACCGTGGGCGGCTCGTGAAGATTATGGCAAAGGTCCCGGGACTTGACTCAGCTCAGCTCAGCTCAGGCGAAATGCCGTTTAGGAAATGTTGCATGATAGATATAGCGCTCTCTCTCTCTCTCTCTCTCTCTCTCTCTCATATCAAGGTACGATGCCGTGTTCACCTTCAACAGCTAAGAGGAGCTCTGATGAACTTCCTGACCTTCCATGAAGCCAGACAGACATTTACGGTTGACTGCAAATTCTGTACATTGTTCTGTCTGAGCTGAAAAAAATAAAAGATCCACCTGGATAAACACAACTAAGAAAGGGCAACAGAAAGGAGATACACATGTGAACAGTTTTAAACCGCGCTGAAACAATGCAGTGGAACAACACAGATATTTCGTGCTACAGTATTTAAAGTTGGTCATAAAATAGAAAATGTAAATCGCTTTAAAGCTTTAAAGTTTTGCTTTAAAGTTTTGCCAACTTTCTACTGTGACTGTTTTACTTGGACTGAATATATGAAGGATGAGAAACAATCTGGTATTTCCTTCAATAATCTATCTATCTATCTATCTATCTATCTATCTATCTATCTATCTATCTATCTAAACAAGTAACTGATTTTACATGAATTGTTGCAAAGTGGAAAATCATAATCTGTGTTATCTTCTTAAAGTAATATGTACACAATGAATAAGTATATTACAGCAAGCAAAGGGTTAAAAGGAAACCCAGTATTTGCTTATTGCACTAGTGCAACTCTGTGTGTGTGTGTGTGTGTGTTTGTGTCTGTATACGTGGTATCCAACAGGATGTGGCTTGTACCTTTAAGCGAGGGAGTTTATAGAACTCCCAGTACAGGACTCCGGGGGAAATGACCATATTTGGGTACAGGAAGTGCTGGAATTCCTTCAGGTATGAAAGACATTACAATAGAAGGAGGTCGGAGGCCATCAGGTTTAGTGATTTACTGTTTTATCCAACACGCAACATTAACCGACTCAGTGCAGACACACCCAGACGCAGTGCGTCATTCTGCTGTATCTCCGTAGATATTTTACAAATGATAAAAACGCTGGTGTCTGAAAACCTGAAATGCACTGTATTGTATTCACAAGGGTCATTTACACAAGAGGCCATATTTTTGGAATACAGGAAGTAGGGTGCTATAGTAAGTTTGTGCTATAGGGAGGAAAAGATACGTATAGGTAGTACAGGTGGGGTAAAAGCTAAGGATATTGCCCGAAGTGATTTTTTTTAATGTTCTAATGGATGGTCGATGATTAATAAATATACTAGTATGAAAAAACAACACACTTCCAATAACACATTTAGTCCATTAGACACGACAGACAGACAGACTGACAGGACGAGAGACAGACAGAACGTCCATAGTGACATTCTAGCTTCTAAATAGATAGATAGATTAAGGATAGATAGATAGATTTGGTAAAAATTCTGAGATCTGAACGCATTCTCCAGTTTGCTTTCTGAATGGATGCATGATGAGAGATAGATTTGTACAGTAGCTAGATAGATACATTTAGGCTCTTATCCAGAGCATTTTTTTTTTTTTTATCTCATTACACATCTGAGCAGTTGAGGGTTAAGAGCTTTGCTCAAGGGCCCAACAGTGGAAACTTGGTGGTCGTGGGGTTTGAACCTGGGATCTTCCGAACCATAATTTCATATATTGGAAAATATTGGAAACAATATTTCCATATTTCTATTTACATTTATATTTTAAGTTATAGACAGGTGATAAACAGACAGAGAGACTGACAGACAGACAGACAGACAGATGGATGGATAGATAGATAGATAGATAGATAGATAGATAGATGTCTAAAAAGCTAAATGATGTGCAAAAACCTGTAGGATTTACTTTTGCATTTCTACTAATTCTATAATACCGATATGACACTCACTCACTCAACACCTATACCACTAACAAGGGGCCTGGAGCCTATCCCAGGAAACTTAGGGCACAAGGTGGGGTACACCGTGGGGTACTGGTTGTCAACCCATCGCACGGCACACATATACACATTCACACACTACGGGCAATTTTTTAAAATTTTATTTATTATTTACCTAATCTGCACGTCTTTGAACTGTGGGAGGAAACAGAGGAAACCCAAGAACATGCTAACTAAATGCACACAGAGATGGGAATCGAGTAAGTGTCCTTGTTTACTTATGCTCACATGATGTTTATGTCCTGGATTATGTTTGTCTCCTCCTTTCTTCAGCCTTGCGTGTTGTGTATGGACACCTCCACATAACACCGGTAGAAATACTGTCTGTTTTGCAGCTCATGTTTGGACGTAGAGATATTGAGACGTTTAGACGTTATGTCTCGCTGGCTCTATGTCTCGCTGGCTCTATGCTTAGTACATTCACACTTTAACGGCATTTAGCAGACGTACATATCCAGAGTGATCAAACACACACATCATGCTATTTTCACTGGGCCCGTTGTAAGAATACGATAAAACCAAAGCTATGTTCGTGAGATAAGTACAGCATGAAACACACACACTAAGCAAAGGAAACTATATATAAAAATATAACCAAGTGCTAATTTATGTGCGTGGTGAGGAGGTCTGAAGAACGTCAGGGACTCGGCTGTTCATTCCATCACCTGGGAAGTTTATCTTCCACTGAGAGATGGTGAGTGCAGTCAGGGTAGGGTGTGATAATTTGGCTTTGCTGGCAAATATCAGTGCAAAGAAGTCTGGATGATTGTCAAGGTCAGAAAGTAATCAGTAGTCCAGTCTTGACTTGACAAGGGACTGAACCAGCACCTGGATAGAAACAGCTGAATCTTTTTTTTTTTTGTCTAAAACTTTCCCAAAACCGTCGAGACTTTGTCATATTTACAAAAAAATGAAGCATGGATCGGGAGATAAGAAGCATAAAGTGTAAAGTGAAAAATGGTGTCATACAGTATGATCCTATCTGAAAATTCACTTTTTAGCACCAATACTATGTTTTGGCCGAAAGTGATTCTGAGATTCTTTATCAGATGAAACAGAACAAATAAAAGCCTTTTTTTTCTTAAACATCCTGTCTCTCTAGATACTTTGTGTACTATGCTTAGCTTTTCCACGTTTATCTCTATTTGCTTCAGTACACTGTGGTTAATTCCTGGATTCTACATTCTACATAAGGAAGGATGCAGGCTGTTTGTCAGTACCACGTATTATGAAAACTACAGCAGGAGGCAGAGCTTTTTCTTACAAGGGCCCAAAATTATGGAATAGTCTTCCAATTAATGTTCAGGACTCAGACACAGCCTCAGTGTTTACAGGAAAACTAGGTGAATAGATTTGCCTTATATAAAGGAGCAGATCTGGGGGACTTATGGACGTAGAGTATTATGGTGAACTGGTATGTTCAGATGCTCTCATTGATCACTCAAGTTTTATCATGTTGGAGTGATACATCCCAGTTCCCCCTCATGTCTGTGTTTCCTCCTGGCTCTCCCTTTTAGTTATGATGACATAGTTAGTCCTCCCGGAGTTCATGCTTGCACTAAATATACATTCACTTTATATATATATATATAGACTGCATCCAGACCTAACTGTTATCTCTCCTGCTCCTCTCTCTTTCTCTCTCCCTGTCTCTGAGCTGCCAGTGATCCAGACCCCTCTGGACCTGTCTGACTCGTCCTGGTGCCCTGCTTCTGGTTGGAGATCACGTTGCATGTGGTCTGTCTGGGATGCGTGTGGTGACTGGGGACGGTTCCACTTTACCATGATGACATGGCTGATGCAGACAGCTGCTCTCTGATTACTTGTGACTGCAGTCGCTCGATAGTTCAGGACTGAAATGTCTTACATTCTACCTGAGCCTCCAATAATAAACTGGACTCCATATTAACTTAAAAACATCAGTTTTTATACTGAACTTCCAGCGTCCTAAGACACGGTATGACTGCAGATCAATCCCTCCGTTATCACCCAAATGAGGATGGGTTCCCCCTTGAGTCTGGCTCCTCTCAAGGTTCCTTCCGTCGTCATCTCGGTTTACTCATCAGGGACGATCTGATCGTTTTGATTCATACACATTTTCATACATTTCGTACACATTTCCATAATTTTCATTTCCATGATTTTCTTACATTTCATACACATTTCCATAATTTTCTTTTTGTGAAGCTGCTTTGCAACAATGACCATTGTTAAAAAACGCTACACAAATAAAATCGAATTGAATTGAAGTTTAAATTCATTGTTCTTTTTTCCCCCAGTTTAATTAAGAGTCTCATCAATTGCTGCATGGGTATTCTGTTTTCTCCTGGAGATCAATTCTACACAAATGTTCTACCATCCTTAACGGTTTGTTATGAGAGAGAAATATATCGCTAGCACTGTTTGAAGAGGCCCTGTCTGACATGGCATCTGGCGTGCAATAACTCCAACATGTCGTATATTACATCTCTCATGTTTGCAGAAGTCTGTGTAGATAATCCAAAGCAGTGCTGTAGATGTGGTGACCACCTGTCACGTACACCAGGGACACTTTATGGGTGCAGGTTATCGGATGGCTTGTTATATGTTGCAAAATGCGCAATTTCTTTTAAAACCTTATGTCAATACAAGACAGGAAATCGTGGATAACACTTACTACTTGTTATTCTAAATATATGTTTTAAATATATAGTTACAAAACTGTATTATGAATCCATATGTCATAGTATGATGATTTTTTTTTTTTGTCCATTTCTTGTGTTTCTTTAGCAACTTCATGTGTCAGATTGTCTGATTATATTAAATTTGGTTTGAGACAGGACCAAAGATAAACTCTGTACAGTATTGTTATCCAATAAGCTTAAAGCAAACATGTGGAAAAATTCCCACACACAACTATAAGGAAGCATTGGTTTCTTTTATCACCTGTGTTTTAATCGAGCTGGATAACATCCTGCTTCTCGATCGAACTGGCACAAGATTACACATATTGCGGGGTGCGTGAAGCTTAGGCAGGATTTTAACATTTACTTAAAGTGCAGAAGGCATGATTATTATTGAAATTGTATGTTTATTATTGAGATCTGATAGTTCCTAACCTGACCTGTTTAATACAAATCTCAATAAAGGAAAAACATGCCATCCATCCATCCATCCATCCATCCATTTAGGAACCTCTGTAGTCCAACTATGGACTACATATATACAGTATATGTGCCTCGCATCTCCAAGGTCAATGGTTCTATTCCCGCCTCAGGTCTGTATGTGTGGAGCTTGCATGTTCTCTCCCTGCTTTCTGGGTTTCCAATGGGTACTTTGGTTTCCTCCCACAATTCATAGTAGGCTAACTGGCGTTCCCAATTGCCTGAAGTATGTGTGTGTTCCCTGTGATGGATTAGCACGCTGTCCACGCTATACCCTGCCTCATGCCAGGAGTCTCCTGGGATAGGATCCAGGCTTCCTGCCACCCTATAGTCTGTTGGTTGAAATTTCAGAAATAAAATGGTCCGTGGTTGAGTTAAATAGTTCAGGTATTAGTGTATATTTTTTAAATTGAGCCTAATATTTGTATACAGAGATGCAAATATGCAAATAGACCCCCACGTTTTTATATTTTTGAAGATGTAAATGAAGGTTTAGTTATTAATAAATTATTAACACTCTTTTTTACTTTTCTTCAGTGGCTTTAAGTAAAACAATTTACTTAGGTATAGAATGAGAGGAAATCATCAAGTTGTTCCCGTTGGGCCCTTGAGCAAGACCCTTAACCTCAACTGCTCAGATGTAGAATGAGATAAAAATAAAATGTAAGTCGCTCTGGATAAGGGTGTCTGCCAAAGGCCTAAACGTAAATGGCAGCAAATTCTGATGTATATATTTTATCACAACACTATTGACTGACTGTCTGTTTATTTCTTGCATGTCTGTGAATGGTGCAAAAATTTTTAGAAAACCTCTGGTGTACTGTAAGCTGAAACCGAATACGGTGGAAGCCGTGTAATCAAATCTTCTTGTGATGAATCAGAGTGCGTAAACGAGTTTCCAGAGAATCGCAATTCCTTAAAAGACCTGTACAGCCAACAGCAGTTGTGTGAAATAAAAAGAACGCACTTAAGAAGGAAGTGACTGATTTCTACACCACCTGCATGACCAGTAATGGGAAGTTATCATAATAATCTGGTGTAATCATGTGAAAAAACTAAACAAAAACAGGAAGTTTTTTGTGGTACACAATGGTGGTTCTGATTATATTATCTTATTTGGCAGTTTTGTGGTATGAAATGTAGTCTACTGTAGGTTATGGTGTTGAAATAAATAACGTTAATAATGACATGGCCTCAAACTAATTTCGTTTAAAAAGTTATCACACTTGACTTCTGCTATTGGTGAATGAGGTGAACAAGCTAATTATGCTAATTGTTTTTAACAGAAATGCTCAGATGATAAACAACGAGACCAAAATAATGTGAAATTGTACAGTTTCCATTAATGTTGTTTAATATGTAATAAAACTTAGCTTGTCGATCTTGCAGATGCATGATTTGTTTCTGCTCACAACTTTATTAGCTTTATAAAGAAATCGGTGCAAATATGATGGGTTTTACTTGCTGCTACAGTAACTGCTCTGCAAAAACACATTAATGGTCATGATATTCACATAGTCAGCTAGATTCAACTTGGAAACTCTCCATTCAGAGAAAATATTCTATTTGATAATGTAAATTCAAATGCAATTTTATACAGAGGGTGTTTTTTGTCAATTTGTCAAGTTTAAAAAACAGTAAGATCTGATATACAGAGTAGATTAGACCATTGTTACTATATCTTATATAGAGCAGATCAGATCACATACTTATACAGAATCAATCAGACCACAACTATCTTATATAGAACAAATCCAACAACATATATCTTATACAGAATCAATCAGACCACAACTATCTTATATAGAGCAGATCAGACCACATATATCTTATATAGAGTAGATCAGACCACATGTATCTTATACAGAGCAGATTAGACCATATACAGTATATCTTACACATATCTGTTCTAATACAGAGTATATCGGACCACATATATCCTATATAGAGCAGATCAGACCACAAATATCTTATATAGAGCAGATCAGACCACATATATCTTATATAGAGTAGATCAGACCACATGTATCTTATACAGAGCAGATTAGACCATATACAGTATATCTTACACATATCTGTTCTAATACAGAGTATATCGGACCACATATATCCTATATAGAGCAGATCAGACCACAAATATCTTACACAGAGTAGATCAGACCACATATATCTTATATAGAGCAGATCAGACCACATTACTGTATATATTATACAGAGTAAATCAGACCACAACTATTTTATATAGAGCAGAGCAGACCTATCTATCTTACACAGGGTAGATCAGACTACTGATATTTTATACAGGGTAGATCAGACCACAGATATCGTACACATAGTAGACCAGACTACTGAAATCTTCTGATAACTTATACAGAGTTGATCAGACCCCAGATATCTTATGATGGGTAGATCAGACCACATCTATCTTACACATAGTAGATCAGACCACTGATATCTTATACAGAGTAGATCAGACAACATTATATATTATACAGAGTAGATCAGACCACAACTATCTTATATAGAGCAGGTCAGACTGCATGCATCTTACCCAGAGTAGATCAGACCACAGATATCTTATACAGAGTAGATCAGACCACATATCATAAAATAGTTGTGGTCTGATCTTCTCTGTATAAGATGACTGTGGTCTAATCTGTTCTGTATAAGACTGTGTGTTCTGCTCTACCCTATATAAGGGGATATATATAGAGTATACCAAGAATATAAAAATATAAGTTCATATATATATATATATGTGTGTGTGTGTGTGTGTGTGTGTGTGTGGTCTAATCTGCTACATATATAAAATATAAAGAATATGATCTACTTTATATTAGATGTATTAGATGATATATGTAGTCTGATCTATTCTGTATACAATATCTGTGGTCTGATCTATTCTGTATAAGATATATGTGGTCTGATCTATTCTATATCAGATAGTTGTGGTCTGATCTTCTCTGTATAAAATATATGTGGTCTGATCTACTATGAAGTGGTCTCAGAGTATATAGAGTAGAACAGCCCACAGATGTCTTATACAGAACTGGTCAGATCATAGTCATCTTATACAGAGTAGATCAGACCGCAGATATCTTATAAAGGGTAGATCAAATGTAACCACAGCATTTAATTAGTGTTTATTTTTGGAAGGCATTAGAAATATGTAAGAGAAATATGTAAGTGTTTCCGGGTTGCACTGGGTTGATTCTAGAATTAAGACATGTAGGAAGATGTAAAAATAATAATACCACCTTCTGAGTTATGATTGGTTACATTAACTGTCAGGCTTCATTAGATCGCTAGCGCTCTGACATGGGAGTCAATCCTCTAGTGCTGGCAACTTAACGAAGCCGAACGAATGATCCCACACCAGGGCATTAACAGACTAATTTCACTCCTTTGTTCAGCGAACCGTCTGCACCGTTCTGTGTCACATATAAACAACCATCATGTGCTCCGCGACATAATAAAACTATCATATTGCTTGACTTGTTTTTCTCAGTTTTGTTTGTGATATCAAAAACAATCTTGAATTCAAACACGTAGCCGATTCGAAATCCATCTAAAGCGTATGATTTTCCATGAAGCGAATAAAGTTTATATGAAGGCCTGGGCTTAAATATGACAGTTGTGTGAATGAAACTTGAGAGCTGAGCTGTCAGACTAACATCAACCCTCTTTCCTCATCACATCGTTTTTGTTTTGTTTTGTTTTGTGTTGCACTTATAATCTGGATTTTAATGCCTTTTTTTCTTTCAGGTACGCTTTGATCTTTGGCTCAGTGGTATGTAAAAGAAAAAAAAAAAAAGAAAAACTCTGGTAACACGAGTCTACCTCTTTCTGCCCCGAGGGCTTCTAGAAGCGAATTGCGTCAAGAAGTCGGATCTGTTAGGAGGGGGTGGGAGCACGAGCTCATACCTGTGGTTAGGAACTTTGCGTGTGATTTAAATGTTGGGATGTCCTTTTTCTTGTCTCCCAGGCAACCAGAGTCAAACAGGCACAATGACAGTGTCAATACACCACTTTGCTGACTGAATGGGAAATTTATTTTGCAATAAAGATCATGGTGAAGAGTCAAAGCAACAGCCTCGAGGGGTGACAAAACATTCACGTCTCTCTCGAGCCGCCAGAACTCTTGTGTGTTGAAAGAACGACAGCAAGACAAGCCATATGTGCCTTCTAACCACTCTCGTTCTCACAGACAGGCAGCGTTATTTGTATACCAGGGTGAATTACGTAAGAAATGGAAAGCAGGGACAGACGCATTGCAGTCTGTCTTTCAGGTCAGGATTTGTTTGAGCTAAAATGGCTAAAAAGTCGAGCATATTTCAACTTTCACGATTTGCATGATGACATTATTGTCTTGGAGGCTCTGCTTAAGGACAGGTGTCTACAACAAATGCAGGCTCCATGAGGACATGGGAAAACGTCTCCAATTAGAGTTCAATTGATGAAGTGTCTTGTAAGATTTCAATAAAATAAAATAAAAATAGAAAGCTATTTATAGACATTTTTACTAAGTAAAATTTTTATTAATTTTAGTAGATATTTCCAAGTTTTGTGTCTAGAAAGATGACTAAAATGAAAATGTTTGCAATGAGTGGATGCATAAAAACAGGCTTAATAATAATAATAATAATAATAATAATAATAATAATAATATAGAATAAAGAAATTATCTTTAACGCGACTGGCGTTTAAGTGAAACTGGGACTTATGATGACATTTCTGGTGAATGAAGGTGTAAAACTGATTGACATTTACAGAAGACTTGAAGTACAGTAAGGTGATGAGACTCTTAGCTGCAGTAAAACAACTGATGGTAGAAATATTTTCAAAAGTCAAAAAGTCCTGCTTTGACTTGAGCACCAATGCACCAAAAATTTTGAGCACAAGTTTAAATAATTTTGCTGATATCGCCATTATATATGGAGGTTCTAAAATATTCATGCACATACAGAGATTCGGTGGTGCTAAAAGTCCCATAATATCTTTTAATTTGTAGAACCCAATTCTTGTCTACTTCCTGTTAATGATGATCAGAAGATCAGTTCAAACAATTGTATGTAAGTGCAGGAGGTATAGACACTTTGACATGGTCTGGAAGAAAACCCAAACTGTCCATCTCAGCTGAGAGGTAGGTGGTTCTGATGGTCAAGAACAACCCAGGAACCACCAAGGAACATGCACAACATGAACTAGATGCTGCTGGAACACCAGTATTACAGTTTACATTCAAGTGAGTTTTACATCACCATGAAACTGAAAGGCTGTCCCAGAAATAAATCTACTAAAAAAGACTTAAAAGATTTAAACCCTTCCAGCATCATGTTTTGGAGCTGTTTTGTTACTACTGCCACTGGAACTGGATGGAATACTGAAGAAACAGGACCACTTCAGAATTCTTCATGAGAACCTCAAATCATCAGCTAGACGATTAGAAGTTGAATGTTCTTACAGGGCCCCAAACACATATCAATCAAAGCTGGTTATGGAATGAACAAACCAAGTTAACATTAAACTTTTGGAGCCTCACCCCTGTCAGAACTTCGTGGACCTTGCTTTAAAGTGCTAAGAAACAAAAAAATTACGCCTCTTTTACACTAGACGCAACTGATTCGTACGATGCCTCAGAACGATTGCTCTACCTCCCCTACTCACCAGCGTTCACATTATTATTATTATTATTATTATTTTATTTATATATATATATTTTTCTGTACTTAAGTACACTTGCATATTCACACCATCTGATACAGCATGCGGCAGTTGCACACCCTGTTAGTTTGTGAACCAACAATGAAGACAAAGAGAACCAGGAAGTCAACCTTGGTACTATGTTGAATATTACTAATATCTTGCAAATATTGTTAAGAGCAACCTTCTTGCATGCATTTCTACTTTTCGGAGGAAACAGGTTGTGTTCTAAACAGCGGTCCACTTCCGTGTTCAGGTACGGTTGGCTTCCATATTTGATTTGAGGCCTGCCCGAGTACGCTGTACCATGCTCAAGACCGCCTTGGGTTGGGGTTGGGGTTGGGGTTGGGGTTAGGGTTGGGGTTGGGGTTGGGGTTAGGGTTGGGGTTGGGGTTGGGGTTGGGGTTAGATCCAGTGTGTTCATATTCCGCAAACATACTGAATTTATGGGTCGAGTGAGCCGACTCATCTCGTCCCTTCTTTTAAATCCTTCTAACTCCTTCTCCTTTCCTTTAATCTGATCTTCTTCTCGCTTCTATTTTTCTCATTTTTTTTATCTCCTTCAATTCTCCTCTAATCTCTTCTCTTTACTTTTCTTGATTTCACTCTTTTGTGTTTTTCTTCTACTTGCTTCTCCTCCTATCTTCCGTTCTCCTCGTTCTATCTTCTCTTCTCTTTCCCACATATTCTTGTCTGTTGGCTCCTTATCACATCTCATTCTCTTCTCTTTCTCTTCTCTTCAGTTTTCTTCCATTTCTTCTCCTCGTCTACTCTTCTTGTCCTTTTTTATCTCCTTCTATTCTCTACTAATGTCTTCTCATTTCTTGACCTGTTTTTTTCCCCTTTTGTCTTCTCTTCTCTTCTCTTCTCTGCATATCCACTTCTCTTCTTAGCATGTCTTCTCCTCATCTTCTCTCCAGTTATCTTCCCTTCTTCTCTTCTAATCTCTTCCCTTTTCTAGAGTTCACTTTTTCCTTTGTTTTTTTCCCCCTCTTACATTCTTCTATCTTCTGTTTTCTTTCCTTTTGTTCTTCTCCCCAACTTCTCTTCTCTTCCCCAAATATTTTCTTCTGGTTCCTTATCTCTTCTCTTCTCTTCTCTTCTCTTCTCTTCTCCTCTCTTCTGTGGCCATTTGCCATTTGACACACGAGAGCCCCGAGCTATTTACGGCACCTTTAGCTGTCAGCATTACATGACTCAGGTGTGTTTGTGTCCTGATGTATCTCGATACGGTAACAACACACGGCCAAGCGACTCCTGAGTAAACACGGCATGCACAAAGCGAGAGGTAATCCGTAGCGCCGTGGAGCGTGTGACAGCCAGGCGGCGATTACTTTAGCAGCCGATCTCCGCCGAGTGACGCTGCCGCTCGATGACCCTCCGTGTGAAATTTCACCTCTGCTTTTGTTTGGCAGCACGAGCACCGGGATGGTGTTTCCTCACTTGAACTCCGAGGCCATTGTAGCACTACTGTCAGGTGCCAGGGGTGATCAATTATTTCAGAACCATGAACCTTCAGGGTCAGCTTTCCTAAAGACTGCCGCACAAAACACTGCTTGATACAAAAGACCGTAATGGTGTAAAAAAAAAAAAAAAAGAAAAGAGAAAGAAGCCGTCTATACCAGCTTTTGATTTACTCCAGAGGTGTTAGATTTCCGCACAGGAATTTGAGCGACGTTAGGTTCTAAATATAGAACGGACCTGAAAGTCAAGCTCTGTCCTAATCAGAGCCACGGTGAAACGGATCACTGATAACACGGCTAGGTCGTCAGAGATGAGACGATTTGGATATTCATGTCGACTGTAAGATTGAAAATCACTAGACGATGAAACCCATGTTGAGCTTTGCCCACTCGTTTATGCAAAGTTTATGGCAGAAGGTTCATCTCGAATAAAAGATCCGGCATATCAAGGGACGTTCCACAAGACTTCTGACATTATATATTTCAACAGGACGATGCTCTAGTACATACACTGGACAAAATTTAATACCATAAAACACGATACAGTGAGAAGCAGTTTAAGGAAAATTATTCTTCATTGATTTTAGACTAGTTTGGTTAATTTGGTTTAATTGGATGAGAGGATTTACAAAATATAGCCTCATTTGCTTGTTACCTTTATGTTACTCAGATGTCACGTGAGTATCTGTGGCGGAAAATATATTTATTGTACATCTTCATGACAAGACCTTATATGCCACCGTTTATAGCTAGTGCTGGAACCATCCATGTGCTTTTGAAAATGGATAATCAGACAGGAAGTCCGATCACTGAGAAAACTTTCTACCTTGGTGTCCAAGCACTAGTGAAACAGTGGGATAAGTGAATTAGTGTAGCAGGGGATTATAGAGAGAAATAAAGTTTTTACTCTCGAAACTGTTATTCTGAACAATCAAACATGAACTTTACAGTGATTTGTTAGAGTTTCTCACAAACTAATAATAATTGAAATTCATGACAGGCATCGAAACACAAATTTTAGTCTCATGACAACTCGACTTTGTTTCCTTCACTTATAGCATCAATTGTAGCTAGTAAGCAGGAAGCCAGGGGTCAGGGGTCAGGGGTCGGGGTAGCTCAAGGCATTGGTCTATGGTTCGGAAGGTCCCAGGTTCAAATCCCACGACCACCAAGTTGTCCCTGTTGGGCCCCTGAGCAAGGCCCTTAACCCTCAACTGCGTAGATGTATAATGGGATATAAATGTAATTTGCTCTGGATAAGAAGCACCTGACAAATGCTGTACTGTAAATGTAAGTCAAAATCTAGATGATGCTAAATAATTTTTATTTGCATGATATCATAATCCTGGTTAATAAATTAGCAAACATTAAAAGCACACATATATATTTTAACAGTTACAAAATTAATTTACACATTTTAATTAAATTACACAAATAATAAAAGTAATGAAAAACATTTGCAGTTGATATTTTAAATACGTGACTGGATTTAAAAGTAGCAGCTTTTTTACTTTCATGTCAGTACATTTATTTATTTATTTATTTATGGCTGGATGTTTCTAAATTTAGTAAAATTGAAATACATCGTCTATTACTTTCATGTAAGTAGAATGTCCCGGTACTTTCCCCCCTCTTTGTCTTGTCAGGTCTTGTACACAATTCATCAGCTCCAGTGCAAAGAGCCTGACCTGTGACGTCCATCCTGGGCACGGCCGTGACCCTGACGTGTGTGAGGTGCTGGTACGAGGGGATCACGGCTGCAGTTATAAAACACCTCACACTTATTGTTCTGTTTATTATAGAGTATCATTACACTGATCCTGTACATCGCACTACGACTCTTAATCTTTCAAAGCATAATGTTAATTTTATTTATTTTTTATATTTTTTTGTTTGGTCTGGTTTCAATTCACCTTGAAATCCTAGCAGTGTTGCAACTCCTCCCACACACATGCATACTACATTTGTATAAACAGCTAGAAATGTAAATCTGTTAAGATATTTTTCTTAATAGAAAAACTATTGTGTATTGTGTAACAGCCAAGAAAGATCAAATGATTAGGCAACAGGAAAAACTAGAACATGGAGATGAGAGAAAGGTAAAAATAAATAAATAACAGGAAATAAAAAAGTGACTGAGAATGTTCAGGCCAGGGAGACGTGACATTCATTTTTGCACCATGTAACAAATTAGATATTTGGAAATTATTCATGATGCGCCATCTCTTCTCCTGTCAAGGTCATGGTGGGTTCCTGAGTTAATCCTGGATGTGAAGTGGAAATACACTTGGAATGGGATGCCAGTCCATTGCAGTGCAACACAGACACCACTAGGGGCAACTGATCTCATTCCACCTACTAGCATTTTTTTTTTTAGAAAGAGAGACTAGTGAACCCATGCCCAAACAGGCAGAAAGCTCAGGATCTACCCAGAGGCTCATGAGCTATGAGGTGGTATTGCTTTCCTCAGCCACAGAAACCTTTGCTGTCTAAAATGTATAGACATTTTATCAACTGCAGACGAGAACAGATTATTGGTAAAAGCTCCTTTAATGTTTACATAAGGGTTAAATTATTAGGCTGCATCAAACAAAGAAAACAAACAAAAGAAATGGCTGGAAGTGGGTTGAGATCTTTATCAAAATCTGGAAGGATCGTGCTGAACCGTCAACTTTGTGGAAGAAATGTGGTCGGAAAAAACTCATCAATGGAGATCGCTTAGTTAAGTTGCATGGTAAAGGATCAACAATAGAAACCAGAGCTTCATTTGTTTAAGCTTGTTTAATAGTGAAAGTGAGAGCATTTCCATACACACACACAACGTTGATGAGATCTCACAGGATTGGGACTAAACAGCTGTGCGTCCATAAGAAAACCACTTGTTAGTGAGACTCATCAGAAAAAAAGGCTTCAGTTCGGTAGGGAGCATAAAGACTGGACTTTGGAACGATGGAGAAAGGTCATGTGACCTGAGGAGTCCAGATTGAGCCTGTTCCAGAGCGATGGGTTTGTCAGGGTAAGAAGGGAAGCCCATGAAGCGATGCTCCCATCATGCATAGTGTCCACTGTACAAGCCTCTGGAGACAGTGTTATGATCTGGAGTCGCTTCAGTCGCTCAGGTCGAGACTCAGCAACGTTATGTGGCAATAAAATGAAGTCAGCTGATGACCTGAATGTACTGAATCACCAGGTTCTCACTATTATCTATGGAGTTTTTCTTCTTCACTGATGGCACAACCATATTCCAGGACTTAGAGTGTGAAAAAGTGTTCCTTGTAGCAATGAAGAATCATTTACACACATAAACTGTGCTGTAATCAAAGATGATGTACTTAAGATTTATACTTTACTCCCAAGATAATGTCCAGACGAAAAAAACACACAAAAAAAAACACTTTACTTCTTACGTCTTCATTTTGACCTCAAAAATACACATAAATATATCAGATACTGTATATATATATATATATATATATATATATGACTTTGCCTTTTAACTAAAATTAAATAATAAAAAAAAGAATGCTGAGTAAAGTTTGGCAAATCAGCCACTAACTAACTACATCAGCTGTTTTCTTTCATTGTGCTAATGCTAATGTAGAACATTACAAACATTAGCTAACCAGCCAGCTGAGGTTTTTCCCAATAATAATAATAATAATAATAATAATAATAATAATAAACATCTAAATAAACATCACTTTTTGCACTCATTTTGGACATTCATGGACACTTATGGACACTGCACACTTGCAAATTCATGCACAATTTACACATTTCTATTTCATTTCTGTGCTCATTGCACATAAGTCACTTTCACTAAGTGCCCCGGG
>JAQMYJ010000011.1:2311580-2329064 GCA_030014305.1 Clarias laeviceps | reverse complement strand
AGGGATTTCTATTTAAATCCTACTTCATCTCCATACTAAAGTTTCTATATTTTTCTATATTTGTACAGAAATCATCTCTTTTCCATATTAGTACAGCTAGGTTTTCTTATATTCTTATATTTTTCTTATATTGTATACGTATTTTGTCTTATCTTCTATAGATATATTTTTCTTATCTTAGCTAAATAGATTTTCTATTTTATTTCTTTCTATTCATATTTATTTCCTATTAGTAATCTTTTATTTTTAAGGTCACAGGCTGTCGTTCAAGCATTTCACTGCATATTGTACTGTGTATGACTGTGTATGTGACAAATAAAACTTGAATTTGATTCAATTTAATAATAATTTAAAAAATACTTTTACACTTAAAACTTTGAGTGATAAAATGCTTCCATGTTAAAATACTTAGTATTTAACACAGTACATAGTTAAGAACCTAACTAAGTATTTAACTAAGTAAGTATAGTTTCCTAGTACTTTTTTCAACAATGGGTAAAAGCGTGATAATAATAATAATAATAATAATAATAATAATAATAATAATAATAATAATAATAATAACATGCAAGATTTGTCCATATTATTTTATCAAATAGTTTTTGAGGTCAGAAATAAAACAAATACAAAATAAAGATTCACTGTTTACTATAAACAAAGTCTAATACTCTGTCAGGCTCTGAAAAATATGAAGCAAATATCAATATATTTTAACAGTTCATAAAAAATATTCTATTATAGTATATAATGATACACTGTATAACCTTAGACAAAGTCTTTACAGTACTGTACTTCCAGTCCACTTGCTGGCCGTCTTGGTCACGCTCCTGTGAAGCTTAATTACGGGCTCTGGTTCACATGCATATGAAGAGAAGCAGAAACCTGAAACAGATTGACAAGATAGCATAAAAAAGTAAACAGACTTGTAATCACATTGACAAAAATCATGTCAATAATCTGGTCTTTAGCTTCAAAGGCACATTTGGCTTAATGATGATGTTTCTATGGTAACAGGGATCATCAGCTGCTCATTATAAACATTCCATGCATGAGGGAAATGTCAGGGCTTCTACATTATATATATACTGTATACCACATAGGAACCAATTTACAGGTGCTTTCACACTCCAGGCCCAAGCATGGATCCTGGTACATGGATCCTGTGTAATATGAACGCTCTGACCTACAGTACGTAGCCGCAGCTGACGCAGTAGAAAAGCACCCAAATGCATTGATCCTGATACTGCCACCTGCTGTATCGGAGGGCGTAAATGCGCAAATGAACTCAAATACAAAACAATAGTACAGCTGTAGTTCTGCATACAAATTTATTCCGTTCCATAGGTAGTAATTTCGTAAAGGCGAAAATTTCGTATTGCGAAACGCATTGTCCCATAGGAAATAATGTAATAGTAGATAATCCGTTCCAGCCGCCCCAAAATATTACCAATATTACCAAATTCCAACACTATCATCATATTTTTTGAATATAAATACATATTTAGAAAAGCCTATTAGATAAATGAAGTAAAATATGAAATAAATAGACATTAAACATGACTTAACCTTAACTTATGATTCCTTTTGGCACCGGCTGCTTTAAAAATCAATCTGAAAGTGGCTCTGTTTTCTTCTTGCTACCGTCCTTGCTAACATTCTTGGAACCCATGGTGCTATGTCTTCACTAAATCGTGTGCAAAATGCAAAAACAAAAACGTAAAAACAAATATAAACTTCCTTCACTTGGCCTTTCACTGACGCAAACAAGTTTTGAATGGCTCCCACATGTGCTTGCAACTTAGCTCGGTTTGGCTTGAAAATGTTTTGTATGCGGAGGTACATTTCGTACAAATTTATTTCAAGGTGAAAATCCGTGAGGCGGGATGTTCGTATGCTGAGGTACGACTGTAATGTGAACGCTGGCCAGTGGGCGATTGGGGAGGAGGGAGCAACCGTACCCAAATATGGCACGAATCAACCGTGTCTAATGTGAAAGCCAGCTATGTCTGGGATCAGTAGCTAACTCAAGTTGATATGGTTTATCT
Source organism: Clarias laeviceps (assembly GCA_030014305.1). Classification (NCBI taxonomy): domain Eukaryota; kingdom Metazoa; phylum Chordata; class Actinopteri; order Siluriformes; family Clariidae; genus Clarias; species Clarias laeviceps. The sequence continues at coordinate 2,327,019 of JAQMYJ010000011.1, read as the reverse complement.
GCATTCATAGACATACACATTGCTGAGACAGTGCTGCTTTATATTACTCTATATCGGAATCCATGACCTGCCTTGACTCCGTCTATTCACCGTCTGGCTTAACTCATTTGCTTTTTAGCAATGGAGCAAATGTGCATGGAAATGTGTGTGTACAAGCATGTGTGTCTGAATACAGTATGTGTGTGTTTATGAAATTGTTAAAAAGCATAGTTAAATTAAGGGAAATGATTAATAACTTTCAATATTGCAATATTCTGCCCTATTTCTAGGTCACGATTTGAATTTAAGCAAATGTGTGACTTTGGCCGTCTTAACTCGGTTGTACAAAAGGTCAAACTAGTCCCTGTGTTTCATATCGTCCATTGAAATGTGTTCAGATGACACTCAGAGGGATGTGACCTGCTGTAGCACAGACGGCCAACTCACCGCTCTGAGGTCCTGGCTCCCTGGTCCATGCGCTCAGGTTACTGTCTGTGTGGAATTTTGCATGTTCTCTGTGTATTTGCATGGGTTTTGTAAAGGTTCTCCAGTTTCCTCCTACTCTCCAAAAAAAAAAAAAATCCATACAGGTACATAAGTGTGTAATGACATTATTGTATATGAATTCTCCTGCCTTGAGCTCGGCGTCCCAGGATCCACTAAACCCCTAACCAGGATAAACCCATTAATCAAGATAAAAAGAGTGAATGGATCATCAGGTTTTACACAACCTTGGTGTGGAGTCCACGCCAGCCTGAGTGCACACTGTGTGTGTGTGTGTGTGTGTGTGTGTGTGTGCAAGATGTCTACACAGCGCCTGCTTATCAGTCTTATCTATCAATCCTATGGCACTTACAGTCACCTAGTGAATGTTTATCCACGGTGCAGGAAGAACTCAATTAAAATGTAACTCTGGAATTCTGTCAGGGTTGAGTCTGAAACCTGGCATAAGTTCTTTCAGCATTACAATCACGCGTTCATGCTGCGACAAGACTTCACACTATACGCTCAAATGGAACCTAGCAAAGTGTGCAGGCGTAGATTACATGATTGAAAAAGGAAAGCGTTGCAAAACAAATAAGGAACCCGATGAGCTCATGTCAGCTGCATCTGTTGTCTGGAAATTAAAATACACAGATACAGTCGATGGTGCTAGGGTTCTAGTGTCGGATCTGACTCAGCGGTCAGAATCTCAAGCTGTGGACGTGACATCTGACCTCAGCATAGTAAGCGTGACATCATTATGCTGCAAAGGCAGGAAGACTTTGTCGATTGGAGTCTCTTCAACTTTTGGAGCGGACTTGCATTAGGAACAGCAATCTCGTTAATGTTCACCTGCTTAATGTAACTGTAGACTTCTTAAACAACTGCCTTTTCGGCTTCCTGTCAGGTCCGATCATTACGCCATTCTCCCCTGACCCCCTCTCATCAGCCCGGTGTTTATCTGTATTTAAAATAATCACATGAATGACTCAATGTTCGCACTATGCAGACGTTCCTAATAAAGTGGCATAAGAACAAGCTGCGTTGAACATCAGATCTGCGTGCCTTTCTGTGCTTGTTCCTTCTCCTCTTCCCTTGTTGAAACAGTCAAGGGCACATGGTTTAGTCACCTCTTTTGCGTGGCAGTAGCTGTCAGGTTGGAGGACTGAGGACTCATTGTGCCAGAGTGATGGCACGACACCATGAACGTGAGAGACGAGCGGGTGCTGTTGTCTCCGAGCCAACATGGAAATCATAAAACGTGGTTTCAAAATACAGGAAAGACGATCTGGACTGAAGCTGCTCGTCTAGCTTGCCTCGTGAGAATACGCTGGGATTTTAAAATAACAATAATAATAATAATAATAATAATAATAATAATAATAATATTATTATTATTATTAATAAAAATAATAACAATAATAATAATAATAATAACAATAATAATATTAATAATAATAATAATAATATTAATAATAATAATAGTAGAAGATAAAAAGATAAACATAGATCAAGAAATGTAAGAGAAAAAAATAAACATAACACAAACATAAGACAACTATTTAAATTACATAATAAATAAACAAAAAATAAAAATATATCTTAGCAAGTGAAAAGAAATTAGGAACAAAAACAAACAAGCATGGAAAAAATATAAGGAGTGTTCAAGTCAAACCGAGCCTTTCAAACAAAGTTCTGAGAGTAAAAACTCAAAAACATTTATTTCTTTATATAATCCGCTGCTACACTAATGCACTCATCCCAGTGTTTCACTAGTGCTTCGGTACCATCCAGGTAGAAAATCTTTCTCAGTACGCCGGAGCCATGATTAGTGATCAGCCTGTCTGATTCACGTCTGAAACACTGGCCTCCCAGGAACTCCTCTAATGGCCCAAACACTGTGGAAATGTCTTGGAGTGAAGTCAAGACTGTACGGTGATGTGGCATCAACTCCCAGCTGAGTTCCTGTAATGTGCAAGTGGTGTTGGTGAATGATTGTGTGTACAGTTTACACAGACAGATGTGTCTCTTCTGCAAGCTGGCGACAAGTTATCTGTCAATTTTTTCAAGAGTCAAGCGTTCCACTTGCTGAATGTTTAGGGGAACGACTGCAGTGAGTTCAGCATTCGTGAGCATCGTCATTCATGGATTTACGGCTTTCTTTAAAAGCTTTGCACCTCATAAAGGAAAACAATAGATGAAGATTATTTAAGTTTTATACTGTATTATACTATTGTGCATAACTACAGTTGTCTGAACGACTGACCAAAATACAGGTACGTCAGGGTTCTAACTGTGACTTTGATATAAAATACACTCCAGAAATACCTGCAGAAATACATCACCGCTCTTATGTGATAGCTAAAGACGTACAATACACCTACGGTACATACTGTAATATACTGTACATTGAAGCACAAAGGTATTCCATATTAGCAAACTCTAATGACGCACGCCAGAGGTTTTATTTTTATATTCATTGATTACTAAGCTTAACAAACACTGCACCTGATTTGAGTGGCTTAGTGTACAGTATGTTCCCATTCCAAGTCCGTTTTATTTAAAGAAGATGTGATTAAAGCAGGCTGGCTCTTACAATGTAACCGTTTACAGTACAAAGCTATTGTGTCTGAGAACTTCAAATAATCACCAGACGGTTTCAGAAAGAGTCAGAAATGACATAGCTGGACTTTCGCAAAACCGATGCATTATTACAGGATGAGCTGGAGTTGTTGAGGATGTTCTGGCTTGTGATGACTAAAGGCATGCAATTTTAACACGTTGGATCATGCGTTCATCTACACTGCCTCTCCAAAAAAGGCACACTCTCTAATATTTTGTTCCATCGCCTCCATGAGCTTTGATTACAGCACACAACATGGTGTCTGGTTTTTGTGTGAAAATGATTCCTCATGCCTCTACTTTCACACTCTGAGTCCTGGAACATGGCCGTGCCAGCAGGGGGGGAAGAAAAACTCCATAGATAATAGTGATAACCTGGTGATTCAGTACATTCAGTACAGGTCAGCTGACTTCATTTTATTGCCCCGTAACGTTGCTGAGTCTCGACCTGAGCGACTGATCAACCCCAGATCATAACACTGTCTCCACAGGCATGTACAGTGGACACTATGCATGATCGATTCATGCGCTTCACTTCTTACGCTGACACGCCAATCGCGCTGGAATAGGTTCAGCCTCGACTCTTCAGGTCACATGACCTTTTTCCATCACCCTGAAGTCCAGTCTTTATGCTCCCAAGCACTCAAACTGAAGCCTTTTTTCTGATGAGTCTCACTAACGAGTGGTTTTTTTATGGAAACACAGCGGTTTAGTCCCAATCCTGTGCGTTCTCATCACATCACATCTTTATTTCTGACCACATTTCTCTCACTGTACTGTCTTTTCTGGTTTTAATAATGTATTGGACAGTTCTGTCATTAATTCCATTCATTTCAAATCTCCTTCGTTATTTATTTATTATTTTTTTTTGCATGATGCAGGACCTTTCTGAAACAATGACTTTTTGACTTTTTGAGCAGTTTTTATGCCTCTGAAGACCAGTTTTGGAATCTCGCCTGATTGAAGAGGAGGATTAACGAGTAATTATTCTGTAATTCGTTTAAAACGTTTAAAACGTTTAAAACGTCTTGGCCTGCAATCCATCACTTTCAAGCATCTTCCCACAGGGCGGTTACTGATTAGCTGTGACACACTATAGCGATACCCAAAACTAAATCATAACAGGCCACACAGCATTTTCCTGTCTTATTATCTCATTGTAGTGACATATCGTAGTACTCGTATGTATTGAGTGCCCACCCTGACTTGGTTTCAACTATCTGTCCGGACACGTTTGCTTTAAAGCACCACACGTCAAGAATGCTCTGGTTACGTAGTCAATCCTACAGCTTCTTTTGTCACTTGGATGATTGGGGCAAGATGCAGTCATTCGCTCTAATCCATATTTGTTAGATGTCTTGGAAACTGGAATAACAAACAAGTCTTATATGTCGTACCTTGTACCTAATTGCATGTGTGTTTGGAGAGGATTTGTTCATTCTTTCGCGATTAGTTTGCATTTGTCTTTTCAGGATCATTTATTTCCTGATTCTTCTAGAGTGCTTGTGTAACACTTTGTGTAATTCAACATACCTATATATACTGTATATACAGAATAATATATGATATCAAATAACATACTGTATATACTATATGTTAATATTTTGTCAAATGTTGTTCTTAGAGACTGAATGAACTTTGACTGTATCTATCATCTTGTCTATTACTTAATTAAATAATTAATTCATTACAGTTAAGACTTAAGATTTTAGTAAGGGTGAACTCATGCTTAATCATTAGACTGAAGCTAAGAATGTGACATTGAGGCTTAATAGCTCCCTCTTGTGGCGAGTTAAGTAATGTTGCCTAGTTTTATATTTTTTTATCCAGTATTTAGAGTAAAAATAAACAAATTAAAATAATATATAATAAAATAATATATACTCAGAACAAAAAAAAAATTCACTTGTTAATATATATATATACATATATATATATATATATATATATTGTGATTTTCTCAAGTTTTATTGCAACTCGTTTGCATTTTCTTCGGCTATGTTCAGAAAAAAAATAGTTGTGTTTTTCTTATTAGTTTATTTTCATTGTGACTTTTAGATTATAGATCTCATTTTAAATCCTACATCCTAAGCACTACTTTTCCATCCTAAATCATTTTTATTTTGCACATGCCATATAATTTATACATTTTATACTTTTTACATTACATAATGTATTTAGAATTTTATAATTTATGTAGATTTTATATTTCATTTTATTGTAACTGTATATTTATATATTAATTTTATTTTAATATTTTTTTCCTGCTTTACCAACTGCTTAATTAAATTAATTATTTATTTTTATAGACATTCAATCAAAAATTCACACCATTTCATGTCAAGTGAAAGTGTGCAGAATCACCTCGTACAGGGTATCTCTTCAAAAAAAGAAAAGAAAAAGAAAAATTATTTATTTCAAAAGAACTCATCTCTAAACAGGAAGTGATAAAGATATAAAGAAATGACAGACTCCTGTGCTAACTGGTCTCTCAGCAAGTGCCCTAACCAGAAAAAATAAATAAATAAACACCTGCCGTTAGTCAGTAATTTAGACTGGGCGTACATTTCCTTATATATACAGTGCGGTTATATAAATTTGAAAAGAAGTTAGTTGCAAGCTTTACAGGTTTGATCCATGAGCTAGATAGTTTTGTTGTCACTTCTTACGCCAACTCATTAATTCCAAAATGGTTAGTAAACCTTATCTAACCAGGAAGCTCTGACACAGAGTAGCATTTTCATTTCTTAGGAACTGATTCTGATGAAAAGCCGTACAGATCGAGTTTGCTGATAAGAGACACACTGTTAATCAGACTCTGGTGGAAATCCGTCATGGTGGCTGCAGTACTAATGGTTCTGGCCATGTGGTGGACTTCAGAAAACGTTCTGCTTTTTAGATAAAACAGATGTGTGAACTCAATACGATCATTAATTTGAAAACCTTTTACTTTTTTTTTACTAGTTATAGCACTGAGTAAAACATGCTCTATGTCTCAGCTGAATTGTTTTTCAGACAGTTAACAGTTCTCAGGGTGGCACAAGAGTCTGTATGTGTGGGCACTTGCTCAAAGTCACACCTCTGTCTTGGTGGCACTTGTGTACACGCTGAATTCAAAAAAACTTTTAACATTTCTTAATGGATCAAACCTGATGATGTTCAATACTGAGATTATTTCCAGGTGAGTTTTGTTAGATCTGGTTCTTGGTCTTCTATTGTTAGTTTGAAATCCATCTCTGGTCTGAAAAAAAAAAAAAAAACGTGTATAAATATGATGTATAAGATGTCAATCATATCATATGTAAATATGTTTTTATCATATCAATTTCATATGAGGATGCAAAATGCCCATGGATATTCTTGGTCCTCCCTTTGACCAAGAATTATTATTATTTTTCTGCATGGATCTCGTTTGATACGCCATTAGACATAAACAAACAAAAAAAGCAAAGAAACAAATAAATAAACAGCTTGGTTTGATTAGCTGGTAGACCTGGTGCTTTTCTTTATTACCTGAATAAACCTTTTTCTAATTGTTTTATTGCAGTGTTACAGTATTTCTGTAAATCTGACTGGTCTAGAGTTGCATTCATTCCTATTTCCTTGCTTCCAGAACGTACCAGTTAGAAAAAAATGTCTTACTAGTTTGACCAGTTTAGCCTGCTTTTTTTTTTTTTTTTTTAGTTTGTCAAACAAATCTAGATTTTTCAGCAGTGTGTTGTTCATTTGTTTGGGGTTTCTGTTTCATGTCAGTAATAAAACTGTAAAATTGAGTCTGTATCTGTTCACCTGCTCATTGATATAACTACACAAGCAGTCATTCATGTGGCAGGTTTACGATGCATAAAGTACTTTTAGCTCTGTGGCATTTGCATGGTGGCTTTCCTTTAAAAAAACCTGTTTTTTAGGCTGATTGACATTTCCAAATTGTCTATAGTGTGTGTGTGTGTGTGTGTGTGTGTGTGTGGTTGTATGCCCTGTGATAGACTGGCACCCAGGGTGTACCTCGCCTTGTGCCCCGAGTCCCTGGGAGAGTTTCCAGGCTTCCCACAACCCGATCCAAGTTTCCAGCTGTCCAGCGTGAGCGGTAGAATCAGGTTCCTGTTCTTGGCTGACAGGAGAGAATTTGAGATGCTTTCCTGCTCACCATGAGTTATAAAGAGTGATTATTGTATCTACTCAAGGCTTCCTTCACTAGCTCTTATTAACTGTATAAGATTTTAAAAATAAGATTTTAGGAATATCCTGCACTCCTGTCTTTAGAGATATAAAGCAAACCATCACTGATTGCCTCCTTTCCTTGAAGCGCGCACAGACACACAAATGCAGAGGCATTGATGATGATGATGATGATGATGATGATGAAGATGCTCTCCAGCCTTGTAACAAGCAATCGCGCCAGCTCAGATCCATGATTGCTGGGAGGAAACACAAAGGAGGGAGGGGCAGCACGAGCCCCAGTGTCTCCTGGGACATCTGGATTAGAGAGACTCTCTGGAGGGGTCATTAGCCCATATGATTATCTAAAGATCCAATGATACACCATCAGCCTGAACTCCCTTTTTCCCCCTTCTCTCCTTGCATACCAAACTCCCCGGGGTTCGAGTGGATGCGTCGATGTGGGGCAGTTAGAAGTGAGGGTCCTGTCATCTGATATCACACTCGTGTTTGGATGTGGATGTGGATGTGGGACATGAATGGATTTTGTGCAGCTTCTTCTAAAGATTTTGAGTTGCAACATTTAATAAAAATTTAAAAAAAAGAACAAAAACAAAACAAACAAAAAAACATGTGGGTTGAAATAATTGGTGGTGGTCTGTAGGTTATGAACTGAAAATCTGTCTCTTTGATCAACATTTCCTTTGAAGCAGGATTTGGAATTTGGAATTGTTGCTTTGAGGCATCTTGCATGCAATGTCCCCTTCAATTCATCGTTTGATCAAATGATCCAGATGATCTAGAACAAGAGATAGAGAGAGAGAGAGAGAGAATGAGAGAGAGCAACCTTGTCAAGCATCCACCAGGTGGCAGTAGTCAATCAGACTTCATTTATTGGCAGCAAAGCAAAAAGTTACCTTCTTCTGCCAAACCTAAACTTGGCAAAAAGCCATGATTTAGATCAAGGACTGTAATATGGCCTAATTAGCACCTGATGTTCTCTTCATTACGATGACTCAAAGAGTCCCACTGAGATAGTCTTAACCTCATGACAGATTGTCGAAATTATGACTAACCCCACCGTAATTAAGACGTAAACTAACACACATGTAAACAAACATCACACTACATAACAAACCATCTTTGTTTTTGTTTTTGTCCAGCACTTTAAAATGAAAAAAAAATAAAAATAAATGAATGACTTAATTAACCAGCCTAATTATCTAGTGATGCGAGATGTATAGTACAGTATGATGATGTCACCAGGGCACTGAGATTTCCACACTATTGGTGCACCAGTGTTATAACCTCTAGCTGAATATCTTGGCTCGGTCTGAACGCGGTGTGCTCATGAGGCCTGACTTGTCCCATCAGCTAAGTCCAATCTCTTTCCTGCTCTAATCGTTCCAGGCCCATTAGTGCACATCCATTAGAGCACTCGTCCGTTCCCCATTTTCCGTCCCTCCCTCACTTTAGAGCACCCCTGAGACACTCAGCATACAGCTGGCAGGACAGGAACAGGTGAGTGTCTGTCAATGAGTTTCAGCTTATCTGTATGCGGGAGCGGCTCGTGACCGATACCACAATTAAACGGACATAAAGTCAAACATGTGGCCAATGGGATGGGAAACTTTGTAATGAATTTTTTAGTAATAATCTTGTAATAAACATTTGAGATTCAATAACCTCCGGTCATTCAGCAAGCATTTTGATCTGTTACCTTAGTTCAGTTCAGCTGTGTTAATAATCACCTTAAAGGTATTATTATTAACCAGGGTCGTCAGATTTTAGTAAAAAAAAAAAATCCTGCTTGGATTGGTCTAGACCAAATCCTAAAAACACTGAGCATTTGAAAAAGACTCTAAGCCTTTAGAGACAATCAAAGTCACCCTGATGCGTGTGTGGCATTTGTGATATATAAATATTATGCACTCCTTAATCCCTGTAGCAATGTGCGCATTATACAGTATCTTATAATGCAGGGGTTCCAAAAGTCTTTATCATTATTTTTATATTTATATATTAATAAAAATGTATCATTATTTATAAAGCGTCTTCTACAAGATGATGGTTGCTTCACAACGCTTCCAGTCAATTTATTTGGTATAACAGTGTTGTGTTATTAAAAAAAAGGAAAAAAATATATAATATATATAATATATATATATAAAACTAAGTATGACAGGTTTTGGGAGACATTTTTTGTATTAATAAATTATTTTGTTATATGACCATTAAGAAACACTAGTTCTGTACATAATACTGTACACACACTGATTGCACTTACATTTTGGCTGAGCTTTATACTATATGTGTATATTTATACAATATATACTGTATCTGTATGTATAGATATATACTGTATATATTACTAAATTTAATTCTCAATTTTTTTTATTTTATTTTGGTGGAAATACATCAACCCTGGCAACAACAACAACAACAATAATAATAATAATAATAATAATAATAATAATAATAATAATATCCTATTTACTTCTCCTCTTTCATTGAATCCAATGCAACCCCATCATCTTAGCTCTAGCAGCTTGGGGCAGCCTGACTCTTGTCTCAGTGGGCCTTTATAAGCCTTTTTAATCACTGAGTGTAATAATAACCTTATGAAGCAAAGGTAGGAGTGACCATGTGACATCACATTTGCTCCATTTAGAATAGAAAGATGAGCAAATCGAGTAAATTTAACTGAATAAATTTAGCAACAGGATTAACAAAGCAGCAGGACACAACTGAGCAGTGGGAACGTCCACACTGGTGGGGTTTGAACTCTGAAACTTTCCTGCATTCTTTTAATATATTGTAAACATCACACATTATTCAACCTTGACATCAGTAAACTCCAGTAAGCTTGTACGCTCAAAAAGTTGCCGGGTTTTAATGAGCTGTGCTGAAACATCAGTCTAACGCTGGAGCGCTCTTGTTTCTGACCCAGCGAGCTTGCAGCGTTACGTAAGACTGCGCACCTGTCCGAGTGGCCCAGCAAAGCCGAGTCCTCTACAGCAGCAAGGGCAGGGAACATATTTATTTCAGCACGAGATCAAGCCATGTCCTAGCCGTAAAATTCCCATACAGTGTCATCTTCTGAAGATACATTTTTCATAGGGCGCCATGTGCCTTTCTGTCACTCATAGCTGCAGGGCATTGGAACTGAAGGATAATACAAGAGGAGGAGAAGGAGGGGGGAAAAAAAGCAGAAAGATTAAATATTAAAGTCTCACTCTTCCCTAACACCGAGAGCCTCTTGTTCTGCAGTCCCAAAAGAAAGAAGCAAGGAACTTCAGGATCAAGGCCAGGGTGCAGGGGTCACTCCGGTGTGGACTTCTTTGAGGGAAGAGGAAACACACAAGCTGTCCATCAGGCCGAGCCTAATGATCTCCTGCGGTGAAGTTAATCTAGAGAGGCCTCCGCTGCCACCACACAATCTGCTCGATCGAGAACGTGCTGGTTCCTTCCTTCTGGTATGCAAACAATGTCTAACTGAATTCAGTGGAATGCTAACAGCTACAAAGCTACAGTTTGGTCCATAATGCTTTTTTTCGAAAGCGCCAAAACAGCGTTGTCAGTCAGGTGGTAGCGTGAGCGCTAACGGAGCACACCGCGCACAAGGAGCTGTCAACACAACGAGGACGAAGTTAACTTCGCTAAGCTTCATGAAAAATGGATCCACGTATACATGCTGTATATAAGAATGAAATCTCACTATGTACGACACGGAGAGTTAATAATACAGAGATAACGCTGGTCAACACAAGATGGGGCTCGAACAGCAAAAACTGATGGATGGAATGAAAGACATTAAAGAAGTACAGGAAACGTTGGGAGAAAAATGATGCTAACAACAAAGTAAATCTCTCCCGATCGTTAGCATGTTATTTCTTATTAACATCTAAAAGCATAACATTATATTATAAAACGTGTTATATTGTTGTTAGGGTTATGTTTCTCTTCTCTTACTGTATATATACATTATATCATTTTATATACTGTACTGTTTATATTCAGCTCGTGCTGATCTACAATCCAGTTCTTTTTCAGTTTACGAATCCATTTTTTTTGTTTTACTATATTGAAATAGCTACGTTTTTATATTTCATATTTTTATATTTTTTATGTTTGTTCTATATGTTTTTCTATACCTAAGTTTCTCTATATTCTATTTCTTATTTTATTCCTTAGTTTATCTTTTATTTTTACTTTTTACTGCATATCATACTGTGTATACAAATCAAATTTGAAGTTGATTTGAATTTATATACTTCTCATTTTCTTTTTTTTTCTTTTTTTTTTACATTTTACGTGTCATATATATATATACTTGTATATATAAGAAAATATTGTTTACGTAATTTGTATTCTTTATCCTTCGCAAAAAAAAAATTTTGAGTTATGATTTGAGTTGCATTGCACGAATTAAATATTGACACATATAGTGACAATAAAGAATCTTGAATCTTGAATAAAGCATCAGCAGCTTTATCTTCTTCCTCATTCACTCCCTTCACTAATTCCATTAAACTTTATTAACCAAATTATTTTGAATACATGACAACACAGCCATTCTGAGTTAAACTTTCGAAGCCGCCTGCTGCTTTCCTCCTCGTGTGGAGGGTGATTTGTGTCAGAGAGGCATTTTTGAACTTGAATAAGAGCAGCAGGGAAAGGCCTCCATTAATGGGACCCTGGCTCGAGGCTTTAAATATTGCATAGCTGACAGAGTGAAACATTTCCACCTCTCTGGCCATCTCTCACGTCAGTGTTCCTGATGAGCAGCGAGCACAAGAGCCGAAGCTCAGGCTTTTCATGACTCATATGGAAATTACCTCCAAATGGATTCATCACGTGTGTGTTTATACACTATATTCTACTATATTCTCTAAAACTAGTAGAGCTTCATGGTGGAACATCCATAAGGTTTTTGAATTGTCAGGTTGAGATGCTGTATAGTGTAAAACAACTGGAAAAATATTGTTGGTGTATTTAAAGGATCTTTACATTCACTGTATTTAGCAGGTGCACTTATCCAGGGTGACTTACATTTGATCTTATTATACATCTGAGGGTTAAGGGCCTTGCTGAAGGGCCCAACAGTGGTTTTGAATATGGGACCTCCTGATCAGTAGTCCAACACCTTAACCACTGAGCTACGCCAGCATCCAGGACCTTCAGCTTGCCACTGACACATCTGGCTTAATCATTAAGGATAAAATTGATTACGCTATAAGTTGAGTTTTTGCTTTTTACATTTTTAAAAAGTATATTCAGAATTTTTATATAAATAAAATTGCATAGAATAGAATAGAATTGAATAATGGATCCAGACTTTTGTGACGCTACTAATTTACTTATAATAATACGTGAATAATACCTAAATAAATATGTTTTAATGGGAATAATTGAACATGAGGCCAAGAACTTGACATGAATCGACCATAAAGGGATAGTTTGGGATTTCAAGTCTGTCTTAAATCAAACTTAAGGTGTGTATAAATACATTACCATGGCTCTTGTTCCTTATTCCACAACCGTTTAGTTTGTCACTCGGAACGCGAGTACCATGTAAGTAACCTGGGCCAAATTCCACAACCCTCATTGTACTTACAGTACTGTATATGCACCTCGGTTTTGATTTATCACCCCGAAAAATCCCGAACTAGCACTTTATCAAACTGTCTATTGAGAAGGTATGTATCTCTGCATATTTCATTTCCTTTATTAATTTATTAAACTTACAGACCATGCTCTATATCAACAAAATGCATGTTACAGCGTAAAGCCTAGTGATGCACAATGTAAAAAAAATTGTGTTTTAAACATTATGTTTGTTCTTAACAAAAAAAGCTTACATTAACCCAAATAACCACAATAACACTACAATCACAGTGAGCAGAAAAGTATCATAAAACACATGACACATTCAAACGTGAGGGTTGTATTTCACTCCTGTGAGCCAAAACAACATATCTGACTGCGCCGTGACTACAGATTGTAACAGGTTCACTTGGAACAAGACCAATAGATGTTTTTTTTCTTCTTCAGTTTTTCAACTCTGTAGGATACGGGATATGGTTGGTGTTCCTATTAAAGTGTCCAGATTGTTTAAATCATATTTCTGAAAAAAAATATTAGCAGTTGTTGATGGTTTTTATTTATTTATTTATTTTTATAAAGCACTTCGGTCCATGGACATTAGCAAGATTTATGACGTCTGCATATGGAAGCTTTATTGTACTGCACAGCTCAAAGCGGATGACTCACAGACGCTGGAGGAGACGGAAAAATTGACATCGTCTGGGTCTGCGAGACCACCATATACTATAACCTGCACTGTGTCACTAAACGGTAGCTGATCGACCGAGTCGTAGTGAAGTGTCTGATCTTTAGCATGTGACGCTTTCGCAATTCCAGAGAAGATTAATGCAAATTTCATCGCAACTGCTTCTATAAGTTGTTTGATCTTAAGTTGCATGCAAATTCATTTCCATAGTATCTTGACATTTCGAATTTTAAGATACTTATCTCCGTTCACACTCACTGGTAAATTTATTAGGGAAAAAAAACCACACCTTATGGCCTGAATATTGGACAAAACATCACCTGGTCATCATAATCTCACCAGTTGTTATGTGTCCCAGTGCTCACTATAGCGTTAAATTCTCGGTTCTCGGCTGACAGATGTTGAAACCTACTGTAAGTTATTGAGATGTTTTTTTTGCTCAACACGGTTGTGTTGTAAAGAGTAATTATTTGATTTACTGTAGCCTGAACCTGTTTTTCTCTGATGCTGGTTATTCTAGGTCTCATTGTGTAACAATGTCTACAGTGTGACCATGAGGATGAAATAATGAGGCTAATTCAGATCAAAACTCAACCAAATAATTTTTATTACTCGAATGAGGACGCGTTCACATAAAGCCGAGAAGTCTTTGTGCCCGAGGGAACAGTGGCTATAAATCAAGAGTCACTTCATCAATAAAAAACTCCTGCAGTTTCAACAGATGTTCTTTTGCACACAGACTGTTCTTGAACCTCTATTGTGTGTGTGTGTGTGTGTGTGTGTGTGTGTGTGTGTGTGTGTATGGGATAATTGGATTTATGTGCTCCACTTATTAGCTCCACTTATCCAACATTTACAAAGCGCTCCAGAATTTTTGGCCTCCTTCATGAAAATTAGGTAAAAATGCAATGAGCGATTTTGGAGCTTGCATTGTGCGACCTTAACACACTCATTTTTGAAAACACAAACAGGTTTTTTTTGTTTTGTAAATTAATATTTTCCTTTGATAAAAACACAAACAGATTAGATTGTATCCTTACACTTACATTAATATGTGGAAAAGCCACTATTCATGTAATGTCTCCAGGAACCTTAAATAGTGTTTTAAAAATGTAAATCTGGATGTTTGTTGGAGTCGTTTTAACAAAATCTTAACTTCCTGACAGACAGAGGAGATTACAGTTAAGGGGAGACATCCAAATATCCAAATTCCTAAAAAAATTAGTTCAGCAATAAAGTTCATCAATTTTCTCCATCAGAGTCTCCATAAAATTTTTAAATAAATGGCATAAACTGTTTTGTGATCCATGACCATATTTCATCAGGTAGAGCTGTAGGATTCAAACTCAGCCTAAAATCAGTCTCTGTATTGACTTGTCTCAGATTTTTGGTAGTTTTTAGTAGGATTTGTCTGGGTCATGGGGGTGTAAGGAGACTGGGGCCACGAGGCAGGATACACCCTGGACAGGGTGCCAATCCGTCGCAGGGCACACACACATACACACTCATTCACACAGTACTGGCAATTTTGGGAATACCGTTTAGTTTAGACTGCTTGTTTTGGACTGTAGAAGGAAACCGGAGTTCCCGGAGGAAACCCACCTAACACAGGGAGAACATGCAAACTCCATGCACGCAGAGGTGGGAATCAAACCTGGGCTGCGTTTCCCAAAAGCATCGTAAGCCTAAGTAAAAATGATCGTACGAATGATCTTAATATTCCCAAAACCATCGTAACTTAAGTAGCACTTGAAAATCTTCGTAGATCTACGAGTGCTCTGGAGTAATCGTATAAAGCCTTAAGTGCATCGTAAGGAGACTGAACTATGAGGGCACCTGCTGGACAACCGGCAAATTGCACCTAAAATTTACTTCTCTTCAAAGTCATTTTTCATTTTATTTGTA
>JAQMYJ010000011.1:2255185-2300307 GCA_030014305.1 Clarias laeviceps | reverse complement strand
CATCTCACTATTAACTGTTCAAAGGAGATTAATGCATTTTTTGGACGCCTTCAGCCTTTACAATGTAGAAAGAAATACAAATCAGGAACGATTATGGAGTTAGAAAGTCACCCCAAACTTTTGAACGGTAATATATATATATATACAACAGAAATACTTTCACCTTTGTAAACCTGTCAATCAGGTTACAACAGAAATACTTTCACACACATATATATATATGTGTGTGTGTGTGTGTGTGTGTGTGTGTGAAAGTATTTCTGTTGTAACCTGATTGACAGGTTTACATTAATGTACACATTTTAAAACTTATCTTATATTTAGAAAGTTATTCAGGACTCACACTCATAATAAATGGATTTCAGAAAACATTTTGTTTTTTAATAAGGTCCATCCATCCATTATCTATACTGTTTATCCTGTGTAGAGTTGCACTATGCCTGGAGCTCATCCCGGTGAGGTTGTGGCACAGGGTGGGGCCACGGGACACACCCTAGATGTGCTTTCCAGGTTCTCTATAAAAAAAGGTTGCGGTTTTGTTTTGTTTTTAAAGTAAGAGAGAGAGAGAGAGAGAGAGAGATGTTGGAGAGGGAATGACTGTTTAATATTGTTTATATCTCATAAATCATAACAAGTGCTAACTTGTCTTGTCTTTTAGATGTTGTGCAACATTAAATATTACCATAAAACATTACAATGTGTGATGTGAAATTACACACTCCAGTCCGTGTGGGTAGACAAAACAAAAACGTGACACCAAGTCCAGTTCAGACATACTGTAAATTTGTATTATCATATGAAAAAATGGAAGAAAATTGCCCAAATTATGTGTGGAAATGAGTGTGTTCATGAATATTTCTTCTTGTTTGAAAAAACCCGCGATGCCGCTAGAAGGTCAAACCCAAAATGGCTCACCCGGTTGGAAAACTTGAGAGTTGATTTTCTTTTTTCTTTATTCTTCAGCTCACAAAGCGGTGAAACTTGCGGCCGACTTGGGGTACGAAATTCTGCCTCATCCCCCCCCTCCTCCCCCAACTTCACACCCAGCGAGTGACCTCTTCCTCTACCATCACTTGAAGAAACAACTTTGTGGCACGCATTTGACGACAAGAGGTGATGGCTTCGGAACTTTTCCTCAATTGCCTTCAAAGACGGTTTCCACCAGCTCATCCATCGTTTAGAGAAGTGTTTGGTGGAGGAGATGCAGGGAAGGACTAAGCTCACGACCAACGTTCGTTTTCATTACATTCATTTTTTCTTAGCAATAATAACAATTTTATGACCACCCCTTGTATATATAACGGCATATGAATATATAGGATATATAAATGGGAATATTATATACTTATATATATAAATATATATATATATTATATTATATAATATATATATACTGTATGAATGTATTTGTGAAAAAAAAAAGTTGATATAATGAATTAAATGTTAATAATAAGGTCAGATTCAGATATACAGTATAAACTCGTCAATTCTGGACACTAGCACTGCTCGAGCCTCATAAAAATATAACACTATAACCATTTACATCTTTAAACACCTTGCGCAGCACTTGTTAGGGGCGCGCTAAAGTCGTTAGAACGTTAAAGTACACAGGGAGGTAACAGGTTCGCCCTCCTGCCCTCTGGAATGCCCTCCTGATTGTGAGAATATGTAACGAAGCGGGAATATTCATTATACATCAGCGGCATCATTTATTCATTTCCTCTGTCTGTCTGTAAACATGCCTACAGCCTCTGATCCACACTGGCACAATCTGTGTGTGTGTGTGTGTGTGTGTGTGTGTGTGTGTGAGAGAGAGAGAGAGTGTGTGGGGGTGCATGAATATCAGGGTGTGTTCATGTGTGGGGTCTGGGAAAAGAGAAAGAGTGTGTTTTTACACCTTTACAAACGTGGTATGTGTCTTAAAATGGTTATGATTGTATGGAATGTGTAACAGTGTAATCATAGTGGATTTTGTAAATCTCTTCTGGTTGCATAAATTATTTAGAGAAAAAGGTCGAAGGCTTTATTCATTTACTGGACAGGTTAAATAGAGCTGCAAGGCTTTCTGTGTGTGTGTGTGTGTGTGTGTGTGTAGGGAATGATTTTGAGCTAACAACTTTAATTGACACAAAGTAATCTGAATCGTTACTTTTTTTAACTTTATCGATAAAATTTGGATTCTTAGAAGGCAATTTATTTGAGTAACATTTTTAATTGCAAAATGATGCATGTGTTTATGCTGTAATTAATTAATATCTCAACTGCCCTTTTACAGCCTGCTTTTCATAGAAGAAAATGAATGTTCAAATTGATACACGTGAGTTATTTACAGTTGGGCAGTGGTTATACAAACTCACACAATCAGATTCCCCTTGACAAAATGGGAGTTTAACAGACAAAAGTTTGTGGTTCAAGTTCGATCCTCACCTGTGTGCAATCATTATAATTTAATAACTTAATAAGCTGCAATTTGGCTGTGTCAATAACAGGAAAACGCTTGAGTGAACAATTTGCCTAGAGCATCATGTTAGTGAAAAGATTCCACTCTGATAACTATTAGGAGTTTATTTAAGGAAGAAAAGAGAGAGAGAGAGAGAGAGAGAGAGAGTGGAACACAAAGTATATGTAAAGCAGATCAAGACTAATTACTTTAAAAACAAGGAAAGAATTGATGTTGACAAATAAAAAAAAAAAATCATCAAGAAATTCAACAAGTCTTTGAAACTCTAATAAAACATTTTTGCATGTTTTGTTTTGCAATTAAATTCCCTATTAATTTCTCCTCCTTTACTATACATACGGTACGGTAGAGTGTGCTTGGGGCAGCATGATACTTGCCCCATAAGGCCTCTGTTAGAGCTGTGATTCATAGGTACTGTAGACCTTCGATTCGATTTGATTCAATAGCACTAATGTTTGTCTGATTTGTCTCAAACAGTAATGTTTTCTGCAGTAAAAAGTTAATAAACTTTAACTTTAATAAACTTTAAAAAAATCCAAAGTGCTAAACGAGTTCCTGTAATGTGCAAGTGGTGCTGGTGAGTGATTGTGTGATTTACAGTTCACACAGATCGATACGTCTCTTCAGCAAATTGCCGAAAAGTTTTCAGTGGAGTTTCAAGGATCAGGTGTTCCACTTGCTGAATGGTCACTGGAACGACTGCAGGGAGCTCTGAGTCACCTCGGCTTTGTTTAAAACATTTGCACCATTCAGATGCTTTATTGTGTCTCATCGTCGTACTCTGCTTGAACTCTCCAGTCCAGTAGGTGGCAGAAATTCACTTTTCAATCATAACCTCCATTACCTTAAAAGGAGAGGAAGGAGTAATGATTTGTGAGCTTTATTACTTTTTAGGACTTTACAGAAGATCGAAGTGGTTTGTATTTTCTGCCGAAACTTTTCAAGGTTTTTTCCACAATTTTTAGACCGTTTACCATCTGAAGTGTGAATCGATTCTGAATCAAAAAACGGCCTGTCAGTTCAATAAATCAGATCGAATGGCAACATTTTTAAAAATTAATTGTTCACTCAATAGAGCTGATAAACATGCTGAAGCTCTGCATCACCTACCCTTATGGACAAGCTCCACAAAAATCTCCCGGATGTATGTTTTACATACTCTGTTTCATTCTTGTCAGATCCTTCAGCCAGCCTTCGTGTCATGCTAATGAGTGTTGAGTCATGATGGAAGGGACGGCTCCACACCGAGTGTACAGAGATGTTTTATCATAGTCTTGGACATGCATATTGCTAGCAAAATATCTGGAACACCGTAGCAAACCCACTTTAAGTCACATGTCTCAATCCTAATATCACAGCGTTTGGGATAAGAAATGAAACTGGGAAAGACCGCCATTGGGCCAAAATTAGCATCTAACATTTTGCTAGAAGCTTTCAATCTGACCATGCATGATCTTGCTAACCCACCTATCCTGACTTTATTGCATTATTAGCTCCCTATATATGGATGCTTCTTGTTCTTTCAAATCAAATGGTGCACTTCTTACCTGGTGCACTACGGCCCTGAATTATTAGACCCTAGCTGATGCTTCTGCTTCGGGTTTTAACTGTTCCCCACATCCCCCTTCCCCACCCCCATGCTCCAGTAAATAGAGGCCTTTCCTATCCTACATGCTTCAAATGACTGCCAATATATTTTCTCCTAATGGCCTGAAGAAGTGCTGATATCCACAATACGACAAACATTAATGCACCAGCCGGTTCAGAAATGAAGGGGAGGTTATGTGCATCAGAAATATCGAATCCCAAGGAAGAACTTCAAAACAATGTACTGTCCAAAACGTCTTTGATTAGCTCTCAAAATTGATATACGAAACGCTTAACTTTCCATCTATGAGGCACAACTAATTACTGATTTCTGACCGATCTAACATGGCTAGAGTGTTAGCAGTTATCTTAATGAAGATAAAACACTTTTGGCAACCATAAAAAAAAAAAAAATTCAAGGAAGCTGTCAAAGATCTAAAGGAGGAAAAAACAAAGGTTGAAAAGATGAAAATGTATCCCATAAATTTCTGTATAACTTGATGCAAATGTGTCTCTCTCTTACCATACAGCGGTTTGGGGGAAAAAAGAGTGATGTTTATTTATAATTTATATTAAATTCCTGCAACTGGAGAGGCAAAGCCCAAGAAAGAGAACAGTCGTGTCACGTTGTCCTCTGTATCCAATCAAAATTAAGGAGGCTTTTCCATGTTTTTTCTCTCTTTACCTTGCTCATCATGAAAAATTCACGACCCCATTCTTGGCTAATTGTTAGCTACAAGACAGAGTGTACTGAGTAACCCATTATTTGGTGTCTCCATCAATGCGAAGAAGCTAGTTAGAGCATGTCTTCAATTTTAGATTTCATCCTTTTGAAAACAACCGAAGTTTTCAGAAACAGGTTGATAATTACGTAACTTCACACAGAAATTTAATCATAGGAACAGAAATTGGATTCCGACCCCATGAATACATAATTTCTGACTTATCGTGGGAATCGGACATTGTGATTCATTGCTGCTGATTATAAAGCAACTCATGAACAGAAGCATCTCTGAGCTGCAGGAAGAAAAAAACAAGATGATGTGGAGTGAGTTAATTGGCATCTCAGCGTGTCACCGGCTGGAAAAGGTAACGCACTCAGGGAGAATTCAGATCCCACGTGTCATAGCTCGGGTCAATGATTATATATTGACAAGCAGAAATGCCCTATTTAGACCCCACTTTAAGCAGAGAACCTGATGGCAGTTTCAAGTGACGGTCACATGAGGAGAGAGAGAGAGAGAGAGAGAGAGAGAGAGAGCCCAAGATCTGATAAGAGACTCTCTGTAAACAGGTAAAGATCAGGATTAGGATCGTTCATGAGGCTGCTGCTTTTACAAACACATCATAAAATGAGGAAATGATGTGACCGCTATACCGTTGAAATGAGATGTTAAATGTGTCAGATTTCTCAGTCTTATCACATGAAGCAGGAAAGCCAGAGCCACTAGAGACCCGTTTCTGGCTCGACTCAGAACCTCAATAAAGTCCTGACCTGTTTCTTAGCAGTCCAGGGGAATCCGCGCTCCGACAAAAAGAAACCGCCGCGTTCTGCCACTAATTAAGTCCCGCCCTCATTAGGCTTCTGTTCTCCAACGTGTCTCCCGTTGACTCCAAAATGTCTCCTTGCTGTTTGTTCTCTCCTCGCTTTATGACTCCGAGTCAGTTGTGGTGAGCGGGTAGAGTGGTTAAATCTGATAAATGAGGCAATCTTTAAATATTAATTATGCATTAATTACATTCATAAGACAAAACAAACTCTCGGTTAAAGATTCATGAGAAGCCAGCTTGGTTCACTTCCTTTTTTTTCTTCTTCTCTTTTTAGATCCAGTGAAATTGATACGAGTAACTGAAGGGTGGGATTTTTGATTTCATGCCGGATAAAACAAACAAACAAACAAATAAACAAAAAACAGGAAGAACAGTTACAATATTCAACATGTCAGTGATGGATAAACTTGATAAAATGGAAAAGCAGTGAACTGGAGAGATATGGAACAACGACACAGAAATGATTAGGTCCATGATGTCCCCAAGGTTGTCTGACCTTTGACCCCACTTTCCCAGCACTCCTTCTAGGATTACAGCACATGTGGAGCGCTATGACCCCGTAACCCGGTGCCGACCTTCAGCACTTGTGGATATATTGTTGCCGCTGCGTTGTAGCCAGTCTCGTTCAGATATTTCGAAGGAACGAATTCGACATCGATAAACTTCGAATCAAACTCAGCTCTGCTCGGTGTAGATATGAGATATGAAAGCACTTGTAGACTGCCTTAAGAGCTAAATGCATTCTCTAACTGCTGAGCGGAGCACTTTTCTGAGAAAGGAAAAAAAAAAGGCAAAAAAACAAACACAACACAACAGAAACCTAACACCCCTTCCTGTAAGCTTTCTCTCTACTCCAAACCCATAAGGTCTCTCTCTCTCTCTCTCTCTCTCTCTCCTGAGCTCAGTCTACATCCCAGCTCTAATAAATATTTCACAGGTGGAAAGTTTAGTAAACAGAGGTGCGCAGAGGCTATAGGTGCCCAAGAGATGGATCCCCAGGGGACAGAAAGCAGGTGGGGTGTGTTGGGATCACCCACTCATCAAGTACAGCTTTTAGGGAATGTGATCAACTCAAATTTTAAACGCTTCCCCTTTGAATCATAAATGTAAATCAATTTTGTTGTTGTTGTTGTTGTTGTTGTTGTTGTATCCATCACATCACATCACATCTCAACTTTTGCTGAGTAAGCATTTATTTTTCTGCATAATGTCTATCCTTATTTTGTGAAATGACGGGATGTAGCACACGCCAGTAATTACAGACCATCCGTCTTCTGTTCTGTGAGATGATCAAAGGGCTTTTGCTTCATGAAAGCAAATCACCATTACAGTCATTACATTTATGAGTGATGATGTCACACATGATGTCTGTGTGTTTGTTCGAGAAAATGGGTGATGGATGGCAACGTCTAATGTTAGTGAAATGAATGGGATACACCGTTTCTTGGATTATATATATATTTCCAAAAAAAACACTGTACTTTATGGTCAGAAATATTACATAGATGAAGAAGTCTGACTTTTGTTTACTGTTGAGGGTCTGAGCAGCCATTTTGATTTGAGGTTACTTGCTGAATTTGGGGTTAAGAAGACCATTTCATAGTCAGAGTCTGAAGTTTTAGTCACATGCAGCATCATGGAGTTTTTATGGACGTTTTAGCAAAATTACACTCTCACAAGACTTGAGTTTCATTTTGAAACTTTTGAACAAAAAAAGACAAAAAAAAAAAGAGCATTAATTAATTAATTTATTTTTACATTTGTCTTTTTGTAAAATTCCTGCTACAAAATGATGTGGATTGAAATTAATTTATGATTATAAATGCAAAGTAACTCACTTTAATAATATCAGAAGGAATAATATATTTGCATCTCAGGTTACTGTACATGAATTGGTGTAAAAAAAAATAGGTAGATTTATATATATATTTAAAAAACATTATGCAAAAATCTAAAATTTTAAAGCTAAAAAAAAAAAAAACAATACTTGCAGAATAACAAAATGTATGCTTTTTATGAGCTATTTAGACATTACTAAATAAACTAATAGAATATTTATATTAGAATAATTTAATAAAATATAAATAAATGAAGGCATGAATGAAGTCACTCTTGTGTGTATCATGATAATTTTCTGCAAATATTATATACTGTTTGAATAAAATCTTTCTTTTAATTTGGTCGACACGTCACTGTTAAAACTGTTATTAATGGAAAATTTATAATTGATAATTTTATACCATGAGTTAACCTTACAGTTCTTTACGGAAAAGATGATTTCTGTAATTTTGTACAAAATAAATAAATAAATAAATAAAACCGGGTCTTCACATTACTGCAGTCATTTATTATCAACTTTGACTTTGAAAAATAATTTCCACTTGTTTGTTGGTATTTCATGCATTATGCATCACCCTATGCTTAAAAATGAATAAATAACGGTGATAAGATTCACAAACCTGCCGCATTTTAAGCAAAAACTAAATGGCAAGTGCGAGTGTGTGCAATGTGTGGCTGTGAGAAGCAAGTGGAAACAAGCGATAAATAAAAAAGTAAGAAAGCTAGAGATAAAGTATGTGTGTGTGTGTGTGTGTGTGTGTGTGCGTGTGCGCGTGCTGTAGTGGTGCACAGGGTACAAACGTGGTGACAGCAGTGAGATCCACGCTGAAACAGTAGCCGACCCCGGCGGGCGAGCCACACAGGCTGCGAGTGGGCCCTCGCTCTGGGGAGGATAATTGGAGCAGCGCAGGCAACATATGGCTAAGCAGGGGAACCTGCTGCTGTGGCAGCTGTGGACTGGTGCTGGAGATCAGACGCACATTAAAGAGAACGTCCCCCCCTCCTTCTCCTTCTTTACCCCTTCACTCACTCCTCTCTACTCCTCCTCCTCCTGTTCACATCCTCTCTCTCTGCAAACATTTAAATGACAGCTCTTAACAGACCCCCAACCCCCCCTTCAACCATCATCGCCCGCTCGCATGCCCCCAGGCAGCTCTTAATGCAGAGAGAGAGAAAGAGAGAGAGAGAGAGAGTGCCAAGAGAGAGGGTGTGTCAGTAAACCTCTTTTTCTGTGCCTGTATCAGTCAGACATTTTATTTTTATTTTTATTTTCATTTCTTTAGTACCGCTCGCTGCCTTTCTGCCTCTCTCAGAAATGAGCTGATGTAAAATATATATAAGTCTTCTAGTAGCATTACAAACACACACACACACGTCAAACTGGCTGCAGAGAAGAGCAGAGCAGTGACATCTCTAACACCGCTCCAAACACCGCAACAGCATTCTATAAGTTGAGGAAAAAGAAAAAGACAGACTATGGAAGAGTGGTACAGACAACAACTATTTCTGTGAAGTCCTTCCGCTTCATAGATGACATGAAGATTTACAAGCACAAATGTTTGAACATAAGCTTGACTGAAATATTCATAGCTCTTCCTCTGGGAGAGTCACGTTTGATTTTCCTCAGCGAACAGACGAGTGAGGAAAGAGCGAATGGTTAAGTGATGTAAAGTCAACTTTAAGTCATCGGCATTATCAGATAAGAAGACTTAACACACATACACACACACACACACGTTGAGTTATTATAATTCTGTCTAGTAATGTATCGTTTAGTGTAGTATACTATGGTGTAGTGATTTATAGTGTTATACAGCAAAGTATACTAAAGAATAAACATGTATGATTTAGTGATGTATAGTACACTGTAGTATAGTATAGTATAGTATAGTATAGTATAGTATAGCACCTGATAGTATAGTGTACTTATCTATAGTATAATATAGAATTGTATAAAGTGTAGTATAGGAATATATAATGTTTTAATATTTAGTATAATAATGTATAGTGTAGTACATTATAGTATACAATAGTGTGGTAGTGTGTAGTATAGTGTCGTTTAGTGTCATACTGTAGCATAGTTGAGTATAGTATAGTATAGTATAGTATAGTATAATATAGTATAGTATAGTATAGTATAGTATAATATAGTATAGTTGAGTATAGTATAGTATAGTATAGTATAGTATAGTATAGTGCAATGGGTGGCATGGTGGCGTAGTGGTTAGGACTTTGGCCTGCGATGGATTGGCATCTTGTCCAAAGTGTACCCTGGCTTATGCCCAAGTCTCCTGAAACAGGCTTCAGGCCCCATGTGACCCTGAACAGGATAAGTGGCATAGAGAATGAGTAAGAGTTTAGTAATGTTTGGTATAATATAGTATAGTACAGAGGGGAATAGAATAGTTTAGCATAGCAATGTTTAGTAATGTGTAGTATAGAGTAGTAAATGACATTATAGAATATTGTGGTATAGAATTATTTAGCATGGTATAGAATAGTTTAGTATAGTTATGATTAATGATGCAATATACAGTATAGTATTGTGTAGTGTAATAGTACAGTGTTATATAGGCTAGTAATGTACTGTATAGTATTTTATAGATATAATATATAAAATTTAGATTAGCAAATTTGGCTTATATTCCTTAGTCAATTTTGAAATAACCTGTAAAAGTTTAATGCATTTGAAGTGTTTGTCAATTCAATAACTTTTATTTGGATCATTAGCCACTTAGTTAGTTAGTTAGTTAGTTAGATAGATAGATAGATAGATAGATAGATAGATAGATAGATAGATAGATAGATAGATAGATAGACTGTAAGAGATTTTCCTATTACATAGATCCTCTGATCCATGACTTTTTGTGAGAACCTTTAAAATCTTCAAAGTACGTACACAGAACCCTTTTTTAAAACTTAAGAAACTTCCACAAATATCCATGCTGATTCCCTATAAACATTACTTGGCAAAGAGAAAAACGTCCCACAATATTATTATAAGATGAGTTTTTGAATAAAGAACATAATATTATAAACTTTCACTGTGAAAATGATTTCAAGTATACAGTATATTGGCATTTCATAAATTATACACGCACTCTTGTACCACTACTATGAATCAGACTTCAATTCAATTTTATTTAAAAGAAAATAACAGTGATCTGAAACTAAGAACACTTGGAGAATATGTGAATAACCCTTCCTTTAGTGCGAGAATCCAAAATATCACTCTGTACAATAAAATATTTAACTTGTTTAAAAATAATTTGATTTCTATCTAATTATATTTTCCAAATAAAGAATTTATTTAGATTATACTGTATTTATTGTAATTCATAACACAAGTGTGAGTTTTTTTTAAGTCACTGAACGAAGACCCAAGCAATCCTACAAAGCATTTCGTTGCAATAAATTAAGCCTAGAAATTCTCTAAATTTCCAATTACAACACGGACGTCCTCCGGACTGTGTAGATCTGACACTCAGAGGTTGAAAATGATTCCAAGTTCTGAGTTTCTGAGTCAAGTCAGAAGGCGTTAGTTGTCCCTGGCATCCCATGCAGAATTAATGATCAACTGAACGAAAGAAGTCGAAATAAACCCCATAAGATGAGGGATTAGAAAAAAATGAGGTATTTTCCAGTGAATGTGCGTAAGAGGGGAAAAGTGAACAAAAATCTAATATTTAAATAATTGATAATGCAGCAGTGGTTAATAATTCACACGAACAAATCAGTGAATGTGACATGTTATTAATCTTTTAAGTGCACACCTTCGCAGAACAGACCGAATCTTTTGTCGGAATCTTACTCCAGACTGAGACAGAAAGGAAAACATGGATATCCTGGGTTTGAACAGAACACTCAGCTAAAGATGTTCTGCCTGTTTGTCTCTCGGTATAGTGTACAGTATCTAGTAGTCATTGTACAAGGAAAAACGGATCTGTTAAAAAGTATGGAGACGAATGTGGCATTAATGACCTTAGAAAGATAATGATATCGCTGGGGAGATGAAACTTTCACGTGTTATCTAAGGACGTACAGTACCTGCTGTATTTCCTCATACTTCAGCGTCAACGCAAGGAGGAAGCAGTGAGGA
Organism: Clarias laeviceps; assembly: GCA_030014305.1. NCBI lineage: Eukaryota > Metazoa > Chordata > Actinopteri > Siluriformes > Clariidae > Clarias > Clarias laeviceps. The sequence continues at coordinate 2,288,770 of JAQMYJ010000011.1, read as the reverse complement.
TGCTGTTGATTTTCAATTATACATATGATCTTTAAAGCATTCAGACATTAAGATCTAGAATACTATAGTATCCCAATGAGTATGATTTACTCCTAATTGCAGGTACTTTTCATGCCCAAGGTGATGGATTAGATTTTACTCAAATGTTTTGCTCAAATATATATATATTTTTAAGATGACTGCAATATTTAAAAGTTTTTTTTTTTTTTTGTACATTATGCCTTTGCTAAATCAACCACAGAAGCAATTATAAAGCAAAAATGGATGACTGCATTATACAAATTCTTTCAATTCTGTTATTAAGGTTTCAATTCTCAAACAAGAAAAATCAACACTTTCGCTCTCATTAAAATGCTTAATGTCATTTTGTAAAACTCAATGTGATGAGGTTTTTTTTTTCTCCGTAATGATTTTAAGATTTAAAATTGTAATTAAATAAAATTGGACTTTGAAAAATATCCAAAATGTCTGAAGCAGTCATATAAACATTTTTTAAAAAGTACTTATAATATAGTATATATAAAAATTATATACTAAATATATAAAAGTAAGTGGACGGACATTGATTATATCAAAGTTTGATCTGAAATTAATCCTAATTTAGCCATAATGTCTATAACATTTTGGGTTCTTCTAGTTTCTTATTTAAAAATGAACGGAAAGAAAATTGTGTTGTCAATTTTGTGACATTTTCACGGAAACAAATAATTCACACGTCAACATTTTTAATTTTAAGGGCAGAATTTCCACTTAAGTAAAATGTCTACATTGAACAAAAACATGTTGCAGAATGCTGAAAATATTGATATTGGTAATTAGTTTAAACTAATTAAATAGATTATAAGTACATTACAAACTTAATTTATTTTAGTAAATTAGACATCATAAAAATACCTAAAAGCTACACAAACCAAGTGCACAGTCCCTAACATAAAGATGCCCGACACACAGCGTGATGTAGAATCTTGGAAATGGATCTCCGAGTGTAAAGCCGCGTGTGTGTGTGCAGTGTTATAGTGTAAGGTAACAAAGGCCTCTTGTGTTTAGCTGATTAAGCAGGAGGTGCATCTGCTCCATGATGAACTTCTGTGCCAAGCCAGGATCAGATGAAGGGGCTGAGAAAGAAAAGTAAAAGAGGAGCTAGGCACCTGAACCCTCACCGTCAGCTTGCACGTCCCTCTGACCCTAGTTATCGCAGAGTTGCGCCCGTTGCCAAGCATCGGCTGAGGCGTTGCCAGGCGAGCCCTGCATTATTAATGTTACTCCGTTAAACGCTTTCTGTCAACCGCTCATTCAGCCTCAGTGTTCGAGGTGGACATTGCTTCACCAAACACTCCTGAACAAACATACCGTGTAAAATCATCACTCCTAAAGATGTTAACTTTCCTTTCTCTACAGGTTCCGTTACTGAATTTATTACTGAATTTATTGATAACCTGAAAATGACTCACCTGTTGTCCAGCCGGGTTTTGATCGGAAAGCAGCATGTTTAAAGCTCAGCGTCTTGACCTTGAGCTCATGGACAGGACCTAATAAATCTCCGTGCTCAAACCACGTGATAAGGAATCCATCCAAACAGTAAACGCTGGAGAAATCCTCTTATCCAAACAGTGCGAGTGCAAACTCCAAAGGTCCTTTGAGAGGGGCAGGAGTAGCCATTCCTGCATTTCTAAATGAATGTTCAGGCAAGGCATGCTGAGGCCTAGAGAAGCATAGAGAAAACTAGCAAAAACGAGGCGCCGCTTTAAAAGGCAGACGAGCATGTGTGTGTGTGTTTGTGTGTGAGGGTGTTTGTGCAAGGGAAAGAGAGTGGCTAGAAGTTTATATGTGTTCTCCCTGAACCAGGGGACTGAATAAATAATACAATAGATATTCCTCTGATGAAGTCTCGCCGCGGCATTCATAATTATTTCATTGTTGCTGTAATGAGAGCGGTGTTCTGCTGTACCATCCAATGTCAGGTATGAGCGCTGTGCCTCCAGGTGGAGCACCAGTGCACCTACACCAATAGATAAAAACTCCAAAGGTATTTTTTCCACATGTGGCCCATTTTTTTTGTTAAAAAAAAAAAAAAGAGCCAAACTTAGGCCACTTTAAGTAGACTAGAAAGTAAGCAGAGAGTAAGAAAACTCTCCAAAAGTGCACTAGTCTCTTATGAGAACTTTGTTCACTTTCCAATGAACGCTTATTTAGTTTATGACCAATAATCACTTATATTTCCAAGTAAATACACCACCAGGCCAAAAAAAAAAAGGTCACCTGGATTTAACTAAGTGAATAGTTAAGCGCCTTCTGTTGGATAATTCCATCCATCTATGAATTTCTGTAGTCCAACTTGGAACCGTGGAGGCCAATGGTGATTACCATTGCATTTATTCCCATTTATTACAATTGTGGTAGGATCTCTGGTCAACCAGAGGAAACCCACCAAGCACAGGGAGAACATGTGCACTACATGTACACAGATCCTGACACAGGAATTGAACCCAGACCCTGGAGGTGGAAGGTGACAGTGCTAAGCACTAAGCCACCATTGGATAATTACTGCAGTGATAAATATGGTTCAGCTGCAACAAGTTATTTAATCACTGATGCAGTAAGGAGCTTCTCATTTCTTGAACAATCATGTCAGAAGACATTTTCTGTGGTTGTTGCAAAGATGTTACTCTGTTTCACAATGGTCAAATTATTCAAATTAACTGCATCAAGCAAAGAAAACAACTAAGGAGATGGCTGAAGCTATGAACATTGGCTTAAGACTGTATAACGCATTATGAAAACCTGGAAGGATAGTGCTGGACCATCATCTTCGAGGTTGAAATGTGGTCGGACAAACATCCTGAATTAGAAATAAAGACTTTGATTTGAATTTGAACGGATGGCGAAGCAATGGAAAAAGATCATGTGGTCTGTTGAGTCCAGATTTACCCTGTTTCCTGAGTGATGGGTGCATCAGGGTAAGAAGAGAGGCAGATGAAGTGGTGCATTTATTATGTCTAGTATCCACTGTCCAAGCCTGTGGACGCAGTGTTATGATCTGGGGTTGTGTCTGTTGGGCAGGTCTAGGTTCAGGTCTAGGTTATGTGCCCAAAAAATGAGGTCAGCTGACAACCTGAATGAACTGAATGACCAGGTTTTTCCATCAATGGATGTTTCTCTTCCCTGATGGCACGGGCATATTGCAAGATGACGATGCCAGGATTCATCAGGCTCAAATTGTGAAAGAGCGGTTCAGGAAGCATGAGATATCATTTTCACACATGGATTAGCCTCCATTGAGAATCTTTGGGATGTTCTGGAGAAGACTTTACGCAGTGCTCCGACTCTTCTTATCATTAGAAATTAATGTGACCCTGGACTTACATAATTGTTGTGACATTGCATAAGCTTTCTGAAATTATGTCATGGCTGTAATCAAAGCAAAAGGTTGGCCAATAAAATATTAGAGTCTGTGACGTCCTATCTATCTGTCCTGAGTATATCAGCTTGTTTTGTCTTGTGCGTACACTTGTGTCATTTTCTTCAGCTTGTACAGCATCCTATCAAAATCTCTTCACCTTCCTTGTTACGAAAATGGTTCAAACACATTTGAGTTAATGAACTTGATGAGCACCAAAGTCAAGTCAGACCTACTGACTGTTTTCAGGAATATAAAAGATATAAAGAGGTGTGACATCACAACAGTGCTGTAGAGCAAAACCTTTTCTTTTAAGACCTTTCCATAATAGTCACAATCTGTCAAGCAAACAAAACACCAATGCAGACTTGGAACAAACCATGAGACGATCTGAGTTTTGTCACTTTTTGTCATGGGGTCTGATTTCATTTGGAGTATGTAGCTATGTACAGAGTGGCTGGAGAGTAAGTTAAAAACAAGGCTTTGTATCTGTCAAGATTTCTTTCCCAAGCTGACAGACATAATATTTTGCACTCTTGGCTGATCCTGGAGGCCTACATACAAATTCTTTCAGATCCAAAAGAATCCTGAAATCCTTTAAACTTTCCAAGATTTAAATTAAGTAAGTGATTTTAACAGGACAATCATTTCTTAAGAAACAAAAGTTTTTAGGCTTTACGATTCCTTTTCATTTATTGGAATCAAAGTGGAAGAACTTGATAAAGAACGTGTAGAAGGTGTGGTCTTTGTTCCAAGATCTCTTACAGAATTCAAAGTTCCTCAAATCCTCAGGTCAGACGAGACACTGGAGGGACAGCCCAAAGCCCTGCGTGGAGCGGGTGTGCTCCATACGTTAATCCTGTTAGCTACGTGAAGAGGCAGCCATGGAGCACAATGACACTCCGACCCGCACCAGCTGGGGTTCAGAGTGCCCCCCTGCTGGTCCCCGGTTACAGAGGCAAACTCCCCCCCTCCCCTTCCCCAGAGACCCCAGAAATGTCGTCCTCACCGTCTCTCCCTATGCTGTGTTTTTCATCTGACCACCTGCAGGAAGCCTCAGTGCCGCAGCCTCTGGTGTGAGGAAACATCCCAACATTGAGTCACATCGATCATGTATTCATATCGGACCGTGTCACACCGTGGGATGAAACTCGGGGTGGCATGTTTAGTGTGATATAAAGAGGAACTGTATGATTTTGTGAGAAAATTTTAGGACAATCATGTGGTACTAGACAGTATTTTAGCTACTAGTTCCTTGTCAGGGTGATATCGGTGTTCCTGGCTTCTTTGAACATTTTTGCATTTTCGCATGCGGTAATACTACAGTATAAGCCATAAGGTTTTTTTTTTTTTTAGCTTTATATGGTTTGTAGACAAATTTTAGAATTTAAGTTTACTATTCAGTTAAGTTTTAGAATTTTTTTTAGTTTTATTAATATATTATATTATGATGTAATTTTTTTTATTTATTATTAATTAAAGTAAATACATTTTTCCTTGTGTAAAATAAAATACCAAGTATAAACAAAAACAAACAAACAAACAAACAAATAAATAAATAAATAAAACTTTATAACTGAAATATATTATACCCAACTATTATAAAAAAAATCTTAAAACAAATGTTTAACATTTAAAAATATTTAATGTAAATGACCAATTATAGAAACAAACTGTACAAAATCTAGAAATATCTTCGATTATATTTATATATTTATATATTTTTGATATGAATTAATTCATTCATTCATTCATTCTGGCAGACTGTGGTCTGATACATAAAAAAATTTAACCTAATTTTTTTTTGTTTGTTTTGAAATTTTATAAAGGCGTACCAGAGACCTGCTGCAGTAAGAATAGCAAATTGCCTCGATACAAAAGTAAAAATCTGAATAAGGATTTAAATTACAGTAAGGGTTTCAAATAATTGAAAAAAAGTGATTTACATAATATTTTCCCTTGGACTTTTTCACTTTCTCTGGGTTGCCACATGTTGTTGACACAAGTTTTACACCGGATGCTTTGATCAGCAAACCAGAGCCTTAATTGCTGAGCCACCACTGCCCCTAAAGAGATTTACATCATATATTTTCTTTAAAAAGTAGTTTTAAATTGACTTTTCATAAGTGTGGGTACCACATATAAAAGAGTTAAATGTACATGAGGTATAATAATTTAGAAATCCATCCAGCTTAGGTCTTAACCCTTGTGTTTTGTTCAGATTTTGTACTTGTTGATACTGTTGTCCTGGGTCTAATTGATCCAGGTCATAATGACTGCGATTATAATATTTAGGATGAGTTTTAAATGAAAACAAGTCAGGGACACCAGGTTTCAGTGCCCTGTTATTTTTCGATATAAAAAATATTAAGGTTTTGTGGATGGAGATAAATAATATTCAAGTGCTGTTTTTGTATTCTTTAACTCCACTAGACCTCTGAAGGTGTGCTATGATATTCAGCACCAAGGTGTTAGCAGCAGATGTTTTAAGGCCAATAAGTTGCAAAGTGGTGCTTCCATGGAACAGACTTGTTACTCCAGCACATCCTACAGACACTCGATCATATTGAGATCTGGAGAGTTTGGAAGCCTAGTCGACCCTTCCATTCCTAAAATGATTGTTGCAGCAGAGCGGCTCCGCATGTTATCCTACTCAAAGAGGCTATTTCATCAGGGATGTAAAAAAAAAAAAAGCCACCCCGACCAGTCTGTGCCTACGGTGTCCCAGCAACCTGCGATACAACCTGTGTGTTCTGACTCCTTCCTGTTACTGGCAGAAATAACTTTTTGAGCAAATTGTGCTAGAGTGGCTCTTCTGTGGGATTGACCCAAACCGGCTAGCCTTTTGCTTTACATGCTGATTAATGAGTCTTGGGCGTCTATGATGCACCAGTTCTCACTGGTTGTCCTTCCTTGGACTACCTTTAGTACATACTACCCCCTGCATACCAGGAACACCCCAGAAGACCTGCCGTTTTGGAGATGCTCTAACCCAGCTTTTTTAGCCATCACTTGTTAAAGTCCAATTTTCCTGCTCATAGCACATCAGCTTTGACAACTGACTGTTCACTTGCTGTCCAACCTCTCCCACCTCACTAAAGGTGTCAATATGAGGAGATAATCAATGTTATTCAATTCACCTGTCGCTGCTATTATTAACATAATTAACTCAGTTGTGCTTTGAAGTGGTTAGACTACAAGCTTTCCCAAGAAAACATTACTAAGAAATTGCTCATGAAACATAAAAGCATGACACAGGAGAAGAGAGAGACAGGATAGTGGTGCACGCCGAGGCGACAGGTGATGGACACGGCCAGTTCGTGACCCGTAATTACAAAGAAAAACTCACAATACAGGGAATCGATATAAGAGCATCAGTCAAAATTTCAGCCTACATACAGAAAGCTATGCATAAACACATTTGGCCTCAAGCTAAAGCCATTAATATTTCAGTAAATAAAGAAGAAAGGAGATCCAAGACAAATATTTAAGCTTTTCGAGCCTCTTCCTCTTTTCTGTAATTCATCTTTTGGCTTCTAAACAAGCCTGCCAGTTATCAACATGCAACACATCTGTCTCAGTGTGTCACCCTGCTTCTGTGGAAAACAGTTGGGAGTACAGATGAAACAGACCCGCAATGCTCTCTGCAGCTCAGGGAGAAGGAAAAAAAGAAACAAACAATGAAAAAAAATTTCCTCCTTCTGCAGCGTTCTGTCGCACCAAAGACCCGAAATGGAACTGAAATTTACATATCGTTAATCTGCCTTCATCTGTTCACTGGTAGATTTACATCATTTTGTTGTTTTGCTCTTTGTTTACTTCTGTCTGTTGATGTAGAGCAAAAAAAAAAAAAAGCTTGATGTGAGTTATGATTATATGGAACTGTACAAATACAAATAAAATTTTAAAAATTACAAATGATGTCGAACAAATCTATATACTGCTATTCTTGTATGTGGAACCATCATATTGTCTTAGAATATCTAGTCATGATATAACAGGAATATTAACAGGGCTGGAATAAAGACTTAATACCGGGATTATATAATAATAATAATAATAATAATAATAATAATAATAATAAAAAAGTCAATATATCACTCAATTAAAGTGCTTTAAAAAAGTACAGTTGCTACTTTTAATACTCAAGTATTTTGAAAGTTCTTAATTGTTGAATATACTTTAAAATTTTTATTTATTTAAACTTTACTACTTTATTTAATATATAGTTAATTCAAGGGACAATTCAAGGGATGTTCAAGGTACATACAAGTTCAACCAGGATTTTTGATTGTGCAGGATAACAGAACACAGAAATGAAAGTAAAAACTCCCTTAATTTCTCTATATAATCCCCTGCTACACTCATGCACTTATCACTACTAGTGCTTGGACCCCATCAAGGTAAAAAGTTTTTTCAGAACTCAAGAGCCATGATCGTACTACCTGACTGATTCACGTTTGAAACGCTGGCCTCCTAGGAGCTCCTTTAAGGACCCAAACATGTGAAAATGGCTTGAAGCGAGGCCAGGACTGTACGTGGGATGCGACCATAACTCCCAGCCGAGTTCCTGTAATGTGCAAGTGGTGTTGGTGAATGATTGTGTGTACAGTTCCCACAGACAGATGCGTCTCTCCCACACGTTATCCATCATTTTCCAAGGATCAGGCATTTCACTCTCTGAATGTTCATAGGAATGACTGCAGTAAGCTGCAAGCCGCCTCGGCCATAGACGTCCGGTCTTCTTTAAATATTTGCACTGTTTTACTGCGGCTAAGAGTCTCATCATCGTACTGTGCTTGTAATTTCATCACAGTCTATACACAAAGTCTATACCCTTGTGTATAGACTGACTAGCATGATAAAGAAGAAGAAAACCTCCTGTATTACTTTCAGGTGCTCTTAATGTCTAAATTGTTGTTTTTTTTTCATGGAAATGTAATTAATTAATCAATAACACTTAAGAGAAGCCTAAGGATGCCAAAATAACACAATATTGACTATAAAAACAAAGTAGGATTACTTAAGTATAATTCAAATCAAATTGAATGTACTTAAGATTTTTTTTTTGGTTTACATGGCATTGCAGTCTTATGTTTTGATCCCATCATCATCATCATCATCATCATTATTGCTACCTTCCACCTTACCTTTATGGTCATAGTCTTAGCCGGATTATGAGGTCCAAATCTTTTGGGTCATGACTGCAGGGGTCTTGGGATGCAATGGGAGCAGTGTGTGTGTGTGTGGGGGGGGGGGGGTATCTTGAGGCTCAGCACCCTGACTTTTCCTGAACAAGTAAACAGCCCTTTACTTTAAAGCTTTTACACATCAATTTGGGAGTAGACACACTTTATGTCCAACTGCTGTAAAGCTCCTCTGCATAATTCATAAGCACTCAGTTAATCTATTGATCTGTGCTTTTCCAGCGTTTGTACGGACAATCTTGCCTGGATGGGAAATGGCAGGTAAACCTGGAAGGGAGGACACTGAATGAACAGATCAGTAAAAAAAAAAAAGAGATGATGATTCAAATGAGATCAGGATGATCAGAAAGGTCACGAAGATGTTTGTGTTTTTTTTTGTAAAAGAAAAAGAAGATTTGTTTGAAATGTAACTGATGTCAGTTGTGCATAAAACGTACTGATGAACATTTGTGAATTTTTTTAAAAGGATGTTTTAAAGACTTAAAAGACATACAGATGTTATGAAAAACAGAAATATATATATAGTTCCTACTCTCATTATCATGAAGTTGAGGTCCATGACCTTTGTTACCTGCACACATTTTGTCCTGTCTTTCTTCATGTACCATCTTTTCTCTCCATTCCTCAAAACACATACAAGAAAGTAGTTCCTAAAAGCTCAATAAACAGCACCTAAACACAGCAGCATGCATCTGATCTAAGATCAGCCATCACAAAGAAATACAGTGCTGTATATTATCTTAGAAAAAGAAACATTGCTGGTGGATCAGCAGAACCTTGTTCAGATTTGATATTATACAGAACTACTTTTAATATACCGTATATACATATATATTTAAAGTGATTGTTCAACATGTAGTTTTTCAGCTAAAGATATGGTCTTAAGATACTTCTATTAAACATTATGTACAACTTTTTGTACACAAGTGGAATTTTGCACAGGGATTCTTTTCCAACACAAAGCAGAAAGACAACAAGCCTTTCAACGTGTATTCTTTGTGTATCCTTTGCTTCTGTTGTTCTTTCCCACAAGACCATTGTCTCTGATGTTCAGTAGGACACGGATGAGAAAACAACATGCTGCTAATTGATGGTTGGTTGGCAGTTTACTCGTTTAACCTTGTTCTTGAAACATGTTCCCTTAGATCATACACAATAACATAAAATTACATTGAAAAAGACTATATATAAACATATTGTTCATTCTGTGACTGTAGCTCAGTGTTAATCCTGTAATATGCCTGCTGAAAGTGTTGATTTTTGGGGGATTAGCACAACTTCACTGGGTTCTTTTTTTGGGTCCCTTTTATTTGAGTGTAGACTTCACCCCAAAGTTTGCAAAGAATTTTGTCCAAAAATGACATAAAGTTGTTTGTGTAAACTAAGCACCATCCACTAGGCTTGATTGGCCTCCAGTGTCAATATTATGTAGATTTATTTTTGGATGATCATTTTAGAGATACATAAAAATCCTACATTTAGGTTGCAGATGTTTTGAGCCAGTAAGCTCAAAGTACATCTAGGCCTATTGTACTGTAATATACAGTGTGTAGCCAGTTGTTTTAGTATCCTAGTACAGTACCTTCCAAACGAGCTCTCTGAACAGAACTTGTTCATATGTAGGAGACTTTTTGATAACTATGGGAAAAGGTAAAGAAACATAAAAACTGATAGTCTGTATGTAAAGAAACAGTACTGATAATTGTAAATGCATCAAGGCACTGTCTGGGAACTAAACGGCAGTCTTGGGTCTCCACAACCGTTTTAAAGAAGAAGAAGAAGAAGCATCCTACCAAAAGTATTCCAGAGGATTCCAAAGAACTTTTGCTTGGCCAACAAAAATACTTCCATTAGAGCTTCCAATGGAAATGTCTAAAAATATCCTAAAACTATAACAAAGCTGGGGTATGAACTACAATTAAACACTCACATGATCATTTAAATGCACACTGATCAGGAATAACATTAAAACTACTTAGGTTTTGGGTTCCCCTGTGTGCCACCCGGGCAGCTCTGGCTCTTCATTGACTTTTTTTTTCAGCCATGACCTTTTTAAAAAATGTTTAAAGACTTGTTTTTGCCATTTATCCTGCAATCCAGATAATTTTTCTGCACATAATTTTATATAAATGCCTAAGTATAAAATAAATATTTACAAACAGTCTGGGTTTTACACAATCTATTAACTTGAATAGGAACTGCCAATACAACCAATTTCCCATTCTGGCATTAATATTCATGGGAGGAAATGTTCCATTAGGCTAATCAAGCACTTTCCCAGGCTTGTTTGGAGAAAACTCAGCAGATAAATGTGTCACGATGCATGCTTGGTAGCAAACAAGTCAAAGACAAGAGGTGTCAAGGAGGTACACAAAGGTCACCGGTAACATCCGTTGTTGGCAAATAATGCATGCCTTCACACACGGTGGCTACAGTCTTCATGCTAAAATTCCAGATAAGTCCTTTATTTCTCTCTTGTGTTCTCCTCTGCCTCTCACAGTGTAGTTGGAGTCCATTGGTGATGGCGGTTGCCAGGGGAGAGGTGACGGTGCTGATGTATATTTAATAAGAGGGTGCCAAGACCCTAGTGAAGAGCCAGGTATAAGAGGACAATGTCTCTGGCAGCGCTCAGCGCTCAGGTTTCCGAGTCACACTCACTGAGACTCCATCTCCCTTTGTGGAGTTCTATTATCAGTGTCTGGAGTTTCAGCTCCAATTAGAGTGATGACTGTGTGGGGCTCAATACAAGCCAGAGCAAGACAGCTTGTGTGCGTCACAAAAAGAGGGCCTGTCGGACACTCTGTCCCTTATACATGTGTATACATGATCTATGATCTGCAACTTGTTTAACAATTTTAGCTTGGAGAGTACTCCATGTTGATGCAATCAGCTTTGCCTTTCAGTTTGAGTTTCTGAAACTTTTTGAGCAAGCATTACTATACCACAACATATAACATAACATAAGACAACTTAACATACAATCCATCCACTATCCCATGCCACAATAAGGCATTTGATTTAAGGTTTCATTCATTTGACCAGTGGTTTTATTATAAATATTTCATTGTGCTCTTATCCATTTTGAGCTGTTTATACACTAATTGGGAATCCATATTGTGGTGTATACCACAAAGTAAAAGAGCAATAATTAATTCATGCATCAAATTGTATGGCTTGCCACTCAGAGACTTTTAGATCATCAATGTCACATTTCGCTCAAGGAATGCAAATAAGAAGCCCTAACAAGCACTAGAATATATTAATCCTTACTAATATTAGGAATATTGATGGAGCTGTGGCCGTAGTGTACAGTAATAGAGATTATAGCAAAACGCTTGGGAAAGGAGCTGGCATGAAGGTTGAAGTGGTCTGGGGAATCCTTTATTTAATAGAGATGGCATCTGATACTTATATACAGGTTGATAGCAGGGGTTAAAAAAGTTGGATCTAATGTTGGGAGGGGGGGGGGCGGAGGCAAAGAATAAATTCAATTTGATTATGTAAGAAGAAAGATAATATATAATATGTAATTTTTTCATGCATTTAATATTTTAATATTATATTCATAATTTATTTTCACATTTTATCTATCTATTTATTTATTTATCTATTATTTTGTATTTAATGCATTTATTTATAGATTTCTTTTTATTTATTTTAAATAATACATTTAAGTAAGCATTTAGCTCTTTAACAAACAAACTAAATAACTGTGGTTGTATGTAGGTCTTGTTATAGCTTATCAGTATGTTCTTATGTATAACTTATATAAACCTATAAATCCTATAAAATATATAACATATTCCATTATATATATATATATATATATATATATATTGTTAAAGAACAACTTTATTAATGTGTGTGTGTGAAATATTCTTTAAAAATATAGATAATTGTAATGCTTAGGCATTTTATCATTATAAAATGAATAAATAAATACCAGATGAATATCGATATCAATTATGGAGATTTCGACTTTTAGTATAGGTATATTTAGTAAGGACACCTGATATGGTTCTGTTTCTATTCTTTATTGCACTGGGGTGTTATTACCTGGCCTACCTGGGGCTGCCTGACCTACGTAACTGGGGCTGTTGAGTTAACCAGCGTGCGAATCTGTCACATTTTTTCCACACCAATAAAAGCACTCTATGGGCGGTGCCTCCTAACCGGCCACGCCCACTTTCCCCAACATTAATTCTGTAGCTTATAAAGTGGGAGTCACGGTACGAGAGCAAGCACGACCTTAATTTGGCCAATGGTGTTAGAGTAAAGTTAGAGGGGGGCGTGCCGGATGCGCTGTGTGGGCGGGGTCAGGGGAACGTTTATATTTAGACGCGTGCGTCAATACCTGGGCCGTGTCAAGGCTGCTGACAGGCGCAATTAGAGTTTTTTTTTTCCCTATTAGAAAAGAAGACCTCCCAGGCAGGACTGGTGGGCTACCTGTCCTCGTCGTGACGTTTTCCCGCCTGATTCTTAACGTTTTAAGACATCGAGGGTGATCGGAGCACAAACGGAGTTAAACTTGGAAGACAAGAAACAGCCTTCTCTGACTCCTGCAATCATGATGTCCATGAACAGCAAGCAAGCTTTCAGTATGCATCCGATTCTCCACGAGCCCAAATACGCACCTCTGCATTCCAGCTCGGAGGCGATCCGGCGGGCATGTCTGCCCACACCATCGGTAAGACGCACACGATTTTACCTTCAGCATATCTGACATAACGGTGGTGTAGTGATGGCAATCACATGTTAACGTTTTTTTTTTTTTTACTGAGCAAAATTTCAACGTATTGAAAAAGCATTTTACTCTGTCCTAAAGACAGAGTATTATAGAACCACCATACACCACTCCCTATGCATCTTATTTCTGATGCAAAAGTAACTGTCAGTGTCATGTGAGGAAATGCTGAAATAATCTCTTAATAATTATAGTCATTTTTTCCCTCTTTCTTTTTATACAAACAAAAATCATGGTTAGTTGGATCTCCTTCAAATAAAAAAGTAAACCTGAACAACATTGATGAACAAGTTGACTTAAGGTGTACAAGTTGGTTATTTTTTACTCCTATTGTCCTAAAATAGGTAGAGTAGTGCTGCACCTTGAAAAGTTTCTTACAATTATCACTGGAAATGTGTTTGATTTGAGAATTTGAGAATAATTTGAGCAAGAGTTTGTAGTTTTTGAAAATCTTCTATCTTGAAAAATTAAGAAAACTGTTTACACTCCAAAATAAATAAAAGAAGATTAATTTGGAAACATCTCTGGCTATATAATAGTATTAAAATGCATCGTTGCTTTGTTATTTAATTTTGTTGCGTTTGTTTTGTATGGAGTGCTTTAGTAAATTTTAGTATATTGTAGGTTTTAAAAAAAGTATCATTTTATGTATCCATATCATAAACATGTGCTTGGTAAACATGTGTTTTTTTTTTAAACATTATAATAATGTTTAACTCTAGAGTTTTGCAGCATTGTACTGATTTTTCTCTCTGTTTCTCTCGCTCTCTGGTAGCTGCAGGGAAACATCTTCGCGGGTTTTGATGAGACGCTGCTGCAGAGAGCCGAGGCTCTGGCCGCGGTGGACATTGTGGCCCAGAAGAGCCACCCGTTCAAGCCAGACGCCACGTACCACACCATGACCACGATGACGAGCATGACGGGCACCCCGACGTCCTCCCCGGCGCACCTTCACCACCCGTCGGTGCTCACATCTCACCATCACGCACACCACCCGCACCACCACCATCAGCCGGCTCAGGGCCTGGAGGGAGACCTGCTCGACCACCTCTCCCCCGCCATTTCGCTCGGTGGCATGCCCACCGTTGCGGACGTGGCGTCGGGCGCGTCGCACGCACACTCGCACATGGCCGCGGCCATTAACCACGCGCAGCACCATCACCACCCGCATGCACAGGCTGTCAACGTGCACCACCCGCACCACGCCCTAGCCGCGCATGCCTCCCTCACCAGCGCCGGCGTCATGCCCGGGGACGCCGAGCCTGACCCCCGCGAGCTCGAGGCGTTCGCCGAGCGCTTCAAGCAGCGTCGCATTAAGCTCGGCGTGACGCAGGCGGACGTGGGTGCCGCGCTCGCTAACCTCAAGATCCCTGGTGTCGGGTGCCTGAGCCAGAGCACGATCTGCCGCTTCGAGTCGCTCACACTGTCGCACAACAACATGGTGGCACTGAAGCCCATCCTGGAAGCGTGGCTCGAGGAGGCCGAGAGGGCGCAGCGCGAGAAGATGGCCAAGCCCGAGATCTTTAGCGGCGGCGACAAAAAGCGCAAGCGCACGTCCATCGCAGCGCCGGAGAAGCGCTCGCTCGAGGCCTACTTCGCCGTGCAGCCGCGTCCTTCGTCCGAGAAGATCGCCGCCATCGCCGAGAAGCTCGACCTCAAAAAGAACGTGGTGCGTGTCTGGTTCTGCAACCAGCGGCAAAAACAGAAGCGCATGAAGTTCTCGGCGACGCACTGAAACAAAAAGCGCGCTCGTTTTTCACGGACAGCGAGGAAGACATCCCAATATCCCAAAAACAAACAAACAAACAAAAATCAATTAAGACAAAACAAGACAACCCCAAAAACAAAACAAAAACCACCGGGCTACAGATCTCACGCACGGAAGCGGACCGGGTCCTGTGGGGATGTCTGCATGCAGGAGCGCAGCGAAGAGAAGACAAACACGGCTATGAAAGGCTATGAAACTGGAAAGAAATTAATAACTTATTGTACAAAAAAAATGGAAATAGAATAATAACATATTCTCTTAAATAACTCTTTTATATTGATTCATGTACATAACTGTGAATACATGACACCTCTGTGAAGATCACCTCGTCATTTTAAGGTTCTTGTTTTGTCTTTTTTTTTCCGAGAAAAAAGGGTTTTAAAGGTTTGCCATTAAAACTTTAATTTCATACAAGTCATTCTGTTTCGGAGGAAAAGACTCGAGCTCAGTTACAGGAAGGAATTCCTGACATCCACTGCATGGGTTACTTTAGGGCGATTTTATTATTTCCAATTCCCCGGTTTAAACGCATCGCAATAAGAGCGAAATATGCACAGGCGGAGGCACACACACACACACACGCTCTCTCTCTCTCTCTCTCTCCGTCTTTCTCTCTCTCACACACATACACACACAAGGCCCCAGTCTGTGTCTACCTCATTATCCTTACGCATCTTTAGCCATTTTGGAAATAAGGTATAATAAACCATAAAAAAGCAGCTTACAAATTTGGCATCTTGTTTTGAAGAAGTACAGAATGCTAAAACATAAAACCAGATCATGGTACGTCTCAACTGCAACGATGCTTTGACAATCAAGTGGTTAGAATAATGATGGGCCCTCTATGCCTTCATTTAAAAGCTAATACTTGGACATATGTTCTCCTATTATTATTATTATTATTATTATTATTATTGGGCCTGTGGATGGAAACATTGAGTCACTGCATTCTGAAAAGTTCATTGCACTTTGTAGATATTGTTGAGATACCAATTTTTGACTTATTTATATATCAAAAATGATGATTTTTAACGTTGTTTTCGTATTTACTTATTTATTTGACATTAATTTATTTTGAAGTTGGCATATTTTTCATTTGTGAAAGTGTGTTTAAATTGTGTCTGTGTAAAGCGACAGAAAAAAGTCAAATAAACCATGCACGTTTTACCTCACTGGTGAGAGATGAATTTTTCTCGAAATTCTTTTGCATCTTATACCGGAAGTCAGATTTGTTTTCTGAAAAAAGAGAAAATTAAATTAATTACAACAGTTATTATTATTATTATTATTATTATTTTAAAATATATTTAATATATTTATAGTCCTTCAACCCACCCGTTTTATAGTCGACTAAATAAATAATTCACAATTTAAAACATTTGAGTACAAATAAAAAATTCGCACTTTGTGTCGTTTTTTCGATTTTTCTTTCCTCTTTCTTTCTTTCGTTTTTTTCTTTCTTGCTTTCGTTCATTCAACTTTATTCTCCTCTATTACTGTAGAGCTTTAGGTGGCAATCAGCAGGTGGTTTTTAGCCTGTAAAGTATATTAATAATAAATACAGATGGTTATGCTGGTATTGATCTCTCAATATGTTTGTTAAGCAGGTGATACTCGCAGATTTGCTCGTGTTCAACAAGTGAAAATTCTAAAGCAATTTTGTATAATAATAATAATAATAATAATAATAGTGTAGAGCAGTTACAGAATAATTCTAAAAAGTATTCATTTGATGCAACAAAAAAAAAGGAAATGAGGTATTCGAGGAGACATTCTCTTCTACAAAGTAAATGTTCATTAACCTCCAAATAACAGAATCAGCAAATCAGTAATAACAACATTCAGTCAATTACTATTTATAATGTACGTATATGTGTTGGTCAAATTTACTGAATGTGCGTAAATGTCAGGAAACTGAATTTTGTCGGAGAAAAACAATGACTGGCCTCTTCAAATAAATACCTATTTGGATAATATTACTAAAGAAGAGTGCGTGGTTTTGATCATAGGTCTGTACACTCCACTTTACAATTTCAGCCTCAAAAACTCAAGTGTCATGGGACTGGACAAAAAAAAAAACACT
The DNA here is from genome assembly GCA_030014305.1 of Clarias laeviceps. NCBI lineage: Eukaryota > Metazoa > Chordata > Actinopteri > Siluriformes > Clariidae > Clarias > Clarias laeviceps. Next base: position 2,271,571 of record JAQMYJ010000011.1, on the reverse strand, counting down.
GAGAAAAATAAAAGAAAGACAAAAGCGTAGCAGTAAAGTTTTGATGGTTTGCCATTAACTAATAAATCACAAAATGTCCAAAAAAAATACGAAAAGAGTGAACAAGTGCTGCTTTGTGTCTATTCGAGCAGAGGAATATGTGATATATGTATATATGTGGCCGGCAGATGCAGGACTGCCATTAACTGATGAGCACTCAGCAGTGATGATGGAGAGAGAGAGAGTGACCCTATAGCCCACAGTATATTCCTGACGCATGCGGTTTCCTATCCAAATATTTGCATAAATCATTTGAATAATTCATGAAACGTCCAATCCAATACGCGTCCGAGTGCCAAAAGGATCAGGGCGCATTTCCCCGGTATCACTTGCGACTTTCTTTTTGCAAAGAGAAACCCAGGCCTGTAAGCACACGCCGTAATTCTGCTTTTAGATTTACATTCCTGCCTTACTGGTTTGTGTTTTCCGAGGAGCGGAAAGCGCATTTTCATAAATAGACCTTGGGCCGAGCGCGGCGTATGAAATTTTAATGACGCGAGAGCGCTGAGTGCCGCTCGGCTCCGGAGCTCTGGGAGAACGATTGCGCTCTCGCTCTCTCTCTCGCTCTCTCTCTCTCTCTACGTTACATTAGCACTGCGCTGAGCTCTTCTTCTTCCTAACTTCCTAACACTGCAACACCAAGATAAACCGCTCACACCGCCTGCCCTTACACCCGAGTCTGTGCCACACACACACACACACCGCATGACAGAACAATATTATGAATATCTTGGGGTTTTTTTTTCGTTTTTTTTTTCTTGTTTTGCGTTTTGCGTCTAGATGTATAGATTTCTCTCTCTCTCATTGATAAACCGCTCGTCCTTGCTTGCGCATGCGCATGCAACGACCATTAAATCATCCAGGGCATGAATAAGTTTAAAATCAGGAGAATGCAATATTTATTAAGCGCGTTATATGGATTAAATGCATGTTTAATAAATAATATATAGGTCTGAATGGTAAAATCAACTTTGTGCCTTATTACGTAATTAAAGCGATTTAACGTTTTCTATGTTGTTTACATTAAAATGATCTACAGAACGTGCATACACACATAACCTACAACCTACACGCACATATCCCGGATCTGAAAGCTTAAAAATATATCTAGGATAATTGACATTGGCAATTTTATTTATATTTACAGTATTTAGAGGGGGAAAAACATCTCTTCGTGTTAGTAGTCTAGATCTGGGACAGTAAACAGTACCCACCCCAACACCCCAACACACACACACAAAAGAAATGCGATACTTTTAAGAGATGTAAACTTTAATGTGCAATTTTAACACACGCAAAGAACTATTCTTCACTAATCAAGCCTAAAAATTTGAAAAACAACCGCAAAAGTGACATCATTACTCTAGCATCAGCATAATTTCAGTGTCGCGAGCCTGTGTTACAGCATCAGCACCACATCCGAGCACATCAGCACTGCTTTTTGCCTGGAACTTCCGGGTCCTACAGGACATGATCAGTTTGTAATGCAGTTTGTCAGTTCGCCTAATTCTCCTAGAAATACAATTACGGATTAAAAACACTCGAGAGACACGTATTGTATTCTCCCCTTGGGTGAAGACATGAAACACGAGCCTCTTGTAAATGTTTGATGGGTTTCGGCTTTAGTCAGGCAAAGATTCATAAAATATTGTCGAGAAAAAAAACCGAGTCAAGATTTAGCCCGAGTGCACTTCATGTATTTCAGAGTTTCTGTGGTCAAGACATAAAAAACTAGAATATCAGACGCACGATTAAGGCTTGACAACATAATTTATTCTAAACTAAAGGAGGTATTAGAAAACAGCAACAACAACAACAACGTGGATTTAGTTTCCTAATTATGTGCAAAAATATAAACTGCTTGAATTTATCTTTAAGGCATAAACTTTACAAAAGTCACTTGACTATAAATTATTTTGCTCTCACCATATATTGAAAAAATAAAAGATTGAAAACTTTAAGAATTATTTTCCTTCTTTTGTAATAAATTGTGTAAGAGGTATTGTTTCTCCATTTCAGGACCATGGACAGCTCGGAAAAATACGGCGGAAACATTTGTACCTACAAATTTTCAGTTAAAAAAACAAACAAACGCAACCAATAAATATATAACCTGGGTTTCCTCATGTCGGAATAATTAAAATAACGTGTATTGGCATCACTATTTCTTATTTTCTGTAGATTATAACTTGATAAAAAAAATTATAACATGAATAATAAATTAAATTATATATTACTTTACAGGCCTTTTATAGGTCGACATATTGTCGACAAAAAAAAAAAAAAGACCAAATTTATCACCATAAATCTACATTACAATTTTAAATACTAACATTTAAGAACAGCTCAGAAACAAAATATTTCTTTATGTGTTTTTTTTTATTATTATTTGTTTTAGCTTATTACTTGTAATCCAGTTAAACATTTTAGATCGAATGAGCTGTATAAATTATTTAAGTTGAAATAATTCAATACTTTCAGGATTGCTTATACGATTATTATTATTATTATTATTATTATTATTACATTTAAAACTAAACAATAAGCACAGTCGATCAGAGATGTTCTCTTTACAACCCAACACCAAACATGATTTCCTTCGCAAAAATCTGAGGAATATTTTTAAAGAAATGTGTAAAAGCTCCTAAACCGTATCCCATACATTATTCATTTTAGACTGACAACATACTCTAATATGGTCCAAGCATAAAATCTCGTTCACAGCCAGACAACAGATAAATATATCTATTTATCTGATGTACAAATTTAATTAAACTAAACACTGATGATTATTTATAAAGATTTTTTTTTAAATACAGAAATATTAGTTTATGATTCAGCTGTTAAAAGTCGAGAAGAGGCTAAAGATTCAAAGGGACACTCTAATAAAAAGGAGAATACACACTGATTTATAATTTTTTTTTATTCTGATTTAAATTGCAAGAACTATTTTGAAAGGGATGGACACATTCGCAGAAGGAAATCCGACGCGTTTGTGAGCCGACGTTTCAATATCCTGCTAATAACTCAATATCAAAGTTATTTACAATATCTATTTCAAAATTACATGCATACCCATTACTATTAGACAAATACATTTATGCATGTTTTAGATATTACATTTTTTATATTTGCAATGATGTTTTCACGCATAAGAGAAAGAAATAAAACGCAGCAAATGGGGAACGAGTCAGTGTATTGAGCCGAAACAGTGAGCAGGTGAACTTGCTGTTAAAAGACCGAGTGCTGCCCGCATGGCACACCATCATGCGCCCTACTTTTTACTCCAGTCCTGCAGAGAGGAGCGCAGAGAGGAGCGCCGAGGCGCGCCGCTTCTCTCCTCGCATAGAGGCCATGAATAATGCAAGACTCGGAGGCCGGCGAAGTTCCACTTAAATACCAATTTGCTTAACCAATGTTTCCACCCTCCGCCAGCTCCACTCAGCGTGGTGCAAAGGGGGAGCTGGACACCACTATAGGGTGCTTAATGAAAAGCAAATACCAGGGTCAGTGGGAAAGCAACGGCAGGAGAGGAATGGAGTAGAGAACCAGAACTCCAACACACACACACACACACACAGGAAAAGGGCCTATCCAACATGCGTGGGAACGCTTACATGGGTTAAATCTAGCCATTTAAAAAAATAAACATGATTTAATTTCCATCTACATTTGACAAAAATCGATATCTGTCCATTTGTACTGTATCTCGTTTGTTTGTGTGTTTGAAAGCATGGCACTTAAAAATACTAGTAAAATGATACCTAGCTAAACATAAAACTTTCTCAAACTTAACACATATTTTAATGGCTAAAAAATCCTGTCTTTTCTGCTTTTTAAACAATGAGCATGACATTTTTCCCCATACAACCCCCCCTCCCCAAAAGCACACACACACACACACACGTGCGCGCAGTTAGACCACGGATATTAGATCAACACCAACTCCAAAAATCAAATGTGGGAATCAATTTACACTTAATTTAGGGACAATCTGCAGAAAAATTATGTTTGGGTTAGAAATTGTTTTCTGTCTATGTTGAAATTTTGTTCAGTAAAGTGGCAAAAGTTTAAAATAGACAATAAATAACAAATATTTATCACTCAGAGACTTGTTTCAGATTTTATAAATTTTTCTAATGTAGCCTGTATATTGTGTATTTTATTCTCTATGTATTAGAATAATGTCATATACTCTAAAGTAAGATAAGTAAATAAATAAAATAAAAATAATTAATTAATTAAATAAATAAAGAGATTGTGATTGTGACATGATTGTGATAGTTTGTGAAATATTTGGTGAATTTACATTCTACTGTTTGATATTTAAATCAAATTAATAACAGACACCTATCTGTCCCATATGTCATCCATACCCAGATGTACCCACATACACACAAAAACACACAATCACTTTATTCCAGACTGTCTTTTTTATTACATTTATTTACTTCATGAAGTTATACGTATGTATGCAGAATCAGGAACCGAGCTGAACTTTTCCTCTCCTAGCTAGTCTTGCCCTAAACGCTACAGGGAGCAGAGACGCAAACCAACTGCGCGAAAGTAAACACAGCCTGCTGTCCCTCACCAATTGTTATTCATAGAACAGATGAATATTTAATATCTTCTAAGGATACCTTTTGTTAACAGAATTACCAACAAGCACCGCATGATGAATTCAGATTTTACTCACAGTGCTCTGAGGCGCATGCAAGCCTAAACTATTATAATAAGAACAATGAAAAGTTGAACTGGAAAAAAAAGTCATGGTTGTGATCGGTGGGTGTGTCCTGTTCAGAGATGTTGTTTTTCTGGACACTAATAGACCACTCCAGGGACTGTTCGATGGGTAACTTGAATTTAATCTAGATGTCATTAACACTAACTCAAAAAAGCATGTAAATAATGACAACCTGGACTTCAGTGGAAAGTTCCTGAGAAGATTCAGGATGTTATTGTGTGCGTTTATGTAATGATGTAATGAACATATATTATAATATTGAATAGTTGAATAATCGAAATCAGTCTGTACAAATCAGTTTTGCAGAATTTATTTTACTTCTCAGAAAGTTTAAGAATCCCTGTGGGAAATCAATGCACCATTTGTGAATGTAAATTTTATATTACTTTGCAGACTAAAACACACAATATACACACTCATTATGGAATGCTTGTTCATGTCTGAGTAATGCTTCATGAAGTTCTGAAAGTGAAATGTCCAGGTCATGTGCACAACTCATATACCTGTTATAATTCATATTGAAGATCCTGTACCATAAACTGTTTTCTAATATAGTGCTGGTGGTGACAAATATAACAGTATAATAATTATATTTATAACATGAATCATTTCATTGTTTTAAAAATGCAATAATACAACCAAGTGAGATTTATTTACATGGTGAATAATGCACAGAGGTGAACATCTCACATTCTAGTCACTTAATCAAGCAAGCCCAATGACTGGAACATTCAACATTTGATTCAGAAGGAATTAAATTAAGCATCATATTTTTAATTTTTTCGTGGCAAAGCTCTAAACTTGGAATTCAGACTCTGTTTCCGATAGCTGACAACGTGTAAGAAGTTCAACTTGTATAACAAAAGATATCGTCTGGTCTGAAGGCATTTTTCTGTATTGACTTGAACTTGTCTTGAGCACTGATTTTAATGTTTGTTGTTGATTTCCTCCTCTTGAAAACAGTTTAATAATTTTTCGTTTTCATTCTCAACCTTGACTTGCTCTTGCTGTCATTTAGATTTCATCTTACTAGGACAAGGCCCTCTTAAGACACTGTCTTGACTTGATCCTGAGTAGTCCTGGTCTTGGATAATAACATTAATCTACACTGCCTGGCTCAAGAAAGTAGTTGTTTCAGACAGGTCAAATTATTTACCTGCATCAACCAAACTAAACTTTAAAATGAATGGAACGGGTTTGTCTACTGTATTATTAAGACCTAGAAGGATTGTGCTGAATTGTGAACTTCATAGTAGACTAAAAATGACTTTGAATGGACATCACTTGGTTGCATGGTAGTAGAAACCAAAGCTATGTTTAATAGCGACACACACATGTAATGAGAACTTTTAGGATTGGGACTAAACAGCTGTGTGTCCATAAGAAACCCACTTGTTAGTGAGACTCATCAGAAAAAAGGCTTAAATTTGCCAGAGAGTATAAAGATGGAGCGATGGAAAAAGGTGATGTGACCTGATGAGTCCAGGTAAGAAGGAAAGCAATGCACCCATCGTGCATAGTGTCTACTGTACAAGCCTCAGGAGGCAGTGTTATGATCTGGGGTTGCTTCAGTAGCTCAGGTCTAGACTCAGCAACGTTATGTGGCTATAAAATGAAGTCAGCTGATGACCTGAATGTAATGAATGACCAGGTTATCACATCTATGGATTTTTCTTTTCTTCCCTGATGGCACAGCCATATTCCAGGACTTGAAGTGTGAAAGAGTGATTCAGGGAATCATTTTCATACGTAAATAGGATGTTTAACGTGCCCATTATATAAAAAAAAAAATGTAAATATGTGGTCTGATATCTTGCTTTAAGGTCGGGTTATATTGACGAACATCTTTTGCAGATTGTGAATAATTTTTCTTTTAGCCCAAAAAATATTTCTTAGAGATGCCATATGATTTTCATCTCATGATACTTATCTTTAGTGTTAAAACACCAATGTTGTCTTTATTTGGTTGATTGTTGTTCTTTTGGCTGCTCCTGTTATGAAAGGAACAATTAGGGAGGTCTTCCAGAAACTGTATTATGGTAGTACGCCATTTCAGACATGCCGGTGGATGCTTTGACAGAGTAGCATATTTATTATAGTAGAATTCAGTCTGACATGTTGCTTGAACGTTTCCTCTTCTGGGCTGCTTGCAACTCGAAACAGTCCTGCATTTACTTCAAATACTCATATTTCCCTGTACCGCCCGAGATTCACTCGACGACCTGTTGAGGCTACGGAGTGCAAAAGTCTGTTGGTTAGCTATGAAAATTTAATCAGCCTCAGTGCTTCTGGCCACAGTTTGCGGAGTAGGCGCTAATAAAACTCACCATTTCTTTCTGAGCAGAAAAGGTGGCTTTCATGGGCATTTCCTGTTAAAAAAAATGTGCAACAAAATGCGACAAAAGAAAATGTGGATGGTCATATTAAACTAGGCCCATACATACACACACATACACACACACGAAGCAAAGTGGCAAGATCAGCCGGTGTGAGAGAATGTGTGAGAATTCCCAGCGTGAGGTCACAAACTCACCTCATTAGTAGATAGTGAAGCACCGAGGAAAGGAGGCTTTTGATCTACATTGGCGCAGGACATTAAAAGAGCCCATTAGCTGGTGAAAGTTATGTAATATCTCCAATTTTAATGAAAATGCAAGTTATGAGATGAAAAGCCACCAGATCGAACTTCAATACCTTTAGAACAAGTCAAAATTTCCTGCTTTTTTTCCTGCTATTATAAAGAAATGAGCCGTCCCCAATGTCCAACCAGGAATTAAGAAATTCTGACAATATTTATTTGTGTTCATCAGAAGAATTGGGCACCAAATCAGTTACCATAATTTTAGTATCTTTTATTATTGTAACCAAATCAGTTACAATAATTTTTTTGTCCTCTCCAAGATTTACAGTCCAATTTTCTACAAAAATTATAAAATAAAACTGGAATGAAAACAAATGAAACCTGACGGTGACTACGCCCCCAAAATATTTCTTTACGTATCTTTATAAACCTTTAGGATAGATACTGTATAATTATATAATAGCTTTGATTTCACAAAAATCATTTCTCCATCGGTTTACAATTGTCTAAATTGCTATAGTTCTCAAAGGAGCTGTAGGTGATTGATGCTTGGTGATTACTTTTGACATAGCTATTAACTTTAAATTTGTCCACAAAAAGAAGCAGGAAAGGCATTCATAAAGGTATTCAGCAAGTGTAATGTCTGATCCTTAAAAACCGACGTATAACTTGTAGCCAATTTGAAGAAGAGATGCATAAGTTTTCTTGCACATCATTTTTTAAATTTAATTCCAAATTGTACAAGTGATTAACTTTATCTTGGCTTTAGCTTGGCTTTAGCTTGGGCGCCCATGCAGTTGCCCCCTTTTTCTGTCTTGATCGCTGATCCTGAGCCTATTACAGCTGGTGAAGGATTACTACACTAAACTTTTACTACATCTGTAATTACTACTGCACTTACTCCCAAGATTCTTATATACACTACGTGTCAGTTTCATATCCAAAATATGCTTTTTTTTAATCTCTTCTAACTTAATTCCCTCAAACGCTGCTGTTCTGTGGTTAGAGGGCAGAGAGCGTTCTGTACTATACTGTGAGAACGGACCGGGTTAGAGCTCACATCCTTTTTGATTATCAAAATCTCTCGAGAGCGTTAATGCACTTCTCGATTAGCATGTTTCCTTTCATGCCACAGGCTAGAAGCTCTGCTCTGCTTTTGGTATGTCAGAACTCGTAAGAGTCAGAGGTGCCTCAACCATACTGTATATATATAATAAAAATGTAAGTGTGTGTGAGAGTGTGTAAGAGAGGGGGAGAAAGAGGAAGGCGATAACAGTTAAACTTCTCCATTCATGATTGAAAAGCTCACTCGCTGGCTACAGAATTTAAAACCGCATAGATCGTGGCAGCGTTCATCCAGCGTCGAATTGGATTCATGAGGAGAAACAGCACACAGAGTGATCTGGAACCTGCAGACAAGCGGTTTTCTTTCACTTCTCATGAATATAGCCAAGGTATCTGTAAGGCAATGAAACAAAAGTGTTTTAGCATATTACTGTCACATTTTGTACAGTCACATGAATAAAAGTGATGATTTTTGCATATTTCACATCACAAGGTGATGCAATAACGTCGTCTGACATCATAAAACATGAATCGCGCAAAATGTCAATGGTAAGAGCCCCGTAAGAGCCAGGCTCATTTGACAGAAATACAAGTATGCAAGATTCATGTAGCTGATTTCCTGAGAATCAGCTACACTTTTTTCTGCTAAATATTTCAGCCCTCCCTGCTCCTTGTATTAGAAGCCCGCTTTCCAACACCGTCTCATTCAGACCCGTCATAGTAACATGCGCTGGAAAGCGTTGATAAATCGCAATGCAAGTCCCTCCTGAGCATGCATTAGTGAAAGCAAAATTGTATTGAATTTTTTTGATTGGTGCTAAGCCCTGGAAAAAAAAAAAAAAAAAAAAAAAAGCAGTCCTAAAAAGCATGCTTTTGTTAATTTGATTTTTTTTTTTTTTTTTTTTGGTAGTTCCCAAAATCCTTTGAATGAATGAATGAATGAATGAATGAATGTATGAAAAAAAAATCTTGAAATGAAACAGTCAAAAGAAGAGAGTATGGGACGTCTCTAGATGTACTGACGTCTGTCCATTTGTAGTATCTCTAAATCTCTAAAGAGAAGACGTAGCACAGAAGAATGCAAAAAAGGGTGAAAACGTCCAAAGGGGCAGCGATCAAGCCATGGAGGATGAAAAAAGCAACAACAACAACAACAAACAAACAGACAAACAAAAAAAGATGAGGAGAGTAGAATAAAAATTCCCTTTACCTTTTCTCATACTCCCAACCCCATTATTTCTCCTGCATTACTTTCTTCTGAAATCACCCCGAGGCTAAGCACTCTCCTGGGTGGCTAGCCTGGAGCCAGCCTTGTTTTCACACACTGGTAATAATTTCACTGGCGGAGAATGAAGGCTTTTAAAAGATCGTCCTTCTCCCCGCACACCCTCCAACCTCACCCCCCCCCACCCCCCCCACCCCCCCCACTACAATCACCTCCTTATTCCAGGGCCTTTTCAGAGCATGTGCCTTGCAACAACTGAACTTCCCAATTTTTATCAGTCTCCTGCCTGCTTTATTCTCTCTGGCTCATCCTGCTCGAACACAACTCCCTAACACATTCCTCCCAAGGCTGTCATCAGAAGCAGGACTTGTGGACTGGTCTTAGCCAACGAAAAAAAAAAAAAAAAAAAAAACTCAAGAAGGCCGGAGTGAACCTGGGTCTTCTGTGGGTTCATGCATTTTGTAGGGAGCTACAGCACAATCCGCTGTCCAATTTGAAGCTGCCGCCTTCGGTATGCAGTTTTATGCCTCCGCCTACATATCGAATCTTCTCTCCTGACATAATTTTTTAATCTCGCTTTACCAGCCGTCTGCTGCGATGTAGATAGGAGTTGGAGTTTCGAGGGGTTTGCATATTCTATTCGGGACTAATAAAGTGGAAACGTGGCTTCGCTGACTACTTCCAAGACCAGAAAAAGTGATCAGATTACTTGTTGCTTTTGCTATTAACTAAAACTCCACTCAATCAGCTTAAGAAAGAAATCCAGTGGATATGACATCTACAGTCATTTCAGAACTCATGGATAGGTTACAGTGTCATTTAGTTGATATTTTTGCTAAAAGTAACTTAAATCTATAGTCATGCTGAGGAATTTAATTGCCTTGTTAAACTTAGAAAAATACAGTATTGTAGAATATTGTGGATTTTTTTGAATATATGGATATAATAAAGAAAGTGTTCTTAAGATGGTTCTTTGAACCTTGGCTTATTGAACATGTTGTACTTAGAAGATTTTCTGATAGGGAAATTTGTTTTTTCTTGGATACAAATTTTGATCTCTTAAGTGTTTCTTCAGAAGGAAACACCTTAAGGGTTCAAGTCAGTTGATTAGATGGGTGGATGAATGAATGGATGGATTGATTGATGAATAGTTAAGTTCAGGTAAAGAGATGAGCTTGTACATCAATTGATAAATGGATGGTTGGATTGATAAAAGGGCTCTTCAAAGAAAATAGGATGAATAGAGGCATTGTTGGATGGAATGAGGGTGGTTGGCTAATTGAACTGATGAGCTGGGTGAATGGGTAGATGGATGGTGGGTGGGTGCGTGAACAGGTGGAAGGAAGGATGGTTAGGTGAAAGAGTTGTTGGGTGAGTGGTTGTATGGAGGTATGGGAAGATGAGAGAAAAGATGAGAGGAAAGATGGAAGGCTGGCTGGATGGATGGATTGATGGATGGATAGATACATTTGTACATAGATTGATGGATGTGAGGGTGACTGGGTGGAGTGGTGGATAGGTGGAAGGATGGATGGCCTGATGAATATATAGTTTGTGGATGGATGGATGGATGGATGGATGGACAAATGAATGGATGGACAAATGGATGGATGAACAAAATGATTGTTGGATGGATGGGTTGGTGTGTGAGAGGATGTATGAATATAAGAGTAGGTGAGAGGAAAGATGAGTGGCAGAATAGATGATAAATATATAGATGTAGATGGTTTGTAGTTGATAAGTGGGTAGGTGGGTGGAAAGATTGATAGATAGGTGTAAGGGAGGATGAAAGTGTGGATGGATGGATGGATGGATGGATGGATGGGTGGATGGATGAAGGATAGATGGATGAATGGGTGGACAAACTGATGGTTGGATCCACTGGTGGTTGAGAAGAAGGATAAGTTGCTGGATAGATTGGTGGATTTGTAGTAAATGGATGGGTTGATGAATGGATGGACAGACTGATGATTGGACAGAATGATTGTCGGATGGTTGATGAGTGTCTGTATGGACGTATGGGTAAATTATTGAATAGATGGTTGGCTGGATAGATAATTCCTGGATAAATGGGTAGATGGGCATGTAGATAGATTGATGGACGGGTGCCTGTACAGACTAATAGATGGACAGAATGATGGTCAGAAGGATGGTTGGGTGGATGGGTTGTTAGGTTAGTCGTTGTATGGAGGTGAGAGGAAAGATTAAGGGCAGGATAAATTTATGAATGAAAAAATGTAGATAGATAATATTGGCTGCATTGGTGGATATGTTGAAGGAAGGATGGATGCGTGGCCTGATGTATGGATAATTTGTGAATGGATGGATGGATCAATGGATGGATGGATGAATGGACAATCTGGAACATGGACAGAATGATAGTTGGAACGATGGAGAAGTGAATCGGTTGTTGGGTGAGTGGTTGTATGGCTAGGTGAGAGGAAAGATGTGTGGCAGGATAGAAGATGAATAATAAGGATACAGAGATAGTTAATTTGGAAGAATTAATGGATAATTTGTGGATGTATTTATGTATGGATGGATGGATAAATGGATGGATGAATAAGCTGACAGATGGAGAGAATGATGGTTGGAAAAATGGATTTATAGGTGGGTGGGAGGAAGGATGAGTGGAAGGATCTGTTGTTCTGTGGTAGGTGGATGGGTTGATGAATGGATGGATGGATGGACTTGTGTTTGAGTGACTGTATGGATGTATGGGTGGATGAGAGGACTAATAAGTGGCTGGATAGATGGGTGGATGGATGAATTAGTAGATTGATATGTAGATAGTTGATGGGTGGGTGGCTAGATGGAAAGATGGGGGTCTAAATACAACAGGGAATCAGTGGTTCAATGGATTGATAAGTGGATAGAGGGTTTGACGAATGATGTTTTTCCCCTAACCTAGTGCCTACTGCTAAATGGCCAAACCCACCACTGAGGTCACTGAAGTGTGGATTATAAAATAAAAATGTGAAATAATTTTATATAAAGCAACCCTATTGCGTTCCTGCGACAATATTACGCAACACTAAAATTAACAACCCTGACAGGCAGCTGAATCTGTCCACGCATGATGCAGGTGACTAGAGAATTATGAGAAATAGTACCCTGTTCATACTACATAAAAAAGTGACTGTCTATCATGATGTCAGCTAGTTAGTTTCACTTGAGTGAATTAAATACCTAGCTAACATGAACTCCAGTCATCCAAACGCATTTCTTCCAACTCAGTTTGTATAACGGGTTAAAATCGAAGTTAAAATGAGATATTTATTGTCATTGTAAGATTATGTTAGCAGAGTCCGGTAACATTTGCATGATACATTTAGAAAATCGAATCAGTTCCTCCCATATTTGGTTACGACTAACTACATTAGGCATTTCTGTATCACTAATTGCAAAATTAAATCTGTCTCTTAAGCATTGTTGCTTAACCGATACTTTATGCTAATGCACAGTATTGAAGCGTTTTTTGTCCCCCAGATATCTTAAAAAATCACATATTTACAGTAGATTAGGCATGAACAACTTTTCAGCTCAGTTTTTGGACTGAAACACCCTGATTATGACTGTGAAACGCACACTCCAGCTCATTACCATATATATACAGTGAGGTCAATAAGTATTTCATCACCCTGTGATTTTGCAAGTTCTGTTACTTAGAAATCATGGAGGGGTCTACAATTTTCAGCCTAGGTGCATTTCCACAGTGGGAGACAGAATCTAAAAAGAAAAATCCGGAAATCACATTGTATGACTTTTTAACAATTTATTTGTGAATTACTGTGTCAATTAAGTATTTGATCACTTGAGTCAAAAAATATGTTTCTTCTGACTTTGACTTCTAACTTTGCATACATCAAACAGTCGTCTCAGTCACAGTGTGTATTCCAACCAAACCTTTTTAACTTTTAAAAGTCTTTTCTATCTGAACTTAAACATTTAAGAAACAGCTTTTCATTTTCTCTGGCGATCCCAGCAGTACGATGGATGGATGTAGCGCAAAGGCTTCAGCTTCACCGACACCGGATAAACACCCGGACTGGTGACACGTCCCGGGGATTGATCATCATTGTGACGCTGCGTCAACTGAGCAATGCGTGTAACACAAATGCGTATCGATTGTGCTGTCCACTCCGTGACACAGGCTGGATGCAGAGGCAGCTTAGCCACCACCGTCCCACCAGCGAAAGAAAGATCTTTTATTTAGCGTTTGCTCCAGTTGGCTCCTGCTCATGAATTATACACCCGCAGGCCCCTGTAACAAGCTCCAGCTCAACTCTACACCTTGTGTGTGGCTTAAAATATAGATAAAAGCTGAACAGTGAGCTACAAACGCCATGTTTTTTTTTCTCTCTCTCCCCCTCTCTCTCTCCTCAGGACAGAAGAAAGTGAGTGAAGACGGAGGTTCACGGCAATTAAGAGAGACTACAGCACAGCAGGTCTAGATCAGTTCTCTCCCCGGTGCCCTCTGTAGGGAGCGAGCCGAAGACTCGCTTAATGAATCAAACAAAAATCATTAACAGAGGCTTGTGTGCTTGAGTGTGTGTGCGCGTGTGTGTGTGTCTGAACAGACTGTTGCACATACTTACGACAGACCACACGCTGGAGTAAAACCGGGGTTTATTAAGAAATCCCAGATTTATCCAACATCACATCATCTACATCCTGCCTGTAGTGATGAGTGACAGAACACACACAGAAATCTTTATTTTTATGTCCCGGTCTGCTTGCCTGCCACGGATCTGCTCCGGGTTCTGTCCAGCAGAACCATTTATATTGGACGCATTCAAACTTTGTCCTCATGAGGCCCACTTTCCAGTTTTTCCCCAAACAAAACAAACTTGTACAATAAGTCGATACTCATACTACGGCTGGGCTTCAGCCTACTGATTTGCTCAGGGCTTTGAGCGCCTATTATTAAAAAAACAAATAAATAAATAAAACCACATGAAAATAAGTGTTTTATAATATACAAGCCCACTAGCTTAATAATCATGTGTAGTCGAATCCTGGACAGTGTGTGTATTGGGGGTTGGGGGTGGTGGTTAGCATTGGTGTTTATAAAAAACTATAAACAGTTACATATTGTAATATTACCTGTAAAAGCTGTAACCTTTCACCTGTTCACATGTTTGAACAGATCTAAGCGCTGTACAGTGTAGGAGAGAGAAAGAAAGTGTTTTAAATTAATTTGTAAAATGTTAGATTTCAATTTTTTTACTTTCTGCATTTTTTTCAGTACCATCCCGTTCCAGTCAATCCAGTACTTGTGAAGACATTTCTGGTGAATGAAGCCATAAAGGCGGTTGGCTTCAAGTACAGTATGGTGATCAGACTCTGAGCCGCAATAAAACATTTGAGCGGTGAAAACATTTTAAAGAAGGCCATGCAGAGTCCATGTGAATAATTCTGCTTTTACTTGAAAACCCCTCATAGTTACCTAATGATAACCATGTACTTTGTAGTGAAGTAAAATACACTGACTCTCAACCATTCTGTAAAATGTGATAAAATGTAAGCCACATTAGATAAGAGCGTCTGCTGAATGCTATGAAGGTTTATCGGAAAGGGCGGAGCTTCCAGGGGATCAGTTCTTAAACAAGTATTGTGATTGGCTAAGCTGCTGTTTTTTGGGCTTGTTTAAAGTTTTAAGCGTTATCTTGTATTGTATTGTTATAAATGCGGAGCTCCTACTCAAAATCCATAATGCATTTCATATGTTTATAACTTATATATTAATGTTTTGGGATTTATTTTGTAATCACCCCTAACATCTCTGAGTCCCACATGTTAAATACCTCTGATTTGCCTGATATCTGATAGATTAAATGAGCATTTATTCAATACAAAATCTTTCCTGAGTATGAAAGGGTGTTTCCTAGCAGCTTTATCTTGCTTTTAGTTGCAACGTGAAAGTGTATTATGAGTTGTCATAGATACTCTATTTGTTCCAAAATTAACATTTTACTTTCCATTCAAGCAGAAATAAAAATTTCTCAACCATAGTAAATACACATGCAATTCAGGTAAAATAATGTTTCATGATCAAGATATCTCAACAGAACCTTAAAAAGTGCAGCAGTGACCTAAATAAAGTGAGTGAGTACAGCTCATACCCATCCACGCTGGACCTCCCTTATCTTTTTTACATAAACGGACCACATAATGAACTCTGAAGATAAATAATATATTCCTAAGCAATGAATTCACACTGATCTGATGGTGGTTCATTAATTTATTGATCAACCTGTGTGCAATAACAGGACGAGTTAAACGTCAATCAGACAATATTAGTCCCTTACAAGCACATCAAAGAGAGATTTTAATTTCCTAAAGAGATGATTTGCAAGATCAAGCAACAAACTTATTTATCCTAAAGATATTGAGATGTTTTTATTTATTTATTATTATCTTTTAAGTTCAAGGAAATGGTGTTGTATTAAATAACAATGATGGTATATGACCTTCCAAGATACAGTACACTGTTGTTTAGCTAAAAATATATTGGGTGTTTAAAATAAACACCCAATATATACACTCACCTAAAGGATTATTAGGAACACCATACTAATACAGTGTTTGACCCCCTTTCGCCTTCAGAACTGCCTTAATTCTACATGGCATTGATTCAACAAGGTGCTGAAAACATTCTTTAGAAATGTTGGCCCATATTGATAGGATAGCATCTTGCAGTTGATGGAGATTTGTGGGATGCACATCCAG
>JAQMYJ010000011.1:2232404-2246893 GCA_030014305.1 Clarias laeviceps | reverse complement strand
TGAACTAATCCCAGTAAAAATATTCAGTTTAGCTTTTCTAATTAATATCTATTGGTGCAGGTGTTTGTTTACATTGATCAAGTAGCGCATTGGTAGATTATTTTAAAGTAGATTATTAAATCCCACACATAACTGTTCACTGCTTTTTCTCAACATTTAGATTTCACTTATGGTGCAGGTTAAACTTCAAGGTGACAGTACTGACCCCAAAGCCACCTCTAACTGAGCTTCTTTAATGCAGCCAGAAGAGGAGAAAGATAGATAGAAAATGCACAATGAATGCATATCATAAGTAAAATTTTGGGTGTTTCTGCCATAAATGTACCAATATGGAGCAAAATAATATCCTGACTGAAGGTAGCACAATCGCAGAGAAAAATCAAGACTGGAAATTGGTTAAGGCTGAACGTGCAAAAAAATTAATATAAATAATCTATGTTAATATTTTCTGTAATTTATCTGGGTAAAATGGGCCAATATTTTTACATGAATGATAGAATCTTGATTTTATGAATTAAATATACTTAGTATTTATTTCAAATAATACTCAGTGTATACTTTTAATTCGATTTGCCTCAACACTTATTCATAATTGTTAGATTACAGTGTAGTTCTTATTTTATAAAAGCTACAACCTGGATTTTAAAAAAAGTTATCGAGGAAAAGATTGGGATTAGATCAAGAATAGATTAAAGTATTATATTAATAATAAAAGAAAGGCATTAAAATAATGTATGAAGATTTCCTGTTCAATATACAGCACTATTTGTGTAAAATGAACCTGTCGTGTTCAGATCCTTCACTTAGAAGACTGCGATATTGACCTGCCGTGTGTTTGGATGTCATTCATTTTGCATGACTTCTCAGCCGACATGACACCATTATTTACTCACTGTCTTGACAGTGATGTCAGATTAAGTCACAGTTAAGAGTGAGTGTCTGACACGTGTGCATGTAGTCAGCATGGATCAGAGCATGCCTGCTGAGGGACCGTCACCCAGAGGGCCACCTCAGCGTCAGATCTTCAGATAAAACACCGGCTGTTGAGCTGTCGACAAAAGCAATAGCTGAATAAATAAATCTGTGTAAATCTTATTTCCCTTTTTTCATCTACAGTAAGCCTGTTTATCTTTGTCAGTGATGCCAAGAGGATATCCTGGGAATGCTGGGAATGAGGCAGGAATTGATCATGAATAGGATGGTATGCAGGTCCACCACAACCAGAGATATTTATACACGTGAATAAACCTAGGGGTAATTTATCACAGCATATTTAACTACCTGGACTCTGAGACAAGCGAAGCTCAGGATTGAACCAGGAACAATGGACCTATGATGTTGCAATGCAATCCACTGCACCATAGCAATATTTATGGAGTCACCATGTCTATGGGTTTCCTCTGGACTCTTAAGTTTCCTCTAAACTCCAATAAACATGCTTCTTGATTGGCTACAGCAAAAACACAGTAATGGTGCTGATTTTTTATTTTATTTTTTATGTTATACACATAATACAGAAAATGTGAGTGCCAAAGTAGACACTTCTGAAGTGACTAACATGGAAGAACATGGAAGTGACCAATCTTGCTTTCCTAAAAATTTCAATTTGCTAACTTTTTTTGTGCCCCAACAATGGCCATCTCCCTTCAAACAATAATCATTTAAAATGCAAATTATTAACATTTCTTTATTAGTATTGATACTAACATTGGTTAGTATCTGAATAGTAGGTAGCTGAATCTAGGAGTAGATTTAAAGTATTTAAAGTATTGACTCAGCTGAAATATCAAGTGAAATATTGCTTAAAATTTAAACCACAAAAATGTACAAAATGATGCCTTAAAGTGAAATGATGAATACATAACATGCAGTCACTATACATGGCATGGTGTTAATTATAAAATCATATAAGATCATAGGATATTAAAATACTTAATATATTAAAATACATGATCACTTTCACTTTAAAATTGATTTAAATCAGATTACACCAAGAGGATGTTGCTTGTTCTGGTCCCATATTGAAGCGTTCTCCGTTTTGCCTTGATACAATCTTGATATAACGCTTATTTCTTCTAGTCCTGTCCTGTTGCGTGAGCCTTTCTATCACCTCCCACTCCCACCCCCCCAGCCGACACACCGAACCACCAAATCATGTGCAAATTCTACCCCTTGCTTCCCCAGTGGAATAACCATGTGACAAAAAAAGAGCCCCTATCCCTACTAATCTGCTTTTTAGGAGCCTGGGATGAACGCTCATTTCCATAATCAAGTCGACAGGTGTGGAGAGGGTGAAAAAGCACGGTCGAATGAAGAGAACAGGAAAGGTGGAAAGAGCCGGAGCGGGACATGGATTGATGGCAGAATGGGGGGCTAGTCGAGTGAAGATTCTTAAGCTTTGGACATAAGGCTCTGATTGGAGCTGACAGTCCCACCTGCCACTATCCCCTATCCATCAGCAATAACCACGCTGACCCATACTGGTCATATTTTAAAAGCCTGAAGCCTGAAGAGCTCACTCTCTTCTGCATATGCATGTGACACAGGCAAGGACCTGAGCCCGTGCTCACATTAGCAGTCACATGCTAGCGCTACAGAGCAGCCCCTTTCATGCCCCTGGTTGACTAATTGAGGCCACGTTTCTATTTCCTATGACCAGCGACCAATAATCAGGAGCAGGGGAATAGAAAGCGGTATATGAAAGTCAAACTTTTCTTTGAGTTTCCAACCTGGACCGATCCATAGCTATACTGTACATGCTGCGTTGTGGGATTTATTTTAACGTTTGATTCTTAATACAGTATGGCATGTCAGGAGAGTTTTCCTCCATCTTTCAGACACTTCCATCAAGGGGAATCTGATCTACATTAAACTTGGCACAGGTTTTATAAACCTGATGCGACCCTCCCAATTTTTCCAGGCTTGGGACCAGCACTGCATGCAGTGGCTGGTTGGTATGGGGTGTGGCAACCCACCAACAGTGAGGCTTGAACCCGGATATTCAGATTCCCAAATCAACAACCTAGAACTGCCTAAGCAACCACTCCCTCCTCATCTAGATCTTTCTGTAAATCTAATCTGTTGTGGTGGTGTAGTGGTTAGCACTGTTGTCTTGCACCTCCAGGGTCCAGGTTCAATTCCCACCTCGAGGTCTGTTTGCATGTTCTTCCCATGCTTTGTGGGTTTCCTCCCACAGTCCAAAGACATGCAGATTAGGCTAATTGGCGTTCCTAAATTGCCCGTAGTTTGTGAATGAGTGCATATGTGTGAGTGTGTCCTGCAATGAATACCCCGCCTGTCTCCTGGGACAGGCTCCAGGCCTCCCGTGACTCTGTACACAGAATAAAGCAGCATAGATAAGGAATGAGGGACTGAATTCAAATTAACATTCAATAGCCCTTTTCATTTGTGCTTGGTTCTAGATGCTTATTAGTTGCGTTGTTAATCACCACTATAGCCAACTACATGAAGCTCACTCTTCTGTATTATTTGGTAATCCTGACTGTCTGGAAACCCACCTTAAATCATCACCAGAGTACACCAAGCACTACCAAATTCCAACAACATCATAACAGATATTTCAGGCTGTTTGCTTCACTTCCAGGCTCCTGGTGTGTGTCATGGCAGCAGTTAAAGGACAGGCTGACCCTCCCTGCAGGACATCTTGAATGGATCTCAGAGCATTACTATCCCACCGTGTTCCTAAAGAAACTCAAAGGGCCCGTATGCCTTTCCCAATGGGACACATTAACAAGCCCATCTAGTTAAATTGAGCTCCTGCATTACCTAATGTGCTCGCCCATTCCACGGGTAGGAGACAGAACATCCATAATTGATCACATATACCTTTTTTTCTCAGCCATCTTAAGCTAACAGAGTGAGCAGCTTTGTTCTGAGCAGGCTAAGCTAAAGAGAAGTGTTAGCTTACCCAGTGTCATTTTTATTTTCTCATTCGCTTTATTTTTTATTTTTACAGGCAAGAAAAGATTTTCATTTCTACTTCATCTCCACTGCAGTTACAGTTTGTGTTTGCATTTCAAACAGGCCACTGGAGATTTCATGAAATTACAATATATTCACTAGCACCCTCGTAGCAGAATAGAGCCGGGTTAGAAAGATGATCATATTTAATGTCTTATTTATTTCTTCCTGACTTTCTCCCTAATCTCGACTCTTTGTCGTTTCAGGAAGCAGGAAGGATGAAAGCTGTGACATTCTTCCCCTGGGGCACGTGAAGCCAGATCTTTTCAAACTGTAACTCGTGCTGCATCACAGGTGATGAAAAACACACTCAGATGAAAGTGCTATCTACACTCTTCTCCATACATGAGCTCGCAGATTCTCATGACTGACATGTGAAAGAGAGGAGGCCCCTCCTCCCACCATGGGAGCACAGCCTTTGACTCCTGTTCATGGATGATATTTAGGGTCTGAACAAAATTCATCACGATTGTGGACAAAGCTAAAGACAAAGTTTTTTGGGGTGCAACAGTGGCTTAGTGGTTAGCACTGTCGCCTTGCACCTTTAGGATCTGGGTTCGATTCCCACCTTGAGTCTATGCGCATGGAGTTTGCGTGTTCGCTCTGTGCTTGGTTGGTTTCCTTCTAGTACTCCGGTTTCCCCTCACAGTCTAAGCACATGCAGATTAGGCCAATTGGTGTGCCCAAATTTCCAGTAGTGTATGAATGAGTGTGTGTGTGCCCTGCGATGGATTGGGTGTGCCCCACCTTATGCCCTAAGTCTCCTGGGATAGGCTCCACAACCCCCATGACCCTGTACAGGATACATTTTTTTAACTTAAATATAATCCATAATAATATAATATGATGCTTATCAGCTTATTAAACATTAATAAATCCAGCACTAATCTACTACAACAGAAAAAGATTGATATGTAATAAATAAGTCCCTGTAGACTTATTTGGATGGATTGGCAACCTGTCCAGGGTGTCCTCGCCTTGTGCCCAAGTCTCCTGGGATATTGTTCTGGAATAGTGATAGGAATTTAAACTGTTAAATATTATATATTTGTTTAACACAATCGTTGGTTTGTGTGTGCAAATCTTTTTTCTGGTAGTTTAGAAAAACAAAATGTAAATTCTACATCTTAGGTCCTCTCACGCCTGGCAGCATATCGAGCGAATCGTTTCTAGTCATTCACAGCATCTTCGGCTTTGTTTTTGCACATTTCTATCCTTAAAGGGGATCTAGTATGCAAAAATCATTTTCAAGTCTGTCTTAAGTAAGAAGACTCCGTTCACTCACTCGCTTTCTATACTGCCTATCCTGTAAGAATAAGCTTTGTTTGCTTTGAGTCGCTGACAAAGTCTATCCCAGGGGATTCATGGCACTAGACAGGGTGCCAATCCATCGCAAAGCAAAAGCACCCACATACACACACTCACTCACTCAAGCAAACAGTACAATTTGTAAATGCCAATTAGCTTGTGTCGCATGTCTTTGGAGTGTGGGAGGAAACCGGAGTATGTGGAGGAAACCCACCAAGCATGGGGAGAACATGCAAACTCCACAAACACAGACCCTAAAGGCGGGACTCGAACCTGGAGGTGTGGGGCCACAGTGTTAACCATTAAACCAAAATGCCACCTTGTGCGCATACAATCAATCAATCAATCAATTAATTAATCTGAGGTAAAAAAAAATCAGTTTTGCTCTGCGATGTATTGGCACCCCGTCCAGGGTGTACTCTGCCTCATGCTCGAAGTCTCCTGGGATAGGCTCCAGGCCCTCTGCGAAACCGTATACAGGAAGTGATATATACTGCTGTAACATTTTTTTGAAGAAACACTCATCAATAATTGTTCCCCATTTCGCTCGCAGCATGCCCCCTCCCTCCCCGAGCCATTCCTTCTCATTACCAGCTGCTTTGAAAGTGATCCCAGTATGTTGATCATGTACATAAACATCTGCTTAAAGTGGAACATCCTCTTGTGGAAATGTCCTCTTCTTTGTGTAAGATGGTTAAACAAGAGGAACGTCCAGGAAACACAATTGCAGCCCTGGAAACTTTTAGACTAAAAAAAAGGATGCTTATTTTTTGTTTTCATTATTTTCCAGCTGACATATTCACAGTAATGGCTTAAAGATCATTTAATTGTGCATGTTAATCAATGTCTGTCTAGGGTTCGATAAGAACTTGGCAGCAAAAAAAAAAAAAAAAAAAGAGCGACTGCGTTTAAGTGATTTATTCATTCAGGATGGATGGATGGAGTTTCCAAAAACATTACTTAGTGAAGTATAAAGTACTGTACATATTGGGTTAACACTTTAAATATCTAATTACAGACAAGTCTTAAAGGTTGTTGATTGGTGCATTAGCAAACAAAAGGAGCTCATTAAAGGGATTTTTCTTCAACCAAGTCTGTTTTAAATTCACATTGTGGTGCATATAAGTATGTTACTATAATGGTGGTTAGAAATGTTCCTGCTCTGCACAACGACTGTGAAGTTTGTCAACTAGAATGCAAGTACCATCTACAGTAATTGTTTGGGGGCAAATTCCACAAACCATGTTCTATGCAAAAATGCATTCCAAAGTTCAGAGGAAAAACATACAGTAGGAAGCTTTTGCAGTCCCAATGAGCAAAATCGGCATGCGAAATATTTTCGGCATGCAAGCAAAATAACCAAGCCGACCCAAACACCGGCTAAAGCCAAGTGAAGCGAATTTACATATTTTTGTTGTGATTTTTTTGTGTTTTGAGCAAGATTTAGTGAAGACATAGTACTACAGGACCCAAGAATGTTAGCAAGTACGGTAGCAAGAAGAAAAGGGAGCCTCTTTCAATTTGGTTTTCAAAGCAACCGGTGCCGAGAGAAATCATAAATTAAGGTTAAGTGAGGTTTAATGTCTATTTTTTTCATATTTTACTTAATTTACATGTCTTTTCTAAATGTTTTGATTGTTATTATATAAAAAATATGATTATAGTGTTGAAATTTGGTAATGTTGGTAATAATTTTTGGGTGGCTGGAACGGATTATTTCCAATTACATTATTTCCTATGGAAAAATCTGTTTCGCAATACAAAATTTCGCCTTAAGAACTCACACTGAATTAAATTTGTTAGCCAAGGTACCGCTATACTAGCATTCTGGTTGACAACCTTTACAGTCATTGTGCAGAGTAGGAAAACTTATAATGACTAAGATTCATGGTAATATTCCATATATGTGATTTAGGACAACCTGAAAAAAAACTGAACTATCTTATAATGTGTTTATAGAGTATTTCACACAATGATTAAATACACGTTGTATAATGACAACATAAGACAATCTCTGCTAGTTCCAAAATACATTAAGAAAAAAACCTTAGATAGCGATTCCCTACACCCGAAAAATCAAATGTGCACCTTCGTTGTACAAACGGCACTCCAGAAACCTCCTGGCACTGAACAGAAAGCTTAGATTTTCACCACAATACACTTATGACCTGATAATGAGCTCTCTGTTCAGACAGAGGAGCTCTTTATCGACTGATCGATGCTATGAAGAGGGCTCATGGATTTTATGATCACTCCAAAAAAAAAAACATGGGGAGAAGGAATGAATATTCTGCCAGATACATTTTTTTTTTTACCTCGGCCCAAACAGTACAGTAGGTGCATATTGATTTTCCTAATGGCTGATTATACATTCTTCTTCTTCTTTTTCTTCTAATTCTTTTTTCTTATATGGCTAAAACACAGTGTTGGTGTTGATTTTTTTTTGTTTTTGTTATACATATAATAAAGAAAATGTGTGTGGCCAAAGAAGCTATTTCTGAAGTTTATGCACAACATGAAAGTGACTGATCTTGCTACCCTAAAAATTTTAAATTGCTAACTTTAGCCGTTTTAGAGAGATAATTATATTTATATGATTAAATGATTATATGATGATGATTATATGTGCCCCCAAAATGGGAATTTTTCAGTGTTACTTACTTCAAACAATAATCATTTAAAATGCAAATTATTCATATTTCTTTATATCTTCTTTATATCAATACTAAAATTAATATAAGCTTCGAGAAGTATATGACCTGTAAAAATTATTGCTTACATTGGTTTTGGTAAAAGTTTAAAAAGCAAAAAAATCTGTAGTGTCCGTAACCATGTCAAATTCATGTTACAATATCTTAACAATTTGCATTTTATAATATTACACTTTTTTCAGGTTTAGGTCTTTTTATCTGAAATCTAAATTAGCCGAGTTTCATTTGAATGACAATTAAGATCATTGAAAGATTTGAATTCAGAAAAGTTACAGACACTACATTAAAGAGCATGAAATTGTATTTAGCAAATGTTTTTTCTTTTTATATGCTAAAAGTATAAATGTATATGCGTATTTACAAAAAACAAAGCATGTATCGGAAGATAAAAAATAGCATTATAAAAAAGCATTTTAAAAAATGGTGTTATATAAAATTTGGGCCGACAGCTAATGTAGTTCAGTGACAACAGCACAATGCACGTCAATGGTACAATAACATGAGCCTTGGAAGATGCATAATTTTCTCCTGTACACATTTAAAGTAAAGGCAATGAAATGAGTAAAATTTGCTGCCAGAAAGTATTGATCTTCTGGGGTTTTTAACATATAACAGACTCTTGAGTTTACACAGTATGGTGTGAAAAAAAAAAAAACATCCAATGAGTGGCAGTTCTGCAGATAGCCACTCATTACAACCATGGTGAGCAAAAAAGCATCTAAGAATGTACAGCATGTCAAACCTTGAGGCGGATGGCATACAAGAGAAGAAGCACTTCTGCACTTAAAGAACATCATGAATGTTGCTATGCACACGACATGATTAAGCTGTAGTGCAATACCCATCCAGTGTTTGCAGTGACATGTAAGGCTGTAGTACCTATGATGCTTTTGGAATCAGAGGTCTTTTCTTAGGATGCCCATAATCCTGAGGATGGACTGACCCAAGCAGAAGGAAAGCCACAGTGGATTGAAGTGAGACATGTCCACAAAGGAGTGCTGGTGGCTTTGGAATTCTGCCTAATGGAGAAATTAAGATACATCAGACTGAGGAGAAGAAGCAGCAGAAGGAGAGAGTGGTGGGGACGGTGGGGGCAGCCACCCAGCTGAATGGCCTCATAAAATAATAATCAGCTAATCATCACCAGGATGAATCGCTTTCTTATGAAGCATGAGGAGGCCAGTGGACGTCTGTGAAGGGGGTGTGAAGCATAGCCACAGATTGCACTCCAATGCCCTCCTTCACTAGGACACATGCTGGCAAGGGGCAAGAAGCTCTCTGGGTTAAAGGCAACTCAGCGAGAAAGCTTTTTCAGCCAGCGGGGAGGAACAACAGCCCAAAAGGATGAGGGCTCACCTGAAATATTAATGAAGTTGAACGTTTTTGCAGGAAGGTAATTGTTTTCTTTTTTTTCCATCATGGATGCCATCACCAAGACAAGGTCCCCATTGCACTAGACCAACATTAGAGAGTCCCCACTAATGGTTCAGAAAAGAGACATGTCTGAGGCGAGGCAGAAAGACAAATACAGATGAGCACTTTGGGCTTCTTCTTTTTTTCAGCTTTTAAAAAGAGAAAATGCACAGCGAGAGCCACAAGAAAAAGTTAAATGCTCAAGTGCTTCAAGGTTTATTTTAAATATTTTAGGTGTAACCACAGTATATACAGTACAACATTTTTAATAAGAAACCAATATATTGAACTGGGTTGTAACAGGACAGTAAAATCTTCAACAATCTGTTTGGGTTCAGAAAAAATTAAAGACATCCATTCCTTCTGGATGATTGAAAACCTTCAGTTTATTTTATTGGGAGAACCATTGAGAAAACCATAAATGGTCCTCTGTAGAGACCTGCAACAACATATTTTCCAAAGAGGGTGCAAGGAAAACCATTATGTGAAGTTATATACCTTTAGATGGGCAAAGAATCCTTGAGAAACCACTGTAGATCCAAATTATAGCAAGGATCCTTAGAAGATTACTAGTAGTGGGGTATGTGGCACAGTTGGTAGTTTTTAAATGTACATCTTTTGTCTGATGCTTTTTACCAAATCAACTTGAATCAAGAGTACAGTTGAGATCTTTAGTTGTCGAGGCCTTGATCAAGGAACCAGTAGTATCTATAGTACATAATAGTACTCAATACCTAATGACTTCCATGCAGTGCCTTAACTATTAGACTACCTCTGTGGCATTGCTTTTTCTCAGCTCTAAGGTCCTTTGCATGATTCTGAGCTTGGGTTCTCTCTGTGTGCATTATTTTTAATGGTATGTATTGGTTTCCTCCAGGTTCTCCAGTTTCCAACAACTTTGGCCTCATGGCAAATGTTTTTCCAGGATAGACTCCTGATCCACTGCAATCTGACCCAAGTTCCTTTTGGGCTTTAAAGGGAAAAGTAAGAGAAAGAGTAGAAGTGATCACTGCTTTCACCAGTCTCAAGCAGAACTTGCTGACTGCCACTTTGTTCTGAGGTTATGAAACCCACAGTGACCTGCAAAGGGCAGAAATCAGTGTTCAGCACTCAGCACAGGTGATTCCCCTCAGCCACATCTCTGCTCTTCTTGTCTCGTCTCGTCTCGCTCAGGTCATAGTTCTGGTTGAGCAGGTGGTGCGAGAGCAAAGGGCAATTCTGGCAGTCTGACGGAGAGATAAGGAGGGAAGGAGTGATGGGTGGGGAGAGAGAGAGGCAGAGGACAAGGCCCGCTACACTCAGCTACAGGAAAGCTGCGATCAATAATTCACATCATCTGTCACCACACGCTTCACTGGACCACTCAACAAACAGCTCAGACAAATTAAAGTAAAAACACACGCAAGAGTCAGGCAGCCCGCCCCACTCGCTCCCTCGAACTCTGCCGTAACGCAGAAAGACAATACACAACCCATAGATACTGGGGAAAACACTTCACACAAGGACAGCACTAATGCATATGGAAGCAAAACTCCAATGCACAAACAATTACTCCTCATGAAACAATTATTTATATGTTAAGTGTGAAATCATGTTTTTTTACATTAGCTTCATTTTTTTTTAAATATATAATTTTCTTTGTAAGAGAACTTTGTCGAAATGGTAGTTAAAAGTTAAATCATGGAGGATAATATCTATATCTGAGTGTAAAAAGTATCAACATTTAAGTATTCATGGGTGAAAAGTAAATGTGTTAAGTGATTAAAAGACCTGACCACAAGCTCATTATACTGCCTCTACCCGGCTACCTAACTCGCCAAGCAACCAGAAAAATATTCTGGACAAACCAAGAAGTTATTTGTGAGCCAATTTGTAAGCGTGTATTGAATGTTAATACAAATAAACAACAAAAAGAAGCTACAGTAGGTAACAACCTAAATGACAACATTATATTACGTAACTAGCTACCTAAATAAACAAACTTAACTTTAACCTACCTCCACATATATTTAACATTTTATGGTGAATTTTATAGCTGATATTTCTACATCTAATCGCAAACAAATTAGAAACTTGAGCAAAAGGTGAAATATGGGGGTGATTCAAACAGTAAAAAAAAAGAGAGAAATATCATGTTATTGAAAATTTGTAATGAGTACTTTGAAGGTCAAAATGTAGAAGTAAGAACTCAAAATTGTTTATTTTTTTCTTGCAAATATACTTTTCCATGATTTGCCATTATGATAAAAAATGTATTAATATGATGCAATAAAACGTGTTGCATGTCATTAGCTCATCAGATCATAGCCTTTCTCAACCCTCTGTCCCGGCACTGACCTTCAGATATCATCAGCGACCTCACGCTAAGACGCAGATTTGATTCTGAAGGTGATTTTTGCCCATGCAGATGTGAGAGGGCATCTTTAATTTCACACCCTGCTGAGTGCTCGCCATATTCCCTGCTGATGGAAAACCAGCACGAAGCTCTGTCAATCAGCACGGCTTCTGATGCTCAACAGACATTTGTAATGAGGGGATACAAGAGTCGAACCGTCTCACAACTTTTCATCTTTCCAAAATACGTCTAGGTTTATACATGATATTTATTTATTTATTTATTTGTTTAATGTCTGAGTTAAAAAAAAAAGTCGAGTCAGTTCAGTCCAAACTAACATGGGTTATTTTTAACTTAGCAAGTTGGGTTAGTCTGTTGAGCCACAAAGCTGAGATTGCACTTGCCAGTTTATTTCCAAAACTAATTGTTATGCGTAAACTCAGTTCCCACTTTCATGTTTTTTTTTTTTTTTTTACCATAAATCACTACAAGTCATAAGCTATGGTATTGCTATTAAGCACGGAGGCAGAGTCAAGGGAAAATATGGTGGGATTATGTAAAGGTATGGAAAAAAAGAAAACACATCCTGCTATAATAAGGTCATGAATGAGGATGATTACATAAAAGAAATGTCAAAGATGAGCTACAAGTGTCTACAAAATGACTGTCAAAATAATGAAATGCCATTGAAATGCCATAATATTATGCAATAGCTCTGCTGTAGCCCCACCATAGGTCTTCATGGGTTTCTGTAGCCTATTGGCTTGCTTTATGCTTTCTGGCTTGCTTTTTGGCTTGCTTTATGATTTATGATTGACCACGAATTGGCCTGTGGAAACATACAACAGATTTAGATCAGATCTACAAGTCATTAAAATGTTGTAGCCCATGCCATTAAGCTAGTCATTAAGGGTCACCTCAATGCTAACAATGGCTATGAAGGCAAGCCACATGTTTAAAAAGTTGTTGCCTATATGAATAAATATGAATAAACTCTTGCATTTCTAACAATTGGCAGCTGATTTCCTTTATGTAAGTCTCTTTCTGGTTGCTATTCTTTTTTCCCTTTCTCAATTCAATTTAATAAAATTTTATTTGTATAGCACTTTTAACAATTGTCATTGTCTCAAAGCAGATTTACCCAATTTTTAGAATTATTAAGTTTGTATAAAATGTGAATGTGTATGAATCAAAATGATCAGACTGTCCCTGATCAACAGTGCCAAGGAAAAACTCCCTGAGATGGCAGTAAGAAGAAACCTTGAGAGGAACCAGACTCAACAGGGAACCCATCCTCATTTGGATGATAACGGAAAGGAGGGATTGCTCTGCAGTCATACTGTGGAAGTTCAGTATAACAGGAGATGTGTTTAAGTTAATATAGAGACCAGTTCGTTATTTGAGGCTCAGGTAGACTGTAGTCCTGAACTATCGAGCGACTGCAGTCAAAAGTCCTCCGAGAACAGCTGTCTGCATCAGCCAAGGCCAGGACCGTCTTCGTGGAAAAGTCGAGCCATCCCCAGTCACCACAAACATTCCAGACAGACCACACGGGGCATCCATGAGACAAGATCTCCAACCAAAAGCAGGAAATCAGGATGAGTCAGAGGGCAGAGGGGGTCTGGATCACAGGCAAGCCAGGAGTAACATGTACTGTATAGCTCGACAGAGAGACAGGGAGAGGGAAAGAAAGAGGGGGAAAAAGAGAGAGAGAGAAGAGGAGAGAGCAGAGAGATAACAGTTAGGTCACAGTCACACAATGTATAAGGTAATCCGGAAATCCGGTTTTAAAGTTTCAGAGCAATTAATCCCAATGCAATACGCCTGTAATCAGTAATGCTGAACAACTCAATATCACCTCAATACGGTCGATGGTGTCGACCCAACTACCAGGCTCAACAAGCTAAATTCTGCAACTGAGTTCTTGATATTGTCCAACGATGGATTCTGCTTTAAAGCTGCTCCAGTTAACGACTAATAACCATATGAAGAATGTTTTCTTCTTTTGAAAGAGTTTAGTATTTTTATCCTTAAGCACTAACCTTTTGCTAAACCCAGAAAAACTCAGAGCAGAGAGGATATTGGCCACTTAAGGCTCATTCCATTCTGCTGATACAATATATTGCCAATACCACTGCCAATCTCCTTTAAGCCTTCAGAAACTAAACATTTTGTTCAACATCTGGGAGGCTTGAGCCTGGTGTCAAAATCCCTCTGCTTAAAGAATACCTCTCAACCACGCTATCCTCTGAGCAACACCTTAGAGCCTCATCAATATTTGAAGTAGTACTTAATGGAAAAAAACAGAGTGAAGACCATGACTGAGCCACCTAAAAGAATATAAAAAAGCTTTGGGAGTATGTTTTTAGGGGTCGGTCTAGCTGTATTGGCTACAACTTTATTGTTAGATCAGCTGGCATCTGTGTATTTCCCTATAAACAGTTTACTTACTTCCTAAAGGAATGTACTCTGCATGTTCCTGTTTCCTGTAAGATGCCAGCTTGCAAATAAGAGCTCTCTGGTTACTGGTCAGTTTAGATCCCTATCCTAATCTCTGGCCATGGTCTGGTCATGTGTAAAAGGAAGTGAGTAAAAGGATATGGGCAAATAAGCTACCTTCTCATAATGGCTCAGGTGTGCTAACTGAATTGGTTTGGGTACCTTATAATAATAATAATAATAATAATAATACATTTTATTTATAATGCACTTTATATTTGAAGCAAATCTCAAAGTGCTAC
>JAQMYJ010000011.1:2203271-2217071 GCA_030014305.1 Clarias laeviceps | reverse complement strand
AACTCGTCTTTGAGATGAACGTTTTCTAACGCATTTTTAGTCAATAAAATGTTAATACAATAGTACATAATTTGACCTTTAATTTTGTGACATTATAGGGGAAGCTGAGCTTCCCTTGCAGTCTTAAAGAAATCGCCACTGGATTGGTGGGTTTCCTCAGGGTACTCTGATTTCCTCCCACAGTCCGAAGACATGGATTAGGCTACATTGTTCACAAATTTGCTTGTAATGTGTACGTGTGTGTTTGTGTGCCTTGAGATGGATTAGCTCCAGGCTTCCCATGAACCTGTACAGGATAAAGTTGTATAGAGAACAGTGTTGGGTGTAACGCGTTACAAAGTAGCGTTAGAGTACTTGGATTACTTTTCTGATTTAGTTACTTTTTCAAAAATGTAATCCGTTTTTCAGACAATTTATGCAATCCGTGAGCCAGACAACAGTCATTCCCAATCCATTATTGTGTGTGTGTGTGTGTGTGTGTGTGTGTATAATTATAAAGGTCTTGACTAAAACAACATGCATGAGGAATCACAAAGGAGTTTTCATTTTTCTGCAATGGAAAAGTACTCAAACTAGTTACTTTTATCAGAAAGTAACGCTGTAATGTAACTGGTTACTTTTTAATGACAGTAATTTTGTACTGTAATATGCTACTTTAAATAGTAACGTCCCCCAAGACAATGATAGAAAATGCATGAATAATTGCCCAGCCATACCTGTAAGTACAAATTATTAGATTACAGGTGTAAACGTTACGGAGATTACAATTAATCATCCCTGGGCAGGTAAATCCTGCACGATTTCACACTCTCTAAGAAAAATAAGGAGTCACTTGAAAAGAGTTGCAGGATGGCCTTAAAGCAGCAAGAAGAACAGTCATGCAAAGAACAACAAGCAATCATCTCTGTCATATTTGGAGAAAGAAGGGTTGTAAATTTGATACCAAGGATACCACACTTTACATTTCATACAGTTGGTGAGACAATCATGGTATTAGTTTTTTCCCTGTGGATTCACAACAAAGTACAACATAGTTAAAAAAAAAAAAAAATCAGATCATGTCCCCAAAGGCTTCCCTCTTGAGTGTCTGAAGCTGAGTCTCCATCTGTTTCTCGAACTTTTTTTCTCCAGGAGACACACTTGTCTGGGTTCTAGTCTGGCCTTGTATTAAAGGACACAATATGGTAAAAAAAAAAAAATGCAAGAATCCCAACGCCCAGAACGAGAGGCCAAAAGTCCCATCTTAGATAATGAAGACTCCAAGTGTGTAGAGTTTGATCTGCCTTCCAAGACATGGGCAGGACTCAAGAATCAAAAGTGATGACCATCTTGTTTTCAGCTAATTATAACCTCAGCCACGGCTGTCAGCTCCACCTCTGGGGAGCCAGCCCAAGACCTTCTGATATGTGAGAGATGAACACCATCTGTCTCAAACCTGCTCTTCTGAGATGTGTGCGTGTCTGGGTCTGTAAAGTGGGTCCTGCTTTAGGTCTCAGTGTGTGTTGATGCGCTGTCCAGTGAGATCTTTTCAACCCTGGCCAGTTGAGGGAACGAACCACCCCACTTGGCATGTTGTTTACAAGTGGTGGCAAAAGTCTCTCTGGCCAAGAGAAATTTTAAAAGCTTTAAAAAAAAAAAAAAAACTGTTGATTGATGTGCTCTTATTTCATGCTTCTGATCAGTGATTATCTAGGATGAATAATTCAAGGCACTAAAAAGTTAATAAAGAATATCAAGAGGTACAACATTTACTGTAGGTAGGTTGTGAGAGATGGGCGAAAGCATGAAGGAATGGAGTGGGTGGAAAAAGGTGAGTCTAATGATGGGCAGTCAGGAAAAGGAGGTAGAAAGAATGGATAAAGAAGGACGAATTAGGGGAGGAATAGAGGTGTGGCAGTATAGACCAAGGGAATCAGCCCCCTAATTGGTACTTAAACACTTGCGGCATGCTGAACTGTTGCTATCATAAGAAATTGATGAATTAACCGAGAGAGAGAGAGAGAGAGTGAGTGCGGGAGAGGCTTCTAAATCTTTTAAGAGGATAACTTACTTGGGCAAAACAGCTGTTTATGCATTATTTGTGCGGAGAGCCATTTACCACCATTTAGGAAGGAAGCAAGGCCTGAGTCTGAGGAGACACCCACAGGGACCGGTGCCTGGGAGGACAGAGCGAGAGGATCATTTACAGAAAAAAATAAAAAATGAAAAATTCATCCATTGGTAGTTTCTTTAAAGACTTAAATACCAAGCCTGTCAGTCTGTGGCTCACAGCTTATTGATAAACAGCAGACGTAGGAAAGAGAAGAAGGACACCAGGGAAAGAGCTACACGATGTCTGGGCAGGACATCACGCCCCCTCACAAACTTATGAGTATGCAATATTAGTGTGATCAACAAAAATTGAGTATCACAAATAGGGCACACATGTGGTTGACTAGAGAGGGTCTTTCTCTTTCAATAAAGCTTATAGGAAGCTACGTAGAACCGTTAACCATTTAAAAAGACGCAAAGGAACTGTAAGAATGTACAATAGTATGAAGCACACAGAATGTTGGCCATGGTTGCAAAAATGTCAACTCCACAGTCTGGTGGCACACATACTTAATACTTCCCTAAGGAACATCTGTGAACGACAATCCCGGGTGAGGTGGACACTGTAGCCGTGAATATCATGAACATTCAGCGAGTGGAACGCCAGAGCCTTGAAAATCGACAGATCTGTCAGTGGGAACTGCACACACAAACACCAGTTGCACTGGGAGTTATTGCCACATCCCCTGTACAGTCCTGACCTCGCACCAAGCCAGTTTCACAAGTTTGGGGAATTAAAGGAGTTCCTGGGATGCCAGCATTTCAGACATGAAGCAGGAGGTCATATCGTGGCTTCGCTTTCTAC
Source organism: Clarias laeviceps (assembly GCA_030014305.1). Lineage (NCBI taxonomy): Eukaryota > Metazoa > Chordata > Actinopteri > Siluriformes > Clariidae > Clarias > Clarias laeviceps. The sequence continues at coordinate 2,214,175 of JAQMYJ010000011.1, read as the reverse complement.
CTTGATGGTATCCAAGCACTAGTGAAACGCAAGGATAGGTGCATTAGTGTTTTTTAAACTTCGGATATTGAAGATTAGAATAGATTATTATATCCATAAACGACGTCCATTATTACACATCGATTTCTGGAGCACAAGTTCACGACCAGTGTCCATTTTGGTGACTGAAACCTTTCCAGGAAAATGTTTCCTAAACATTATTCTGCCCATATGTTTGTTCAATGGCTGAAAATAATCTTGTTACCCAACAGGGTACACTAGAACTTATTATCATCACTTGTCACTACTGCAGCTAAATCCAAAAGTTTTTTTCCTGAACTGCCACACACTGACCTGTCGACATAATCCAGCACAAATCACCCTGCCTGCATGTGGACTACTGTACACCAACTGCGGTAAATGGAGTAGTGAGATTGTGCTGTGTCGCCTGCTTCTCTTTCATGGAGCTGCAGCACAGTCTACTCCCACAGTGCCTCAGGGCGACAGACAGCTCCATTTCAGCAGCTGCTGATGCTAATCGGGCCTGAAAGATGAAAGTTTGCCCTCTGTTTGTTCTCTAACATAGTATTTTGTCTGTCAAATGCCTGCGGGTGACCCAACCATGGTGATCCACCTCCTGTACATGCTGGAGTCATACAGTACACTCAACTTATTGTAACCGTTAATGTAAAGCATCATTTCTGAGGAGGGAAAATTTTGTATTCTTATACATTTGTTATACAGTAATTCATATGTAGGCTAGAAGTAGTGAGAAAACTGAGCATAAGTCAGAGTATGGATATTAAAATTAAAAGAAGTACAAACTGTATTTCACTGAAAGACAAAAACTTTGCAAATTTACACATACTATAGTATTTAAGATTTTTTTTTTTAACTGATGCCTAAGTTTATTATACTGTACCTGATACAGCATGACTAGCTAGTTCGCTAAGCAATCAGGCATAAAGAAACTGTTGTGCTAAAATAAACATTAGATGGAGAAGTTAGCTAAAGTTTATTAATCCTTTTGAAATTAAATGCTAAGATACAATAAAAACAAAAAACACAAAGCTCTGCTACCTAATTAGTTTAACAAGATTATTTGAATTACAAAATATAACTAGCTAGCAAGTTTTATGAGCTCTCATAAAATTAGAGCATCTTACAGTAGCATCTTAGCAAGTCAAATGTTCTTAAATTTAGGCAAACCTAAATCTCTTTTCGGTATTTCTATAATTTCCTAAAATTTAAACCAAATACAGCGGAACCTCAGCAAAATTCGTATTGCAAAACACATTTTCCCATAAGAAATTATATAAATGCAGATAATCTGTCCCAGCCACCCAAAAATATTACCAATATTATCCATTTCCAACACTATAATCATATTTCTGCATATTTTAAAAATATGCAGAACATTTAGAAAATACATGTACAAAAAGTAAATGTAAACAAATATAATGTAAATGAAGTAAAAGTACAGGACTTTATGATTCCTATTGACACCGGCTGCTTTACCATTCCTGAGACCCATTGTACTATGTCTTCACTACTGTAAATCTTACACAAAATGCTTCTTGCAAAATTTCAGTTCTTAAGGCAAAAATTCATGATGTGGGTTGTTTTTAAACTTATTTCTAGTCAAATGTTATTAAATTCTAAGCAAAAAATTTTTTGTTCTATTGGGAGATCATGTGCTAGTTTTTTTATCAATTTATTTCTTGAATGAAGCAAAAACTTACATTTTTCGCTTTAAATATTATTATAATTTGATAAGAAATAAGCTTTATAATCTTATATTCAGTCTGTTGTAAGAAATTATAGATAGGTTTGTCTAGACTGGAGAATATTTCACTTGTTAAGATACAATTTTTTGCAGTGCTAATTTACAAAATTTGGCTCTCTAGCTCCATTTAAAAGCTTGATTAGACTGAGAATCTGCTCATTGCTAATTTAACTAGCTCTTGTACCTTTTTTAAAGTAAATCTGACATAATTCTTTAGATTTGATGGTGAATTTGAAAGATAAACGAGGCAAATGAGACACCTTATGCTGTATGAACAGAAGGAAACATCTCCTTAGGTTTGAGAGTTAAATGTTTAAAGGAGAAAGCTGAAAATGTACTTGAGCAAGAATACAAGTGTTTCATTTTAGTATTGTTTCAGGAAAGTGCAAATCTTTAATATTACATAGTTAGGGATGACCATTTTTACTTACTAAAAAGAAGAAAAAAGAAGGAAAAAAAAAACATAACACAACTTTCTGGCCGAGAGATAAAAAGATTCTCCTATAGAGGTCAAAATTTTCAAGAATTGCGTCTCTCTTGCATTTATTGTCATGGCAACCAGTTTTGGATTGCTTGTGCAATAGTTCTGCAATATCGACATAAAAAATATAGTTTTATATAAAATTAAACATTATGAGTTCTGGGAAATGTGATGGGATCGTGTTCAGGGACTCATATTTTTTTTAAGGAAAATTGGGATGATCATGGGAAAACCAGTACGCTATACAGTATCTAGTACAATAATGAAATTCTTGAGTATTTTCCATGCCAGTGTATGCCAATTTAGACATAATATTTTTTTTCTTTCCTCACTTCTGTAACCTGATGCCTAAATTAGGTTCAGGGGAAAAAAATGGTACAATCTGACAGATCCATTTACTGTGAATAAAATAAACGGAATTTCAAGAAAGCAACAAAACCAAAAAAAAAAAAAAAAACACCACTATTAAGATTTCTCCCCCTTCTCCCACCGGTCTGTCCCTGTAGTAAAAGCGCCAAAACCAAAGTGCCCAAGGGGTCTCATCACCTGGAACATCATCATTCAGGTCTTTGCTCCGACTGGCAGGCCGAGCTGTGATTAGCCGACAATTTATTCCCTGCCTGCGATCGAGAGGCTGGGTGCCCAAATGGTAATGTGTTTAAAATGTCAGCAGAGAGGTAAGGATCTCATCAACCTTTGGTCACCCGGCCGCTTTGAATATTCTTATTGCCGTCATGCATTAGTGATAAGCTTTTGAAAAGTAAGTCAAATTTAACCTTCACCGTACCTAGCCCACGTCATGAATATTAACCAGGCCTATTATGTGTACATGATCTGAAAGAATTTAACCTCACAGCACCAGGATCCCGGTCCGGCTTCTCAGGCTAAAGCAGAGCAGGAAAGAAGAGAGTGTTTACCGCATAGAAATGGTGTTTGCCCAGGTAAAGAGGGAACGCCTGGACAGATTAATGCGTTATCTCTGAACGGTTCCCTAGAGATGGATGGGGATTTACGGGTCTATCAACAATCAAGAGGGAAACGCTGGAGGAAGTGTTTGCTCAAGCCTGGAGATGAAAACACACACAATTTAAGCAAAAAATTATGGGAGGCATTTGTGAACAGACAGAAACGTACATCCGTATACCAGCGTGTTCAAGTCAAGCTGAGACTTGTGGTGAAATTTCTAGTGAATGAAGGTGTAAAAGGGATTGACATTGACAGACGATTTCAAGCACAATACGCTGATGAGACTCTTAGCCGCAGTGAAACATTTGAACGCTGCAAACGTTTTTAAAGAAGGTCGTACTATACGTCTGTGAATGACGATCCCGGCCGAGGTGGCTCAGAGCCCACCGCAATCGTTCCCGTGAACATTCAGCAAGTGGAACGCCTGATCCTTGAAAATTAACGGATATCTTTTCACCAACTTGTGGAAGAGACGCATCTATCTGTGAGAACTGTACACACAATTATTCACCAACACCACTTGCACATTACAGGAACTCAGCTGGGAGTTATTGCCACATCCCCGTACAGTCCTGACCTCACTCCAAGCCTTTTCAACATGTTTGGAAGAGGCACTAAAGGTGTTCTTGGGAGACCAGTGTTTCAGTGATGAAGCAGGAACTCAGATTATGGCTCCGGCGTACTGAGAAATCTTTCGACCTTGATGGTGTTCAAGCACTAGTGTAACACTAGGGTAAATGCATTAGTGTAGCAGGGGATTATATAGAGAAATAAAAGGAGTTTTAAACTCCCTGTGTTCTGTTATTCTGCACAATCAAAAGTCCCGGGTTTGACTTGAATGTCCCTCTTACATACACTGTTCTGCTTGCAGAGCTTAAGGCTTTAGCACTATTATTTTTTCTTTTCGCTAGATTTATATAACAAATGTACAGCATAAGTAAATTAAATGAAATAAATTATGTTAATTTCCGCTTAAATTTACAGCGCTAGTCTTGTCAGGTCTGTGACCATGTCTGGCCACGATCGAGACCGTGTCTTAAGGATTATGAGGTCAAATGAAAGCAAGATCGAGACTAAAAAAAACATCAAAAACCTTTAGTTCTTTTTGGCTTCATTCACGCATTGAGTCAATTAGGGTGTTTTTCTAGAAAAAGGAATTGCTTACTCTTGTTAAACACTGTACAGTACATGTAGACATGCAGAAAGAACCAACAACACAAATGTCATTTTTTACAAAACTGAAGCCCAAAGGCCAAATCCGAGTCTAAACCGACATCATCTCGAGACTGGACTTGAGTCTTATTGCCCGACCCCCCAAATTCAACACATCTAACAAGCAATGATTCTATGTGCAAATGGACCACAATTCCCATGGGCCTGCTCCAGTCCTCTTATTTGATAACGCTGAACAGCTTTGGCCTGTCGTCCTGAAAGCCACACTGATCTTATCTTTAAGCCTTAAAAAGGCCGAGGCTTATTGCATTCTGTTTATTGATTTAAGGAAGACTGGAAAGCGCGGCCTCATTAGCAGCAGATGAAGCCGTAATCCTCTGCGCCAGTGGCAACCTTTCTCCAGATGTTACAGTTTTCCTGGTTTTCCTCGTGACTAATTATGAGCTCAGTTGCACAGTCCATAAATGTCTCGAACTTTATTGTACATGCCAGAACAAACAAGTGCAATTTCTTTAAACCCCACACAGGTACGATGTTAGATGTATGATGAATGCCAGCGCCCCTTGCAGCAGCACGAGCCAGATATGAATTGAGATTATCTATCAATCTGTCCGTCTGTCAATTGGCTTTCCTCTCGACACCCCTGTTTTTTCCTCTGGTGTTTTATTTAGCCGCATTTCATCTGACAAGGGAATTTCTTCCTCTCTTTCCCTCCCCTCTCCGGCGCACACTTCGAGCTGCCGCTATCGATTTGGCGAGGGGGCGCACTCACAATTCAGCAAGCGGGGCCCTGTTTCAGGCTTGCATCTTTCAGAGGGAGGATTGATCCTCTCTCTCTCTCTCTCTCTCTCTCTCTCCGCATCGCTCTTTCTCTTTTTCTCTATGTCTGTCTTGGTCTTTCTTTCTCTGTCTCATGCCTCTTTCTCACTCTTCAAAGAACTTTATCGAATGAAACAAACAGAGAAAGGAAGACTTGAGAAAGAGACGAGTAAAAGAAAGAAAAAGAGCAGGAGCATCACGAGGCCCCGGCATTCTGCCTTTGCCGTCGGGTCGAACTGAGAAACACAGGCTTGGAATATTGGATCAGGAATCAAAGAATTCCACTCGCCTGCTGGGTTACAGCAGCAGGAGATTCGAGAGTTTGGCACTTTGATGGTGTGATTCCAGTCAATGGAGCTCAGTAAGGGTCATCGAAGCTGATCCTCCGACCACACGTCTGTGCTTAAGAGCCGACTCGATGCAGATTACATCAATTTGCTGGTGAACCCTTTGTATTTTCCTGCCTCGGCCCCAGGGCTGTGTGAGTTTCCAAGAACCGTCTTGCTTCCGTCTATTTCCCGGCTTGTTAGGCGCTTTTCCCGAGCAGGATCAAACAGCGATCCACAGGAAAGAGATGTCGCGTCCGTTTAGTGCTCAGTGCAACGCCGAGGGCACGACCAGAGCAAAGCCGTGAGATTTGTAAAGCTGGACGTGGATTTGTAAAGTTAAACCTCAGTCATTAATAAACAGTGCAAACAAAAGCACTAATTAACACATAAACAGGTTCCCAAGAGCTTTTCTTCATTAGTGAGGCAGCTCGTGCATTATGAGCTTCTGTATAAACGTACTGTGCATCTGTTTGCTCTTATAGCTCGATAAATGTTGTTGCCTGTCGGCTAGGAAGCTACAGTATTTCCTTCTTGAAGGCTCATGAATAAAAATAAAATATAATAAAATAAGAGCCACACTTTTTTTCTCTTCTGCATAACTCTTAAGTAGGCTTGATTAAGCTGCAAACAATGAAATTGTTATAATCACGTCATATTTTATGTGTGTGTGTGTGTGTGTGTGTAAAAGAGAGCGAAAGAGAGAGAGAGAGAGAGAGAGAGAGAGAGAGAGAGAGATTTTTCAGTAATTTGATGTTCCAGTGTGGAAGATTGTTGGCTTTAATACAAATCATGTTTGAATCATAACTTTAAGACCTTAAGCCCTCCCTTGGCGTCAGGAGAATTCGGATAATGAGGCCTGCTGGGATTTCAATCATTTCTATATCGGTTGAAAAATAAAGGGGCGAAGAAAAAGCAAAAGAGGGAAAGAAATCGGCTCTTCTTCTTCTTCGGCACCCCCTCCACTAATTTTCATGATTAATAATAAACAGAAACTCCCTTTTTTTAAGCTCCCAGTTTTATGTGTTTCTTTAAATTTACTGGCCTTGAACTCCCGCAGTACCTCGATGCTTACTCCCCAAACAATTTCTCACAAGCCTCCTCCTTCTTTAGGAAATAAATAAATCCCTCAGATATCGCCTTTTAGACACCTCTTTATTACATTTTTCCCCAAGTCTGGTCTTTCTCCAAGGTTTTTGCATGTTGCCTGTAAACAGTCAATAAAAGCACTTTGGATACCAGGCTGAGACGGATTTGTGAGTGTTCAGTAAAGGTGGGGGTGGGGGGGGGGGGAGAGAGAGAGAGAGAGAAAAAAAGAATAACATGCACGCTGTTGTAGGTGTAATCAAGGACTGTGAAAAATGGGGAAATTTTGGAGAAATGTGGATCATTTCGCATTTCTTTCTCTTTTTTTTTTTTGAAGGATGCTGCAGCGCTCCTGTGTTTAATATTAAATTATTAAATTCCAACCATAGCACTTTTATGCTAAAATGTGCACTAAGTAATAAAAGCATTAGATTGATAATAAAAGATAAAAAAAAATAAAAATCATATATTTGATATTTATATTTCTCATAAAAATTTGCCTGATGATTCTGAAACTTTCAGATTTTCATGCACACTGCAAAATGTGCAGACATGGCATATTATGCTTCTTTTTTTCTCTTTCTTTTAATTCTTACATTTTTCATTGTAAAAAAGATTTCATACAAAAATACATCATGACACTAAATATAAAAAATACATCATGATACACAGTAAAACAATTTCCTGTGTTCTAATCCCAAATACAAATTGTAAACAGAAAAGCATAATTGCACTTATTTTGTACACAATTATTGTATATTATGTAATTAATTATATTACTGTTGTACTTATATGTTCAAAAGTATGTGAAAAATCTGTCACATTCTTTTAGCAACAAAAATAAAACCTTATAAACAGATTTTTTTTCTGTTTCTCACATCATGTCACATTCCTTACTGCAACATTTCACCACATTTAAAAAACAATTACTTTGTCTCCAAAATATTTCTTGATTTTTACAGTGTTATTAACACACGCATTATTAATTATACACGTCTGGAAATACCACTACAACAACAAGCAAACCTGTTTCTGGTTTTTGGTGTTTTCAGGTTAAGAGTGTTTCTGTTTTATAAATATACACTACTGTATAAAAAATCTCAGCAAGTATGTCATCGAGACAAAGAGACGGTGCATAATTCTCAGTAAAAAATCAGTAAAATAATCTGCAACTGTACATGTGTGATAAATTTTTTTTTAAATCCACAGATCTTACATCAGCTTTCACTTGAAAATCCATTTAAAATATATCAAAAGGCACCATGCTGTTCATGATGTTCAGCGGCAAGCAGTCGGGAATATAATTGGACAATAATTGGATGCGAACCTGCTAGATGTCTTCAGAATTTCCGCTCTGATTTTTACCTCAGATTCAGTAAAGAACCTGTTCAACCCAAAACACCAGACACCAATGCAAGAATCATCCGGAACGCAAGAAGACATTCATCTTGATGCTTATTAGTTTGTGAAATAATTTTTCAAACAAAACCTCATTTCTTCCAGAACTTATAAACACTCATCCACAGAGTAAGGATATTATACAACATGTAATTTCCCTCCTCAGGATGTCGTATGCAGTCTGTGAGGGACGATCAGCATCGCAGACGGGCCTTAATTGATCATTTAGCGTCTCGGATGGTACAGAGGGTCAGCACAGCTCTGAAATGATGTCCTTCAGGGAAAAGACTTGCAGTATACAGTATTAGCATTAGCGATCAGCATTTAAAACTAAATTATTTCAGTTGAAATGTGTTTCATAATTGATGCAAAATATATTTCTACGGTAAAACCAATTCTTTCAATCAGTTGGATATAGAAGATTTACCCCGAATGGAATTGAAAGCCGGAATCAAATAGATCCAAGATGTTTTCTGATAGCGGGAGGAAAACGGAGAATGCGGATAAACCCCGGGAAAAACTGCAAGAAACTATTAGAAGGTCAGGAAGGAACCTGGAGCTGCAAGAGCGTGAGGCCACATATCCATAAGGCCACACTGACTTCATTATAAGAAAGTCTGCAATTAAACAAAATATCAGAATGAAATAAAAGTCAATTAAACACCACACTGTCACTCAAAGAAAATCTTCACACCCTGTCCGGCTCGATGGTGCTCTAATAAAATGGCAACACTGCCATCTTTAGGTCTCGGCGCAGAGTGCTAGCGGACGGCGCAAAGCACAATAGTCTCGCTCAGGCTTTAGAAAAGTGGAGCAGAGTTAAATAATTGATTTCTCTGGCCTTTAGTGAATGAAGGAGATGTCTTTGCATCTTTGCACTTAAGCCTGATGTAGGCTATTGTTGTTGTTTTTTTGTTGTTGTTGTTTTATTTACTTTTTTTCCAAGACATTATAACACACATGGAGGACTGCATAGGGTCCTTAACTGTAAATAAGTATAAAATAAATAAATAAATAAATAAATAAATAAATATCAGATTAACATAAATAAACATGATGTTTTCAGGAAAATGTCGGATTGAATTTCAGACATGAAAATAATACAGGGAAGAGCGGGGTCGATTGTAACAAGGGTAAGTTGTGACACTACTGTACCAGTACCTGTACCAGTATCAATCTACAGAGGTGACATCAATGAGCAACCTTCAGATCTGCGACATAAAGCTAATGCGGAAGTGGCAAAGCATGCAGTTCCTTGCATGTCCAATATGCTCTGAAATTGAGTCAATCCCATAGACCTCCAAGGCAAAATATCCAACTTGACAACAGAAATAAATATGTTTACAGCCTTGTACGAAAAAAAAAATGTTTTGGTCTCCATAGCTAGATTTCCCATTCATGATAATTGTACAGGGGGTGAACTGTTTTTAACTCATCAGTTAATATTATATTAAGCCATAAAAATATGCTTAATTAGGGGTGTGGCCAAATTGAGTGGCAGTGCCATTACAGGTGTCAGACCGCTATACGTATGTGTGCTGTTCATCACTTCAGCTAATCAGCTAACAGAAACAGTTGTAATTTATCTTCCTAAAATAAATGTAGAATTGACATGGGGTGTTGTATAGGGTATGGATGATGGAGATCAGAAAGCAAAGTTAGCACATAAATTAACATTAGCCACCATAGCATTTTAGCTATGCTAAAGTTAATCTTCCTAGATTGTGGTAACTATGATGTGATGGTAAGTAAGTGAATGAGGTATGTAGGCGTGTTCCAAGCAACAGCCAAGCTCTGTTCGTTCCATCAATTTGCCAATTTATGGATTAACTGGGGTTTAGGCGGAGTCACCTCTTGCAAACATGGTGATGACCAGAGTTCCTATAGTAAGGCTTCAAAAGTGCAAACAGTAACTTGTTAAGTCTGTAAGTCTTCTATACCGCTTTATCCTGTATTCAGGGTTGCGGGGGGCCTGGAGCCTATTCCAGGAGACTTAGGGCACAAGGTGGGGTACAACCTGGACAGGGAGCCAATCCATCACAGGGCACACACACACTCACTCACACATTCCGGTCAATTTGGGAACAACAATTAGCCTAATCTGCATGTCTTTGGTAGGAAACCGAAGTACTCAGAGGAAACCCCAAGCATGGGGAGAACATGCAAACTCCATGCACACAGAGAGGGGAAACGAGCCTGGCCAGGAATCGAACCTGGACCTTGGAGGTGCAAGGCAACAGTGCTAACCACTACACCACTATTCGGCAATTGAACAATAAAAAAATGTTGATGATGATTCAGTAGTAACAAATTTCATTATTCAATTCAATTTTAATTGTCATTGTAGCTGAGCAGCTTTACATAATCAAAATAAATTATGCCATTATTGTAATTATGAAATACAAATCCTCACTCATTACAACATATAAGAAATAGATCAGACAAAGGAAAAATAACAAGAAATTTAAATTCCATGTTTTATTAGCTTTTGTTACTTTTCATAAATATTATAAAATAATATAATAATAATATACTGTAAATAATAAATATTTAATGTTAATTTCAAATGTATTTACTAAAACATGTCATTTTAAACTAATTAATCTATTTATTTATTGTAAACTAGCAGAAGTACCTGTCATTGACGGTTAAAAAGTTTGTAGAAGTAGTTAAAAGGTTAAAACTAATCTGATGAGCTTTAATGTAATCAGTGATATTATTATTATTTCAGGTTGAAGCCCATGTCTGTCTGTCTTTCTGTACGGTCTAAATTATTAATACAAAGAAAGAAAGAAGTTACTCTTCTTTCGTCTTCAGACAAATCCACTCCCTGTTCGGTAATCGGAGAGAGAATCACAGATGAGAAATGGAAAAAGTAGATCAGATAAAG
>JAQMYJ010000011.1:2170999-2190026 GCA_030014305.1 Clarias laeviceps | reverse complement strand
CCCCACTCTCCCTCTGCATACTCAAACAGCCACGCCCCACTCTCCCTCTGCATACTCAAACAGCCACGCCCCACTCTTCCTCTTCATACCCGAGCAGCCCTGCCCCACTCTTCCTCTTCATACCTGAGCAGCCCTGCCCCACTCTTCCTCTTCATACCCGAACAGCCCCGCCCCACTCTCCCTCTGCATACTCAAACAGCCACGCCCCACTCTCCCTCTGCATACTCAAACAGCCCTGCCCCACTCTTCCTCTTCATACCCGAGCAGCCCTGCCCCACTCTCCCTCTGCATACTCAAACAGCCACGCCCCACTCTCCCTCTTCATACCTGAGCAGCCCTGCCCCACTCTTCCTCTTCATACCCGAGCAGCCCCGCCCCACTCTCCCTCTGCAAGCCTGCACAGCCCCGCCCCTACTCTGTCTCTGCACAGCTCCACCCATATCACCTCCCCCCATGATAAAGTTAACCAAGCTATCAGGTTAACTAGTCTAGTTCACCTATCCAGCTAATGTTGCCTTAGAGCCTGCCAGGGTTACATTTTATATTTATTTTATTTTATAACAAAGATAAAAATCTACAGTACCAGTCAAAAGTTTGGACACACCGTCTAATTCAGTGGATTTTGTCTTGTAATATATTTTCTACATTCTAGAACAATACTGGAGATTTCAAAATTATGAAATAACACATATGGCATTATGTAATTACATAATGTAACAACAACCACAACAATAGTCAGCTGTATTATCATGACATGAAGACATGTAGGTCAGCTGTTCTGGAACACATCTTGGAAGAACAGTATAAGTGCATTTGCAAAACCCATCAAGCACCATGATGTCTCTCATGAAGACCTTTCCAGGAAAGCAAAACCAAAACTTACCTCTGCTGCAGAGGAGAAGTTCATTTAGAGACACCAGCCTCAAAAATCACCAGTTAACAAACAGCACCCCAGATTAGAGCCGTTATGAAGCTTTACAGAGCAGAAGTAGCAGATACATCTCAATATCAACTGTTTAAAGGAGATTAATGTATATTTTGGACGCCTTCAGTATTGTTTTGCAGTGTAGAAAAAAAAATCAGGGACGACCATGGAGTTAAAATCCAAACTTTTGACTGGTAGTATACATTTAACAAATTGTTTTAAAGTTTAAAGAAGTTTAATTTGACCAAAAATCTAGCATTGGATAGATCAAAGTACTCAAGTGCTGTAAGGAAACTACAGGGAGTCTGTTACTTTCCAAATGGGAACGAAGTTAACTTCAACTTTCAAATTTGTGCAAAACCCACAAGTTTCAGAGTAATTTAGCGGCAACGCTTTAAGAGAGGGAGGAAATCTATTTTCCCGCTTCCTCTTTCCCTGCTCACATCAACCACATGAGAGAAGCAGAATCCACAGGTCCTCGTCGCCCTCTCCCCACAGCCAATCCACCCCTCCTTAAAAACATAGTTTGCACGCTTTTAACACACCACCACCACCAGCTTCTAACCACTCACCACAGCGCAGATGGGCCTTCTCTCAGCGCTCTGAGAGTGCAAGGGGGGAATAAAACATGTGCCACAGTGAATTTAACTCCCCAATTTCCTTGCAGTTCCCCCATGTATCATTAATCCACAGTGAAGTTTGGGTTGTATGGGATTGCTTTTGCATTGAACTTCAGGAATTTCGAGGAAAATAAAGCACAGCTATCTGACTATGGTGTCCTGAAAATAAAAATAACAATATCAATAAGAAGAAAGAATCTGAGTATAACTCTGAAGACATGCTGCATTGAAACTTTTTCTAACTAGGAAAAATCAAAGTAGACTCACATGGAAGGTTTTTAAAAGGTGTCATCCAAGGGTTCAGCATATGGCGTCATGTCAACATCATGATCATGAGTTTATAACTTTTTATAAGAAAAGTTTGCCAAATCGTCTGGAAATCACAAGCATGGACAATGGCACAGCCAGCAAATTTGAGTCAGTATGAAGAATAAAATACAGGATATAAATCATCTCTGTGAATTCTTTTTTTTTTTTTTCGTAAGAATGGAGACATTTTTGGCCCTGCATTTATTGAACCATTTAACCAATGCCTGGTAAACCGGCTCATATCTACCATACCACAGTCGTTCCTTCAGGATTTTGCCAATTCAGTCACTGTTGGTACCAGAGTATTTAACTTCGTCGAATTAAGACTTTATTCTTTGCATATACGGTGACATTCATAATTCTATCCCAGTTGTGATAGGAAGCTGGAGTCAGAACACATCGGGTCAGCCATTATACAGTACCTTTGTGCGGAGGATTTGCTCAAGGACTCAAAAGCAGCAACTTGGTAGAGCTGGGGCTTGAACCACCGATCTTCCAATTACTAACTCAGAGCCCTAACATGCCGAGCTAGACGGGCTTGTTGCTAAAGCATGCCCTCCTTAAATATGGTGGGCCAGCTGAATGTCCTTGGGCGTGATGTTAAATTTTTTTTTTGCTATGGATAGTGCACAGGTTGGTGTCTTCAAACAGGCCGACAAGGTTGCTCTCGTCCTGCAGGGCCACGATAGCTGAGCTCTGAAAGCGCAAATCAGACTTAAAATCCTGAGTGAATTGTCTTACAAGGTGCTGGAAATTTAGCTTACAAATGAGCAGCTCAGTAGATGAGTTCTGATAATAGTGACTTTTTTTCAGAGCTACTTTTGCAGGCATCTTTAGTGGCATTTAGTGGCTTTAGTGACGCAAAGTCAAAGGCAGTGTTATAACACACAAGCATTTGTGTTCGCTCTTGGGTGTTTCCTCAATCCCCATTAACAGGCCCTATGGGTCAGCTCCTCTTTCCCCCTCTCCACTTCGGCCCTCACTGGCGCCTGCGTCTCCATCACACCTCCTCCTGTCAACAGCTTCATCTCTCTCTCTCTCTCTAGCCTGTGAGACTCCACTGACCCCCCCAGGGAGGTGACATGCCGGACAGCTAGCAGCCTTTGCCCCCAGGCTCTTCTACACAGCAATTACAGACTTCCAGTATGCTGAAGTGGCGACAATCTTAATCAAATCTCGCTGTGCTTTTGGTGACGTGACTCAGTAATGCTCAATTACTGAGTCACGTCACTAATCTAATAGGATAAACTTGCTAGGGAGTGTTTCTAGTTTACATTTTTGATTTATTTATTTTAGGCTTGCTTATCATTTAATGTTGAATTATACTACACTATATTACAGAATGATAACTGTGTATATAAAAGTAATCATTTAAGACAGAGGAGGTCTTTATTATTATTATTATTTATTTATTTATTTTTACAGTAAACGATGCTCAGTTAAAACCAGAAGATTTTACACTTTGTGGTTTTTCAGAAGCACGACAAGCTACGTTTCTTCATCCAATTGATGTAAAAAGAGAGGAAAAAGGGTGACACTGATGAGGAAAGATTGTTTATAGCTGCTGTAACTTAAGTAATAACAGGAGTTAGATTGTTTAGACATTTCATGACATTAAGAGTAACAATAAATAGATAAAATGTACTTTATTCTTTATTTATTACAGACACATTACACACACACACACACACACACACATTTGTCTTACTATCAAACCAAGAACCTTATGCTGAAATACATTTTAATACAGTTAAATACAGATTTCTACTGCGTAATGCCTGAATCCAACCCAAACCGTGACATCTTTGACGCAAAATTTAAATCTTATATTTAAAACAACATATGGTCCCTGTTAAGGTGTGTTTCACACTGAAGATTTTTAGTTTCCTCCAGAAATACCAGCCAATTTGTAAACTGCAGCTTTTACAGTCAGATTAGCACGATTTGAAAAAAAGACATCTTTCGTACCCCAGCGCACAGTGATTGACATGTATGGGACTTTGAGTGACAGAGATTATTGTAGCCGTCACAGTGATCGGGGCTTTGAGACTGACTCCTGCGGTGTCCTCTACACCGCCTGTCCCTGCACAACAAGGACCACATAGGGGAGTTCACCGGCCACAGAGGGGCACAGAGGTCAAAATGGTAGAAGATCAACTGCCCCTTTTGCTCCTCACTTTTATTGACCAGGTTAAAGGTTAAGTAAGCATTCTCTGTAGAGTTTAGATTTGCTAGCAGCTAAAAGGAGTCCGCATTTACTTCTGATTGGTGCCCTATTATTATGCTGCAAGCTCATTAATTACATGAGACTAAACTGAAGTCAAAAACTATTAGGCAAATATTCACTCATAGTTCAAACACTGTAATTAATGTATTTGTTTTAATCTATGTAGAACTGTACTGTATATTAGCTAGAAAATTCATTTACTTAAATATACTGGCAACTTTACAATAGTATATCTTATACTAATATCTATATATTAGTTATAGTAATATTATGTTTATTACAACTTAAAGTTAAGGTTACTACACATCCACTCCAAGTTAATGCCAAGGCGCTCTAACTTTACAAGAAGCTACTGTATTACAACTTTACAGCTATTTGTCAAAAGTTGTTTGAAAAATTATCACACAGTTACTGCACATTAAAGTTTCCACAGCTTTACAACCAGTTACAATAGGTTTCCAAAATTACAACAAATTGCAAGTTACTTTGTTCACTACTATACAGTATGACAAGTTACCACAACTTAACAAAGTTGTATTAAAAGTTTACGACAAGTTCCTGCACTTTTGCTACAAAGTACTACAAGTTAATGACAAGTTATGTGTTACATACAGGCTCCAAAAGTTTCAAGTTTCTGACAAGTTACTATAACTTTTAAACCTGTTGTTCAAACTTAGTTAAAAGTTGATTCACATGTTGATTCACAAGTTACTACCAGTTAAATGAAGGTGACTACAAGGTATTGTATGATCACTACAAGTTAGAACAAGTTTCAAAAGTTTCCTACACACTAGTATAAATTTTCAACAAAGACAAGTTTTACATGTTTATTAAAATTTTTACTCCAATTAATGACAAGTTGCTACAACTTGTCAACCAGTCCCTTTGTGTTTATTACAATTTACATACAAGTTACTAAAACTGAATGACAAGTTACAACAAGTTTGTTACACATTACCACAAATTTATTATGAATGACTACAAGTTTATTGCAGGTTGCTAGACAAGTAGAATTGAAAATGTTTAAACATACAATAATGTGTAATTTTGTGAATTTTATTTGGGGTTTGCTTTGTAGTTTATTATACAATGGTGGAAATAATGAAGAGATCATGTATTTATTATTTTTACCAAAAGAAAGTACTGTATGGTGAACGGAATTGATTCCTCTTTGTACAAAAACAGTAATATAGAAAGTATGAATAAATTATTTATTTCTTCTTCTTTTATGATTTGCTGTGACTCTTGGTAGGGAGTGATCCTTCCTAGGGAGGTGTCTGGCACCAAGACATGGAGTGAGGATCCTTTGGGTGCTGTGGGTTGTGGGATGGGGCCTCTGTGGACTTGTTTGTCCAGTGATTGTCACCTCGATTAATTTCAGTTGTCATTTTGCACTGATACAAATATTTTGTTTATGTGAGTTAATGCAATGCCTAAGGAGCCTTAAACGGGACCTATAATGCAAAATTAAATTTTTTGATGAGTCTCAAGTATTTGTGTGTGTACAATCCAAAACCATGGGGAAGAAAACATTCCCTGCTTTTTGTTTCTTTTACTTTTTTGTATTGATTGGGTCTTCCCTCTAATGTGACCTCACATAAGAAGATACCCTCCCCGTTTTGTTGTTCAACCCCACCCCCACTATGCTCAGCTCTGTTGATGAGGTAGGGCTAGAAAGTAGCTCATTTACATAGACACTGAAAGGGCACATTTGAGAGAGGAGTGTAACAGAGGGGAGTATGAATCATCTCAGTGGTATTTCTCACAGACACACTTTGGTCAGAGCTGTAAGACCTACAGTATGTTAACTTGTTAATAAAAAATGAAAAGATGAAACTGTGTGCATCTTTTGATAATGACAGTCTGTCCAGCCAAATGTAATGGTTCAGAATGGTGAACTTTGTGTTGATTGCACTAATACAGTACAGTGTAATTCATTTAACACATCAACCCGCAGCTGTATGGGGGCTGTATGTATTTAATAATGTCGCTGTGCGCAGCCATATTGTTTTGACTGCCCCTGTCGAACTCAGGGTTGAAGAATTTCATAATGTTGATGCATCAAAGCAGATTTTCGATGATCTTCCATGTGTAAGCCCAATCTGAGAAACTGGAGAACCGTAAGAACAGATAACGCCACGCATGCAGAGATGTAAAAGCTTTTTGTTGCGTATTGACGTGAATTATTTATACGCTCTAGAGAGAGAGTGGATTAGACTTAATGTTAGAGTGCACACTGAGGATGCAAGGAGTTTTGGGTGGAAGTCAGGTCGAGTTCTTCTTCTTTAAGGTGAGCAGAAATGGTTTCTCCAGAGCAGATGTGTGTACACAGATCAACACACATGCACACACATCTGTATTCACTCTTCTTAGAAGCCATTAGCAGGAACTGGCCTTGATTACTTATGCATGAGGCAAACAGGCTGAAGTGTGGGGAGTGAAGTAACAAGACGTGCACCCCCAACACACACACACACACACACAAATCCTACAATCCATAGGAGGACATACTCCTGACATAATTAATATTAATGCAGTAATGAACACATGCCTATATCTAAAGCTAACCCTAACCTTGACCCCAGAATGAAAAGGAAATATTTTGGCTTTTCATTGTGGAGACCAGACAAATGCCTCCACAAGGGCAAATTGTCAAGATCTTATAAATATTTTATAGTTCAATGTATATATGTATACAGTATATATACAATATATATACAGTATATTATAGCTAAAAATATAATATAAATAATTTTATCAGCTTAAATGTAATCAATGATATTGTTATTTCAGGTTAAAAAATACTTGTGTACTTGGTGTATGGTAATAATACTATATTCAAGTTATTTCACTTGCTCTATAACGGCGCTCATTACAGTGTAATCAGATCTGCTACACTATAGCACTTATCCCAATGTTTCACTAAAGCTTGGACACCATCAAGATAGAATGTTTTCTCAGTACACCAGAGCCATGATCAGATTGCCTGCTTCTGTCTGAAACCCCGGCCTCCAAGGAACTCCTATAACGGCCCCTATATGCGGAAATGTCTTGAAGCAAGGTCATGAATGGCAATATGTGGTGTTGGTGAATGATTGTGTGTACAGTTTAGACAGACAGATGCGTCTCTTCCGCAATTTGGTGACATCAGTTTTCAAGGATCAGGCGTTCTACTCGCCCATGACTGCAGAGGGCTCCGACCCACCTCAGCCAGGATCGTCATTCACAGACGTACGGCCTTCTTTAAAACATTTGCACCGTGCAAACGTTTTTCTGTGAAAGTCTCGTTGCCGTACTGAGCTTGAAGTCTTCTGTAAGTGTTTGACCTAAACGCCCCTCATCTGTGTACATTGTTGGATGTGGAACCTAAAATGATCTGCAGCCGAGAGTGAATTATGTCCGAAACATGGAGATGCGCATTTGAGGGTTTAGAGTATACATAAGATCCAAGAGGAAGTCCAATAATTTTTTGTCCAATCATGATACATTTAAATAAAAACCTGAAACAAAAAGACACAGAAGTGCATTTGAAAACTGCTTTTATTTATTATCCTCGGCCTTGAGGCCACATCCGCCACTCCACTCCAACAAAAACAAAAAGTTTAAATCATTACAAGGGTTGTTTCTTTTCATCATTTACCATAAATAAATACTTATCTTTCCTCAACAATCATTTAAATAAATATCTGTGACTCGTCGATAATATGTCGGCAACAGAAGAAAACGTGTATATTATATATATATATATATATATATAATATATTCATTTAATATAGATTTCTCTCTCTCTTTCTCTCTCCTTTAATTCTTTTACAACATACAAGATGCCAACTGTACCAAAGCAATGCTTACAAATACAATACGGGGAACTTTTAGTGGTTAACTTAAAGACGGAGGTCAGCACCAGTTCCTGTAAAATGCTTGTACCTATATAGACTGCACCCATCCCTATAATAATATTAATAATAATATCACCCCTCCTTGGAGAGATTGTCTCTTAGGATTGGACCATGGAGGAGAAGAGAGGTTATGGTCTCACGTTGTGAAAAGACATTTCGGGTCTTTGTGCTTTCGAGTAGGATGAAGATCTTAAAGATCTGGCTTGATTGGTACAAGATATCAAAAATGACATGACACGGTGGAGTGAAAGGGTTAAAATATCTTAATAATTTCTTTGGTTTGTTTAAGTAGCAAGCTTGGATGTAAACCAGTAGCATCACATCTGAACACCATGTCTTACATGTCGTACATATATGACACCGTTATTGTTACCGATAGCTACAAGTTTACATACGACATAACGATTTCTAAAAATGTATGCATCATGTGTTTTCCCTAAATGGTCCCTCCAGTCTTTCTGGCACTTTAAATAATTGCTTGCAACTCGAAAAAATACACTCGTTATACTCGAATTTCCAATTTTGTGATTGTGATCATGTGACAATACAAGCCAATGACACATGAATCCATGATAAGACTCATCCTTCATATTGTGAACAATTTTTGTGTGGAACCACAAAAGTCCTCTCCTCCATAATATACACATAGCCAGCTTTAAAGTTAATTTTGAAGTGTTAGCCAGGCCCGTGATTTAATTCAAGGTTAATTTTTATTTTTTTTCCCAGATGGTAATAGAAAATAACGGTAACAATAATACCCAGATTAAACCAAATAGAATAAAAATAGAAATACAATAACAATCCTACGTAGATAGAAAAATAGAGCAAAGGAACTCTAACAACAAGGAGCAGTGTGCATATACGGGGGCGGGGGGCGGGTCAGACTCAATCGCTAGCGCACGCAAATGCGCACACACACACGCACACACTCGCACACAAATACGAAACAGATTTCTTGATTTTGTTTCTCATCCCAATTTTGGATATCAGTGCATCTGTTTCACCTTGTTCCCAAGTATGGTGCCCTGTTTCATTCTGGTAAGGCAATCGACTTCAAGCCTCGTCTCAAAGGAGTCTCCTCTTCCTGTGTGAGGACACGAAAGGCTCTTCGACGCTCCCACTTCCTGTCAATCAGCGGACGTGATGAGCGCTTTAAGAGCCGAAGTCCAAAGTGCTTAGATCGTATGGCCATTGTGTGAATAGCATATTCCCGGCTAGCTTTCTTTGCTGTTCATAGTTGAGTTTGATCTTAAACCGCACGGTGATACAAAAGTCCCTTCGTTCGACGATTTTTGCTTGAGAGTTATCTAAGTAATGATGTAACATGTTATCTCGAAAGCAGCAAAGAGAAAAATGATGAGTCCATGACGGAGGTTTTTATATATATATATATATATATATATATATATATATACTGTATATATATTTCGTCGGGAATGTACGATGACTGAATCACATTTGGTCCCATAGCGTAGCTGGAGATAGCACAGGACGAAGAATTCCCACTACAGGAATGAGAGAGAGAGCAGCAGACGAGAGGGTGGGGTGGTAGTGGTGGTAGAGGAGGACGGGAGGAGGTGGGGGTGGAATGGTGAGGACGCATGGAGAGAGAGCGCTTGGGAGAGGCTGGCGTCAGGCTGCCCTGCGCTGGAAACCTGACCAGACACTTTGTCTTTCTGAGCAGCTTCTCTAAAAATAAAAAAAAAATGTTAAAAAAAAAAAAAAAAAAAAAGGAATGCTTCTGCTGAGAGCAGACAGAGGCCTGAGACTGCGCACGCATGCACATACACCTTACATGTCTTTCACACTCATCCGCATGCACACGCACAAACACGAAACACACACACACCGGCTTTCTCGCTTCCTCTCAATTTCTCAATGTCTTTTTCACGGCACAAGCCATTCCTGAATCAGCTTCATCTGGTCCCTTTTTTGGTTTGGTTTGGTTTGTAACGAATGTCTTTTGGCTCTACGTCGCCCTCGGATCAGCTGCTTTTGCGTACAGACCGTCCACGCAGTATGGCTGAAGATAATTTCCTGGCACTGTGCCTGGAAGATGCATTTTACCCATCGCAGCACCACATTTTTTTTTTGTTTTGTTTTGTTCTGATAGCTTACTCCCTGTAAAAGGTTACATACGGACAGCGTTACCGGTCTTTGCCAGGAAAGTCAAATAAATAAATAAATAGACACTTTTTTTCATTAATAAGCTTCCATTCTTGCACGTAATGTAGCTAGGCCTGATTGGTTGGGTGCAGGTCAGTAAGTTCAGTGTTTGGTATCCTCGGGAATGCGAAAGGAGGGAATGCGGTGACAGGATGACGGAAGGAGCACCGTGTCGGTGTCATACTGGTTTATCCAGACTCTTGCGGAAAGGTGCAGGGTTGGTGGCGGAGATCTTGCGGCACACGGTGTTGGTGTTGCTGCAGCGGCAGCCGGGTCGTCTGGCACGGTCGTAGCCACGCTGGCACATAGTGAGGCAAAGCTTGGCAGGAGGATAGCAGCACAAGCAGGGCAGGCAGAGTGACAGGACGGCCATGGTGCTCCAGCGGGAGCAGGCATGAGCCGGGGCACAGGAGCAGGGTCGGTCAGCGCAGTTGTCCTCATCATCTCCCGAACAGTGGTAGAAGAGACCCTTCACACAGCACAGGCAGGTGCCGTACTCTACAGCGTTCTCGGCCGAGCACAGACATCGCTGGCCACACGCCCAGCACGAGGGCAAGCTTCGAGGGGCACAGCACTCCTGGCACTTGCAGCGGCTACAGCGTTCACAGATGAACAGATGTAAGCCTACATCCTCTCCATCAGCCAAGCCTTTACTTAACGAGTCTGGTTTCAGGTCGCCCTTGGGTTGAGAACGCACTACTGAGGCCAATCCGGAATGGGAACTTGTTAATCCTGAAAGAAGTCTCTGGTCCGAAGCAGCACTGCCACGGGACATGGAGCTGATTGTACTAGAGCGACTCAGGTGAGCCAGGTGGGCATGTTGGTGTTGACTCTGACTGCGAGGCATCTGAGGATGTCTTTCATCATACGTATAGAAGACACCCACCTGCGAAGCAGGGTCTAGTGCAACAGGACGCTCCACATAGTCATTGTTGGCCCTTATCGCGCGGATCTGCTCTATGGATAGAACGGAAACTTGCTGGAGGTCCAGGCCATCACGGTCCATCCTGAGAGGAGGCGCTGAGTCCATAATGCCACGAGAGCCAGTAAGGAAGAGACTTGGATACAAGGCTTGCACCAATCACGGCACATCAGATAAACCTGGAAGACATCATAAAACAAGAGCACTGTTAAAAACTAAACATCTGAATTCAGTGCACTAGATACTGGTACTGGAAAGAACAGCATGCACACATACTTGCACTTGCATAGTCTACTACTGAGACTAAATCTATTATTAGTCACAGAGGATGGAGATAAAGCTATTGGCATCACACTGTAATTTAGCATCTGGTGAACACAGCTGTTGACACGAGGGAAGAGAATGTGAGCAGAAAAATTGACAGCAAAAAAAAAAAAATGTGGGAAACAGGGGAACCCGTAAAACTCAGTGTCAATGTCCTGAGGCATCCTTTCCCCAGCTGCTCAGAGGAATCCAATAACCCCTCCCTGAAACTTTTCTTTTGTTAAGCCTTATCCTTCATAAACAGGAACAACATGGTTAGTGGAATGTACATGGAAAACATCAGTATCCTGGAATTGAGAAACAGACTGTTTGCATTATTCGATGTCATACCCCAACAGGAACTTGGATCTCGTTCGAGTTTTGTGCATTCAAGACTCGAAATAAACTAAACGCACAAAATTTAACAAACCTCCCAGGCTGTCTGTCTGTGCTCAGACACATACTTTTTTCGGATTGCACAACAGACCCGTGAGCGCGCATAAAGGAGGTCAGTGTTCACAAAGACCGGTTGGGGATGAATGGAGAAGCATTTTCTCGATGAAGAGATTACACAGAAGAGGAGAGCCGTGTCTAACGTAACGTAGAAACGGAAATCCATACACGGGGGCATCAATTAGAGGAAGCAATGTCTGCTCTCGGTCTGCCAAGTATCCGGGGCACAGTCAGCTGAATTCCTGGCAAAAATCAGTGGATGCTCTCATGAAGTAAAAAAAAAAAAAAAAAAGGTAAGATAGCATCCATCCTCTGCCCCAACCAGCCGGCCATAAAGTCGAGATAAGGAGGCCCAGGTCGGAAGTACAGAATGCATTTTCAAATTACACAGACAAGGAAAAAGAAGTCCTGGAGAGTAATTACATCAAATCCAGCAGAGAGCTGCAGTCAGGGCCTATCAGTCCATCTAATTGTTTAGAGGGGCCTGCTGTTCATTTCCATGAGCTCATTATTCGGGGCCTGATTTCACAAACAACACTGGACTTCCAGCCAACCACACATCTGTGGACAAGCCAGAGAGGAAGTTTTGGGTTTGCTCATCTGTGTCATGTCAGGAACTTTTAAATTGCATATTTGTGAGAGCATTTGCACATGTCCTTTCCATGTGGTTTTCCTCAACTGTGTCAGCACTTGGGAGCATTTATCACTTCAGGCTACACTTAGGTTTACTTGAAACTTTCCACTGAGTTTTTTTTTTTTTTTTCTTCAAAACTAAGCTTCACTCTAAAGCCTCTAAAGTCTAAACTCCAGCTCAGAATGTCAAATGTGAGAAACAGACAAAATACAAAGTGTTCAATTTCAGAATCAACAGATTAGGGATAAATTGGTGGTATAAAAATGGGGGGTGTCATGCAGGTCCAGCATTCGCCCTTGTATTCTAATCCATTGATGTTTAACAGTTGTGTCTTTCTACACTTAACCTATTTTAGCAAAGGGAAAATTTTGTTAGAGTACAATGCAAGACCTTCAGGGGTTTCCTAGGGGGACCATCAATAACAGGCAACAGATAGATTTCGTTTCTTTTTCTTTCTTTCTTTTTTTTTTGTCTAACAGCTAACTCTCTTAGCTTAGACTTGTAAAATAAATCATAAAGGCACTGATTCGTGCACTTTTTCCATCCATCCAAGCCTTAAGACCTTGTCTGAGTTTCCAGGGTGCCAACGGATCAATATGCCACACTCCAGCAGCACAGGAGGCAAGGTGCTGACATCAGGAAGCCCAATGAACCCCCTCCCCAACCCCTGCAAAGAGCACTCTACCACTCTCTGCCATGTCCCAGAGCACTTGTCAGCTCCAGATTACCCAGACCGCATGGCAGGGTGAGGCCAAATGCAGATGCTTTGCTAATGTCTGAACAGAGACTGAAAATGTGACACAAATTCCAAATAACTCATCTGCTGCTTTTGGCTTCTTTGGACATCACTGGTACACAAAAAAAGAAAAAAGGAAAAAAAAGGCTGGTTTACTGGTGGACAGTGAAGCAAGAAACCTCTTCCTTTTTACCAGTGTGCACTGAGGTATTGATCGCTCAGCTCAGATTACATCTTCTCAATCTCTGACCACGACCTCTAAAAAAACTTCTATTCAATGAGGTGGGATATGACAGGAAATGGGCTCGGGGTGTACAAGGGTGTACATGTTGATTTGCTTGGTCCCTGTTATGAAGGAAGTCACAAGTAGGGTCTAGAGGAAGTACAGTACAGTATGTGGATTGGGATGCTTTCTCTATGACAGGAGGTTAGCTTTTTTCCAGGGATCTGTTTCTGCAATCCAGCGTTCAGATAGAGCATAACTTTCTGCTTGGTTGGAGATTTTGTTGTTTTACGATTTGCCTGTTCATAGATGCAGAGGACAGCTACACATTACGTGATCCAACCGGTCAAACAGCTTGAATTAGCATCATCCTTGATGGATGTCGGTATTTCTTACTACGCTGAGTGAACAGCCCTGTGGCATTTCTCCTTCACGCCAACATCCGATTATAAAATCCTTTTACTTTTATCCAGCAAAGTGTTTGACTGCCTCCCAAATATGTACTGGGTGTGACTGCTCGGGCTAGCCTGGGAAACATGGAGTGTTTGGAAAAGCAAATCTTCAATGAAACACCTGTGTCAGGTCAAGACACCCAGATCTAAGAGTGCATGTAAAGAGAGAGAAAGAGAGAGAGAGAATAGGAAGAAGGAAAGACAGCTGTGTGTGGAGAGATGGAGAGAAAGAGAAAGAGAAGAAAAAAAAAACAGAGAGATGGCAGAGTGGGCCATGTTTACTCAGTACTGCCTGCCATGAGGGGTAACCTGAAGACAGGGCCCTGCGCTCTGGGAGTATCAGTGCTGAGTGAGCTGTGCCTTGCGGCTCTGCCCCAGGCCTCCTTGCGCCCGGTACCTTGCACACATCCGCGGCCAGGGTAACCTGATCCAGGGCAGGAAGAGGATGAGGAGCGCATATTATTCATAACAATCACCACACACCACTGACTGGGAGTAACTCAAAACCCTGGAGCAGGGAGGAGACGGGAGGCTAAACGAGCGAAAGGGAAAAAACAGCCGTCCTGCAAAGGGTCACTGGACAATATAAATGAAGCTAAAAAGCACACGAGACATTTCATTAGGGAACTAGCAAAGAGCCTTAAAAGACCCCCGGGATTTTCGCCAGACCTGAAAGCGATCAAAACTTACTGGAGTCATTTATTAGAAATGTCCAGTTTTACAAATACATATATATATATATATATATATATATATATATATACACACACGTTTCTGGGACTGTGCTGAACTGATTGGTCAAAATTGTCCATGAGCTGTCAGTCAGCACCTTCTGGACCCTCTGGGGACACAGCAGGATTGCATGACAATAAACTGTATGAGATTCCGGATGTGCTGAATCCGACCCCCAGGAAGGACTGAAATAGACACCACAAGTTCGACAGAGAGAGAGAGAGAGAGAGAGAGAGAGAGCGGGAAAGGGTGGGTGAGAGAAGGAAATCGAGAAGCAATATATATAGAGAGAGAAAGACGAGGGATGAATAAAAAATATCCAAGAGCTAAAATAACAGAAACAAAGTGTCTCTTAAATGTCTGTTTAAAGAATACTACAGTAAAAAAAAAAAGATGTATTACTTTTCTTGTATATTCTGTTTACAATAACAATAGTTTACATGGTGAATATGCATAACTACGTATATACAATAATAAATAAATAAATAAATAAATAATAATAATAATATTATAGAATGAAAAAAACTATCACTTTGAATATTAAATAAACTTCACTTCCAGTATAAATTTCTGGACATGTTTTTAATCTGAAACATGTTCCATGTAAAGCATTAGCAAGCCTTTCACGAGAGCTTTTCCAGTCCGCTCATATCCACTCTTTCAATCTCTGACAGCCCAAACTGGCAGTATTGACAGCTCCGACCTTGAGGACAATCAATGCCACCCCTGCACGGCCCGAGTGCCATGCATGCACGGGGCTGTGTCCGAGCGCCAATGTTCATTCAGGACGCCAAACTGGAGATGAGTTACTCACAGAACTCATAGATAAAACCATACAGGCAATACAAAATCAAAAGTCAATATGGAGTGTGATGTTGAAATGAGGACATACAGTAGACAGGGCACTCACCTCTAAAGGGAGGGAGATCCATGGTACAAGAAAAAGTACTTTTATTTTTATTTTATTTTTTTTTGCTTTTTCCTCTGATCAGGTTTAGATTTCTTTTTCTTTTTTTCCTTTCTACAGGTCCCAAACACAATCAGATGAGCAGTCAGTCCCCTTCTTCAGTCCTCAGCACTTAATCATTCCCCAAGGAGCCCACTGAGAGGCTCGGACGAAAGGAAAACATGCACAGACAACACTCCAAAAAAGAAAAAAAAGTAAGGATTCTCCCAAGAAAAGAGGGTAAAATGTCATGCTAAAATATCCCAATTAGAAAAAAAGAGTTCCTGGGGGCAAAAACGAATAAGGAAAGCAGGGATTGCAACACTTCCACGTGAAGCTGGAGATCTGCAGTTCATCTGTTCTCAGTATGAGCTGAAAGCATGAGCGCTGGATCATCTCACTTGCACTCTCTCTCTCTCTCTCTCTGTGTGCTTCCTGCTTTTGCACTCATCCATTCACTCTGTGTGCCTCTGTATGTCAGTGAGTGAGGGTGACACAAACAACGAGGGAGGGAGAGAGAGAGAGAGAGAGAGGGTGGGAAACAGAGCAGGGTGGAGGGGGAGGGGTTGGCGGATATGAATAGTAGATAAAGGCAGGGCTGGCGTGGAGTTGGAGGGGTAGGAGGGCTGCTGCTGCTGCTGGTGGTGGTGGTGGTATGGGGGGGTAACTTGCTGGAGATAGTTAATGGCTAAGTGGCATCATCGGGCAGAAACTGAATCTCTCATTTTGCTCCCCCCTCAAGCACTGTTCCATATGATTCCCTGAGCTTAGCCTGGAGTGAGATGGAGAGAGAGAGAGACAGAGAGATAGAGAGAGAGGGAGAGGTTAAATAAGAGTAGTAGAGACAAGATAACGGATAAAAGCATAGACATATATGCATGACTCAACAAAAAGTCCGGATAATGATAAAGCTGGAAATTTGTAAACAGACAAGACTAGTAAACTTATCAAAAAAAGTAGACGCAACAAACAGCTTGTTATGAACTGTTCATCAACGCAACTCTGAAAGACGTGAATGCATTTCTGACACACTTTACATAACATAACACAAACTAGTTGCCTGTAATGAACTCTGGATGAAATTTCCGTCTATTCAGAACACGGCTTTATCTACGTCAGCTCACGTCACAATAGGTTCGAATTCCCGATCAGAACCTGACGTAAAGCCGTGGTCCTTATCGTAATGGTGACGTGTCTGCGGTAAGATTAGCGACTATCGCTGTGCATCTCTTAGAGGAGCCGCTATATTGATCCCGGGCTACCCCGCTGACGCTGAGATGTGATCATTTTGTAGCGTGATAACACTCTCCAAACATGTCTGGGTGTTGTGCTCAACATTTCATAGTGCTTTGTCTGTTAAACAACAAAAACCCCATCACATCAAATCACCTGGAATGCAGTTGTATTTACTGGATGTCCTTTTATTGACAGTACGTAGAAAGGAAGATGTCTCCAAGGTAACAGGACATGTGTGTCTATATATATTTGTGTAATAGTGCAGGAAGAAGGGTGCTTCCTGGCTTCCTGCGGGGGGAAATGGCCAAACAGATCCGCAGAGTGAATCAGGTTTCTGTGTCCTGTGCAAACTCAACTTAAAGTACTTGACTGTGGGACACGCAAACTTTAATCCTGAAACTGCTTCTTTTTTTTTTTTTTTTCAGTCAAAAGATTTAACAAGGTAAATGCAAGTAATGTAAAGTACAGGCAGGTTTTAAAATGGTGGCTTAGTGGTTTAGTAGTTAGTACTGTAGTCGCTTTGTACCTTTTAAGGACTGAAGGTTCGAATCTCACCTACGGTCTGCATGTTCTCCACATGGTTGGTAGGTTTCCTCCAACAGTCTAAAGTTCTAATTGCCCTTAATGGCGGTATAAGGGTGGTGCATGCTTGCGCCCGGCGATGGATTAATATTCAGGGTGCTGAATTTGATGGATGGATGAATAGATGGATGGCTGGGATTAAAGCAGGATCTGTGGATCAACAGAAGTCTATAAGGCCTTCTAAAGTAAAAAGTGCTAAAACACTACTTCCAGAATGTTCTCCATTTGATCATTATGAGCCAAACAAAAATGACTTTACAGGGATACAACCTTGCAAAGTGTTCAAAGGGAAGAACCAGGTCCTCTTAATGAAATGATTATTCGAATTATGGTTATTATCAGGTTTATTCCGTTCTGCAGGGAATCGTACCCTTTTTGGATCTACAAGGCACGTTCGAGTCAAACCGGGACTTTTGATGAACTTTCTAGTGAATGGATATAAAACTCTATTTCTGGTAAATGATGTAAGACCGATTGACATTTACAGAAAACCTCTAGCACAGTACGGTGATGAGACTCTTAGCCGCAGTAAAATATTCGAACCGCACAAACGTTTTTAAGAACGTGAGTGAATGCACTCCCGGCCGAGGTGTCTCGGAGCTCACTGCAGTCGTGAACATTCAGCGAGTGGAACACCTGATTCTGATCTGTAAAATCAACAGATAACTTGTAACCAACTTGCAGAAGAGACACGTCTGTCTGTGGGAACTGTACATACAATCATTCACCAACACCACTTGCACATTACAGGAACTAACTCGTGATTTCTGGACATCCCATCCATACAGTCCTGACCTTTTTTACATGTTTGGGGCATTAAAGGAGTTTATGGAAGGCATCAACAATTGACTACCTGCACCCCCCCCCCCACCCCTTGTCTCTCTGACTGTTTTCTTCATTTGCACATGATATGATCTTGATGCCAAACTTTATTTTGCAGTCTCTCTCTTTCTGCGAAGCTGCATTGTGAGTGTACGTGTGTGGATGTTTCAGTGTACTGGTATGCATCTGCCCCTTAGGCACTGTGCCCCTTGATACAAGCCCCTAACCCCACTCCGCCCCACACATACACAGTTCCTGATCTCAGACAGAGAGAGAGAGAGGCCAAAGAGGAGGGCGGGAGCCGGACTAAGCCACGGCAGAATCGATGTTAAATGGCCTGGTTAATGACCGACGCACAGCTGACAAAGTCATTCGTTTCTGCCAGCGCTGTTTTGTTGGAAGGACTGACTGCGTTCCTTTAACTTTAACAGCGTGATATGTACTGTATTTGCTGATATGTATTCTAATAAACTGGTAGATATGTTGTAAAGTGCATGTAGTGACAGTGTAGTGTAGATTCCTGGCTACAGCGTTACAAAACTGAAACTCCCTTTATCCCCTTTAACTCCCTTTCCTCTCCAAGCTCTGGCCTCCTGCTCTTCCTGATTCCTAGAAGGAATGGAAGAGAACTTGCCCAAAATCCCACACACTCACGTTGGCTTACTCTTCCAAACAAGCAGTCAAGCTCTCCCTCATCCTCTCCCTCTGTACCACTGAGCTACATAAACACCACCATCTGCATCTGATCAAAATTAACGCTGCACCCCCCCACACCCCCCACTGCACTCAAACCCCCCCCCCCCCCACACACACACACACTCAGAAACCATACATTATACT
>JAQMYJ010000011.1:2149732-2168246 GCA_030014305.1 Clarias laeviceps | reverse complement strand
AGCATCACCCGGGGTTCGAACCAGCGATCTCCGGATGATAGGGCGAGCGCTTTACCACTGCGCCACTCGGAGGCCCAAATCCCTCATTTTTAGAGTGTTTATTGTTTGTAAGTTTACCTAAATCATTTTAAAAGTGCAAATCAATTCTGAATCGCAAGCCCAAAAAAAATTTAATTAAATTTCATAATCGATACGGTGGTAACACGGCATTTTTTGCCTCAAGAACAGAGATTTTGCCAAAAATTTGCCTACGCATACGAGCGAACAAACCAAGCCGAACCGAGCTCCAGCTAAGTTGTGCTTACCCGTTCATTCAGTGATGACATGGCACCATGGGTCCCAAGAACGTTAGCAAAGGGAAGCGCTTGCATTTTGGTTTTTAATACATCCGGTGCCAAGAACAATAATAAATTAAGGTTTAATGTATCTTTATTTTATATTTTACATCATTTAAATGTCTTTTCTAAATGTTTTGATTGTTTTACGTATATACAGAAATATGATTATAGTGTTGGAAATTGGTAATATTTTTGGTGGCTAGAACAGATTATGTACAGTTACATTAGTTCCTATGGGAAAATGTGTTTGAAATTTTGCCTGAAGAGCTCACCTCCAGAACGGATTAAATTTGCACAGAGGTACAACTGTCTTTAGCCATCTTTCTCACCAAGGTAATGAGTGATAATCCCTAATGCTTAAGTATTCTTTACACCAGATGATTCATCCTGGTAACTCTCAGCTCTTACCTTTGGAATCACCTTGGACAATCGAGTCTCCTTTTCTGCTCACATCGCTAATCTGAAACGCTTTTGTCCTTTACAACATCTGAAGGATTCATCCATTTCTATCCACTTAGTCGCTTGTCATTTCTGATCTGCCTCTGAGCATCATTCAACCTCTCTGTCTCCTCCAGAATGCTTAAAGGTTAAAGTTAAAGGTTTACCTTAAACTTAAACCTTCCCACGGTATGTTCACCCACACTCTCATCTTGTCACTCTCCCAGCCTCCTGTAGCTGCTGCATCAGATTTTACACGCTGATGCTTGCCTACAAAGCCCAAAAACAGTCCAGCACCCACTTACCTCAAAGCACTTGTCACACTTTGCACTTCACCACACTCCCGCTAATCCACAGGCACTATTGGACTCGTCCCACCATCTCTCATGGTACGAGGAAGGACTGTATCAAGACCCCGTGGCGTGAACTTCCTCTGAACAGCTGACTCACGTCTCAGTCTTCAAACAATGCCTAAAGACCTACTGTACCTCTTCCTGAAGTTCTTAAACTAGCTTTCTAATTTTAACAAAAATAACAATCATGTTGTTTTTCAGCTTTTCTTACTATATTACCTCACCAGTAGAGTTTTTAGACTGATGGTATTCTTAGTCCATGGCCATGCCACATGATGTAAATGAAACTTTTAGAGATCGTGGGGAAAAAATGATTTAGATCGATTCATGTATCACCACACTGACTCCAAAATGTATATTTTTAAAGTAATAAATTTAATGAATTTATATATTTGCATTTGTGGTGGTAAAATGTTGCAGTTCCTCTATAATCCAACAGGTGGTGCACTCTAAACTATTCACGCATCGGCAGGGCAGCACAGCATCCCGTGTGGTAGGAGCGAATTATTTGCAGAATTTGTTTGGAATTGTAATGAAATTTGAAATAAAGATTTATATATGATCAGGACATTTCCTAAAATTAGAATTACTGACAGAATCGCAATATAAATCGAATCTGCACTTCGAATCTGATATCCTGATAATATTGTATGCCATATGTTTACGCAGTGGTACTGTAGTATGTTATGTCATTATGCTCTAAGTTACTGTTTAGAAGTAACCCTGTCTTTTTAACCCTGTCTGCTCCAGGGGCGCCAACAAAACTGGGATATGTGAAGAATAAACACATAATTTCACTGTGCTGTAATGTATATGTGACTAATAAAGGCTGATCTTAACTTAATAGGTGCTCCTTACTGAAACTTTAATAATTAAAAAGCAATGTTTCTTGTTCTCATCTAGACAGATTAACAAGAAGTAAATAAACTTCTGTAAGTTTATGATAAAATGTACACACCAAAATGCATTTGTTGCATGAGTAAGTTTTATCTCAATAATTAAAACTTTGTTGCAGCTTCATGACCAAAACCTCGCCAAAGCACTGACTGAAAGGTTTGTTCTGTGAGAAGTGTCAGGTCGACCAGGTCGTGACTCTATTCATGTTTTAGCCTTTTCTTTAACTTGAGCTATGATTCTGTTAACAATAGGAAGGGGGGATTTTTAGGTTTCCAAGAAATTAGTCTCTGGGACTGTCCACCCAACAATCCAACCTCTTCTGATTAAACTGATTCAACCTTTTTTGGAAGTTTCACTCCTAATTAACTTAAAGATGTGGTCAACAGTCAAGCACGACTCGATTCTGTTTCCATAAGTCCATATGGTGCACACATGGTCCAACTGCAAGAAGAAGCACAAAGATGGCTGCATGACAGAAGTGTCTAACTCAAATGTCATATCTTACAAAAGGTTCTAAGATGTGCACCTGGTTAGGAAAGGAAAGGTTTACACCCAGCGTTCTACAACACAATGAGGAAATGTGTCACTTACATACGTAGAGAGGAGACGCTCACAGGAGTGGGTGGATACGACCCTGGATAGGCGAACCTGCCAGAATTCTTGCTTTGCTCTCAGGGGCCTGAGTCATGATCTCAAGGTGTGGGGTCTGCTGGGCCATGGTGACCTGGGACAGGAGGTCCTGTCTGACTGGTGTGTGAACAAACTGCCTGTCAAGAACATCAAGCCAGAGCTATGGTCTCTCTGGACAAAACGAGGCTCAACAATACGGCATCTGCATCGGATTTAAAAGACTTCATGCTTGCCTACAAAGCCAAAAGCAGACCTCAGAGCAGTCATCACACCTTACACTGCACCACACTCTCAGGCACTGCTGCACTCATCCCATCATCTCTCTGGGTACGAGAAAGACCTGCAGTAAAACTCAGTGGAGCGAACTTCCTCTGAACAGCTGACTCATTCTTCAAACAATGTCCAACTCTTCCTGAAGTTCTTAAATTAGCACTTAACAAAAATAACAATTGTGTCGGCCGTATGCTTTTCGCCCTGTATTACCTCACTAAACAGAGTTTTTACGCATGAGCTCCAGTGTCATCTGTGAGTCATATGCGGAGGCATTCCTGGCCCACATCCTTTATCTCGGGTCATGTTGGATATGAACCATAATGAATGAGTAGTTTGTTTGCAGATTCCTTGTTCAATCAATTGGACCTTTTTTTTGTGAATTCTTCAATCTCTGGACACACGCTGATTCTTTCAGTAGTGATGAAGCTCTTTGAGTCCCAAAGTTACCCGTCCGGAGATTGGTGAACAACTTCTGCAGTGTTCGGTTGACCCTAAACACCACTGTGGTATTTGTCCATACACCCCGTTGGCGCTTTCCTGGGAACAGCACTAGCTACACAGCTTTTGTTTTAAGCATCTTGATATGCTGTAAACGAGTTTTGTTTCTCAGGCTAATATCCCTTGATTTTTCTTGCCCGTACAGCACCCAGGTTGATGGTGGAAGAGGAGCAGCCACAGGATGGACAAAGCAGGAAATGAGCTTCAGAAAGTCCCTGCAGCCTGATTACTTTTAGTTCATTGAGATGTCAAAATGCTGGAATTCCACTAAACTTACTAATGGGTAACGTACAGTATGTACTATACAGTATGTACCGATTTTGAAAAACTCCCCCCAAAACTGTTGATTTTCATTCCCACGTCTGTGAGCATTTGATAATCTCAGTGACGTCTAGTTTTTAACCATACATTTTGTTTTCTAATTAATAATGACTTACACCTCAAGTCTTAGTGGTTAGCGCTCCACAGTCGTAGATTTAGACTACTAGGGATGGTTATAGATGGATGGATGGATGGATGGATGGACACCTCAAATAAAATCACGTGTCTAAGTTAATAATAAGAGGCAGTTGAAAATCAACAAGTTCATCCGCTATACAGTCTAGCAGCATGTTTTATGCCATACTTTTGTTGGTGCACTCAGAAGTCTAGCATCATTAGTATCACTTGCTAGGGTTGCCAGGTTTGAGACAAATTTGCAACCGAAAAGAAACACACCGAAAGATCCTGACACTAGCAAAAAAAAAAAAACAGACAACTAAGGACTTTTTTTTTTTTTTTGAGGTTGAATGTCTACTTATTTCATATTTTACTTCATTTACATGTCTTTTCTAAATGTTTTGATTGTTTTTATATGCAAAAATATGATTATAGTGAAATTGGTAATATTGGTCATATTTTTGGGTGGCTAGAACGGATTATCTGCATTTACATTATTTCCTATGAGGCAATGCGCTTCACAATACGAAATTTTGCCCTAAGGTTAAACCAGAAGGTCCCAGGTTAAACCCCAGCACCATGTTGCCACTTTTGGACCCTTGAGCAAGGGCCTTAACCCTTAACTGCTCAGAGATAAAAATGTAAGTCGCTCTGGATACGATCGTCTTTGAATTGGTTTGCAGAAATATATTAGATTTGATTTGATTTGATAATTAGGTGCGGAGTACAACCTACAACCTACAAACATATTTTGAGGGGAGAAAAGTCGAATTCTTTTAAACCATCAAATAAAAGAAGGTTTCATTCGTCCATCTCAGGTCAAGGTGGAGGTGGATATGGAGTCCATCCTGGGAACAGTGGGTGCAGATCGGGAATACACACAGCACAACATGTACAATACACATCAAACACACACAGGGGCAGTTTAGAGTTGTCAAGCTACCTACTGCCTAGTGCAATGAATAAGTATTAGTGGAAAAATGGAGAAAAACTGTCGGAAACGGGAACTTCGGTAGACTGATGAATGTTGTGTACATGGGTGTGTTTGTTGGGGGGGTCATTATCATGAAATACAAGATTATTTAAGATTATCTACAGGAGAGACAAACACACATACACATACACACAAAACTGTCCACCCAGAGCATGACACAGAATAAAGCAAAAACCTAAAAAGATCCGACAAGAGATGAGGTCGAGAAACAGAGAAGCTTTACGACTTCCTATGGAGGCCGTATATTCATGAGAAGTAGTGCACTGTTAGACTCGAATGACAGAATGATAATGCGAGTGAGCGAATGAGGGAATGAGAGAGAGAGAGAGAGAGAGAGAGAGAGAGTGTCTGTAAACCCAATATCCTCTGTGGTCCCAGGGGCAGTGAGTGCATGGCCAGTGCAGGAAGAGAGAGGCTGCATTATCCACATCAAAGCCCCGAATTATCAGCCATAATCAATGCCTTCCCATTACTAAGCCTGCTCGCCTCTCAACTCTACTCATACACTCCTCTCCCACAGTATAGAGCACACACACACACACATACACAGAGAGAGAGAGAGAGAGAGAGAGAGAGAGGAAAAGAGGAAGAGCGAGAGCTTGACTAAGCAAACTCAACCTCATCAGAAGAGGAGAGAAATGTAATGATGGGTGGAGCAGGATCGAGAGTTCAGGGTTTGGTGAATGAGCTTCTCGAACAGATGATAAGAACATTCCAGACCAGCTGAACATCTCACCGTACTCCTGGTGCACTTTCAATTATCCGTCTCATCGCAAATACAAGAACTTAATTGCTGCTAAATTTTACATAGACAGACATTTACAAAGGATTTTTTTTTTTGGATAAAGTCCACAAAAATGGTAGCCTGGCTGACATTCTGTGAATGAATCAAAATGGTGGCCACCCGTAAGTGCCCTTCCTGACTATAATGACCTCATTCATGCGGATAGCAAAAGCTCAAGGAGAAAACAGGAGGAATTTGTCGCCCTCTGGTGGACAAGAAGCATAACACATGATAGCAGGTGACATTGTAGGTTGGGACAAAAAAATATTTTTAAAATTTTATCAGGGGAAATGTCGGGGGAAAAAAGTTCATCCTTCGTTCATCTTTAGTGCGTGCTGGGGGGTAGTACGAGAACTGGATGGGATGGATTTTCATACCTGAGCTAAGCAACACCATTTTTAAAGGCACATTTGAATAAATACTTTCATCCATCTAGGAACCTTTTGTAATCAAGCTAGGCACAACGGTCAACATTCACACGCGCATTCACGCACTACGCGCAATTTAGGAATGGCAATTAGCTTAAACTGCATGTCCTCAGACAGTGGGAGGAAACCAGAGTACCCAGAGGAAACCCACCAAGCACGGGGAGAACACGCAAACTCCATGCACTCTGACCCGTAATTCGGTGGGATTCAAACCCGCACCCTGGAGGTGCGAGGCGACAGAACTAGCCATTACACCACTGTGCTGCCACTAAAAAGACATCGCAGTGAATGAAAAGACGCACTCATTTACACATGCCCAACTACACTTTATTTTATAAACACAATAATAAAATTCAAACATTTTTACAAAAAAAGGCCACGTGTATTTGATACAAAGGAAGTTGAAGCATTAAAAAGAGAGAAAAAAAATGGATTGTGAAAATGGCATCATTGAAAATAAAAACTTGTATGCTGCCCCCTGGTGGCCATTTTAATCCCATGTTACAGGTAGGCCTGAATTCTTTAAAGTACTGTATGTCCAGACCTAAAGAATAACCAACCACAGCTGTATAATACAGTTATAACAAGATGGTGCATAAATTAATATAAAATGTATTAAAATGTATAATAATAAATATAAGCAGACAAAATAAAATTGTGTTTGCTATTTGTAGTGTTAATACCATTTAATTAATTTGGATATTTAAAAAAAATCTATTTCGCTAGATTTGACTACTGGAAAATAACCCCGCCTCCAGGCTGTACCCAGCCCCGCCCCTTAACCCTAAAAGGCAAGTCATGTCACCTATGACGACGTTTGGTCAAAGAAATGAAGTCTACCTTTTTATTATTGCTGTTGCAGTTCACCTTGCAGGCCGCAAGAGGGCAGTGTACGAACCAGAATGAAACATGAGATGATGACATTAAGGAGAAGATGGCTGAAATAAAACAGGCAAAGGAGCTTTCACACGTGACACTGTACCTAATTCAAAAACAGCAGATTTTAGTCTATTAATCCATGACATCACATGTTTGTAATGAAATCAGAACTTGTTAGAAGTTTTACTCTGAACAGAACTTTGAAAAGCATCTTCACACCCAGCTGAGAGTAAACCTGAAGACGATGAAGATTTATAACGTCCCTAAATTTTGCATGATCCTCTTTAAGTGGCTGCTACTCACTGTAACTTGCACTACCTGTAGCTCTAGTGCGCTACACCTTCACTAGACAGGGTGGGTGAAAAGTAACTAGGCATTAA
The DNA here is from genome assembly GCA_030014305.1 of Clarias laeviceps. Taxonomy (NCBI): domain Eukaryota; kingdom Metazoa; phylum Chordata; class Actinopteri; order Siluriformes; family Clariidae; genus Clarias; species Clarias laeviceps. The sequence continues at coordinate 2,160,916 of JAQMYJ010000011.1, read as the reverse complement.
AAATTGGTGATAAAGTCCAGATTTGTAGTACAAATTTATTGAAACAAATTGTACATGTACTGTATTACATAGCAAAATGAAAGCAAATCTTTAAATTTCAATGTGAATGGGCAGCCACTTCTTCTTGCATCGTTGAACGAACCTGTGGTCATCAGCTTTACATGACAATTTTTTTTATTGTCTCCGGCCGTAGTGTTGGGTTCGTCCTTTTCACTGGACGCCACCACGTCTGCACAAGAACAATGGAATTCCACACTTCTTAGCGTGCTGCGATTGTAGCTCGTCCCTCAACAGTGCTGGCTTTCGCGGCCGATGCCTGTACTATCAACACGGGAATCTGAAATCTAATTTACTATCGTCTATTTAGAGACTGTTTTTGTGACTCCAGTGATACTACAAGTTTTATAGCCAGCACATATTGCCTAGTTCATCTTCACCCACCCTGTGTATTAAAAAAAAAAATGTAGAAAAAGCTGATCTCTTGAGATTTTTACACACAATCATCTCTACTCAGAAATAAATATCCAGCCAGAAACGCCTTGAAGATGTGAAAGATCAGAGGAAAAACAACCAGGACGGTTCGAGATCGACAGGAAGGCAATGGACAGGATGTACAGTAACTGTGCAACCACACCGAGCTGAAAAGCATCTCAACACATAGAACCCTGTGAAGGACGGGCTACAAGAGTAGATTGTGTTTCACTCCTAGAGTAATTTTCTGCTCACCACGTTTGTAAAGAGTGCTTATTTATGTTTAGTGTCGGATCAAACACGTCTGACTTCTCGTTTATTTTATTTATCGCCCCATTCTACAATCATGGTGTGTGGAAAAGCATCTCATCATGTTGACTCTCGAGGTTTACAGGGTACCAGAGCACAAGGCCACATCGGGTTCTGTTCCTTCAAGAATCTGACACCACACCGGGCGACGTTTGGTTCAAATTCCTGCCAAAGTCCCAGAGATCCTCAATCGGAGAATTATTTTTTTTTTTTTTAGGTGACCATTAATGAAGTGCTCGACCTTCATGCCTTGTGCTGCTGCAACACGATTGGCTGATTGGATACTGAAAACCTGAAGAAGCTTGTTCCTAATAAAGTGCCCAGAAAGTGTATGTTAGTGTCTACAGTGTATGTAACATCCTGTGAACAGCTGCAAAGTGTCTAAAGATACTAGTAACCCAGAGTGAAGATCTAACCAGTGACGGAAACTTTTAACATCGACACGTTTAACATCAAACTATTTAAACGCTTGTCTTTATTTTATTAGACACGGCTACAGTGTGGTCCCGGGTTTGGATGTTGATTGGATAATCAGTTAGTAATAAGCAAACCTGCATATTAGCTGCCACATTAGGTTTATTATAAAAAAATAAAATAAGTAGGAGATGTTCGGGTTTAAAAACACAAAAAATGACAACCAAAAATCAACCATCTCATGCTTAGTTACTGTTCAGTACACCAACAGCCTCCTTAACCCCAAATATTCTAGTCTCTTATTCCTAATACTTATTTAAAAATAGATTATTAATTCACTGCCACATGCAAGCAAAACAAAAAAAACGTCCGCTGCTGTTACATAGCAAACGAATCCCATCACCGGTTTGCATTGACACGTATGTACACCGCACCCCGTTCTACAAAGTTCTCCAATACAGAAAAAAAAAAAAAAAAAAAAAGTTACGTCTTTACGTTACACATCTCCACTAAATGGCTACAGAAGCTGCAGAACAGAATGGTGGCTCAAAAAAAAGCGCGAAGTGTCCAAGCTAGGGGTTTGGATCTAAACGGATCGGATAGGCGTGTGAATCTGATGTCCTGTCTGGAGCCACTGACAAAACAAAGACTTTGACAGGGAGATGGGGGGGGGGGTGTTGGAGAGAGAGAGAGAGAGAGAGAGAGAGAGAGAGAGAGAGAGAAAGGACGGAGGGAGGTGATCTAGCAGATACTGGCGCAAATTCAGGATCGCCCTCGTGATGGTTCCTCTTCCTGTCCCCCGTTCTGCTGTGTCTTTAGGTTGTATATCCCTAAAGAAAAAGAACAAGTGATTACTGCATGATAAGAACATTCCAGACCTCATCATACTCCTAGTGCACGTAAAATCATCCGTCTTATCGCAAATACAAAGTACTTAACTATTGCTAAAGGTTTAAATAAACATTCACATATGGTTCACTTCAGACAAACTCAAAGAAAATGGTAGCCAAGCTGATATTCTGTCAATGAATCAAAATGGTGGCCACCTGTAAATGCCCTTCCTGTCTATAATGACTTCATTCATGCAGAAAGCAAAAGCTCAAGGATAAAATAGGAGGAATTTGTCGCCCTCTGGTGGACAAGAAGCATAACACTGGACAGCATTATTGTAGGCTGGGCCAAAAAAATGAATTAAAATAAATTAAATCAGGGTTATTGAAGGGGAAAAGTTTGTCTTTCATTCATCTTTAGTGCGTGTTTTGAGGTTGAGGTTGTTCATGAGACATTTTCATAAAATACATTTTTAAAAAAAGTGATCGTTACATCCTCATATACATAAATCTAACAGAAAAGTAATTTCGATGCGCTGCATGTGTCCCAGGAATTGTCTGCTTAAAATGTTCACTATGCTGGAATGCAATCTAAAGTGCTGTGAAAAAATATTTGCCCCTTACTGTTTATTTTGTTTTAATTTGATAAAAACCTGCTTGAATCTATGTGAAAAAGTAATTTCAGGCAATATATACAATGCTAAATAAACTTTTAAACGCTTTTACCATACACACATTTATGTAATTTCTGTCAAATCATCAGATATAGACGGTCCACCGACATACGATGTGGTTACGTCCTGATGTACACATCCCATGTTGAAAATATTGCAAGCTGCATGAGCGTTTTTACTTAACTTAATTTTACGTTTTACTTTAATATTTTACTTCATTTTTATGTCTTTTCTAAATGTTTTGATTGTTTTTTATATACAAAAATATGATTATAGTGTTGGAAAGTCATAATGCTGAGGTACTGCAGTAGTTTGTTGAATATCTCGTGTAAATTTTATCTAAATTATTGAATACTAGAATGAAAGTGACCTAAAAGCAAAACTATATAGAACAAAAAAAAAAAAAAAACGGATCGTCCTGGATTTGTAGCCTTCACTCTTTCAGGTTCATGTTAATTAATATATTTTTTATGTGTGTGTGTCAAAAAAAACGCAGCCAACAAACTTGATTTTTGATTTTCTGTTGTTTTCCTGCTAGTGGTTTGGCTGAATGGGAGCTGACTCGCTGCTGCCACCTAGCATCAAGAGAGAGTATTGCACCGCATTTCACTAGTACAGGGAAAGTTGTTTCTATGTAAAAAATGGTTTCTATGTTTCCATGTAGAAAAATCCTAAAGTTGACACCATCATACGTCTGGGACCGTCTGTACGTGTCCTTTATGTTATTTATCGTTCCTTGTTCTCTGGGACCTGCTTTTGTTTCGGAGGCATTGCGTTCCTTTTATATTTTTATTCTTGTGTAAACAGTAACGTGAGAATAAATTGCAGTTTAAATCTAAATCTACTGCTTGTCTATTCAGATGCGTGATGAAAACAGATCAGACCATCTTAAACGCGCATGCGTATGCGCACACACACACACACACACACACACACACACACACACACACAAACACACACCGTTAAACTGAAAGATCAACATGGAAACATAAACATGAAACACGGCACAGATGTAAGGCGGATCGACACGCCTTGTTTACACTCAGCTTCATACTGGTGCTGCTAATAAGTGCTTTAGACATTTAATCTAACCAGCTGGATCCTCTCATAATCTTCAACATACTGAACATAAAGGTGGTCTGAAGGTGTGAGGTGTAACTCTGATCTGCTCCTAAGCCTACAGTACCCTTTTGGTCGACACCCCCGTTGTCTTGATGACGATGGTCTTGGACTCTTTGGTAGGTGATGTGTACTGATAATTGTCACTTAGCAGGCCCAGGATCGGGTACTGGGTCTGGTGCCTGCAACGGTGAAGAAAAGCAAACAAACAAACAAATAAATAGATAGATAGTTGCACATAATTTTCAAGCAAATGTAATATATAGAAATAATTAAGTGCAATAATTTGGGTCAGTGACATGCATTTGTCCGAGTCTATTATTTTCTCTACAACAGTTTAATAAGTACATGACAAAAGCTCAGATTTATACAGAATATTGTGCCTTTATGTCAATACCTTTTAAATGGAAAAATACATGTATTTTGATAATTTCTGCTTCATCGTATAAATCATCTAATGGTGAAATGATGAAGATTAAATACTAACATGACAAACTGTCAAGTCAAATTCAATTCTAAATAAAATAGTCCGGCATGATTTTTATGCTTCGAAACCTTTGCATTCAGAAAATGTCCAAAACATTAGATAAAAGATACAAATGTTATTAATCCCGGAGAGAAAATTCTTGTTCCAGAGACTCCAAGAGCAAAAAAAAGAGAGTATAAAAAAATATACACACAATGTGTGAAGTAAAATAAAAAGTACAAAAATCCACAAACTAGTGAAAAGTGGATTTGAGTAGAGCAGCAGAAACCAGATCTGATAGAGAAATGTTTCTCCAAATTATTATTTCTTTAGACAGAATTTCTTTTTTTTACATACTTTTAAGCTAAAAAAATAAAGTAGAAAAAGATAAGAAAGGCTCAGGTGTTGCATCATAACTCCGACCTCAAGTGACTTTAATGATGCAACAAGCAGGACACAGTAGGCCTTTCACTAAGACTGGAATAATTGTCATTCCTGAGTTGTGGGTAGTCTGGATCAGGTCGAGTAATAACATGCTGAGAAAACCATTACCGCATGTTATTATACACAAGTAGGTCAAACACACTGATTTACACGGGTGGCCAAAAGAGACGCAGCCAGGCATCTTATTCATCTTAGTCAAACTGCAACTAAACAAAATGTGGATTTAAGCTAAAAAGATTTATAGGTGGCGGCACGGTGGCGTAGTGGTTCAGACTCTCACACAGGGTCATGGGTTCGATTCCCGCCTCGGGGTCTGTGTGCATGGAGTTTGCATGTTCTCCCCGTGGGTTTCCTCCGGGAGCACCGGTTTCCTCCCACAGTCCAAAGACATGCAGATTAGTCTACATTAGTGAATGTTGAATGTTTTAATGCCTTAAAACTCCAACGACCCGCAGAAGAGAAAAAAAATAATCATGATTTCCTTTAGGGCTGAGCGAGCACAAAAAAAAAAAAAAAAAAAAGGGGATTAATTCCTTAAATACTGAACCGCCCACATCATTAGTTGCGCAATTCATGGGGAGTTACGGACATTATGAACAGAATGTGAACAAAGACAATCACCGGTTTAAGCTTAGCAACAACAAGAGACGCGACTGACTGATGTCTAATGTAAGAGTCGAGCGTTTTCTGTAGCAGTGAACAAACTTTTATTGTGATCAGTGTGATGTGTTTGGTTGTTGGTGCACCAATTCTGAGATTCTGGCCTCCTTATTCGGACCATTTTAGTGATAGATTCTTTCATATTAAAAAATAAATAATAATGACGGTATCAGTATGTTGCAGTGTCAGAACCCCTGGGAGTTGTCAATCACGTGAGCCGGAGCAGTTTATTGCTTAAACGTTCTCTCATTCACTTTCGAAGACTATCACGTGTTTCCTCCGAACTACGTGACGCCAGCCGACCGCATATTTTCGAACTGCTCGCTCGCGCTTACGCGGAGTAACACAGTCTGAGGACAGCGCTATCCGCTCCTTCCGCTTGCGTGAGCTCACAGACCCCCCTGATTGGCTGTAGAGCCGTGATTAATGTGAGAGCACTAAGTACCTGTCATCCCTCCCCTGTGAGAGATCTCGGCCAATCAGCTTCCTCTAGACCTCCGGCTGCGAGAGGTTACAGCATCACAACCGGGAATCATTCAGTGATACAGAACAGACGGACCCGCATGGAGGAACCGCGCCAGGTCTCCACCCGTGTCTTGTCAGTAGTTTATCTTCCCTCTGAGTCAGGATCGTTCTTATCTGCTTTCGGGTTTGTTAATCACTTTCCATTTTTAAGGCGTGACGTTTCATTGTTTTGGCGAGAAGTCATATCGTAACTCTCTCCACGCCGCGTTTCCCAGATCTGTCTTTTGATGCACGCTTCCTGTTTACTTTTCGTTTTTGTTTTTTTATCAGCACTTATTGTGTCGCCGCCCTGTGAAGCATAGGTGACACATCGGGAACGCTATAAACAGTTCACTGGAATTTGACCAGACTTGCACAGCACCTTTTTCAGAGCGCGTTGATGTGCACTAGATGTTTAACTTTCTTATGGATTTAATTTTTTCAATACCGTAACTAATGAAAAGTTTAGTAATGCGGCTACATGGTAATACCAAACAACGCCACAAGGTGCCACTTCCTTTTTTTTTTTTATTGTCATAGACTACAGATGAATGAACGTGTGTTCAAGAGAGCTTGTTCTGCTTTGATGTCACTCTGATTAGTATCGCCGGGAATCACCTGATATGATATAATAACGACACTTAGGTGCTGATAAGATTTGCATTGCAATTTTGTTAGTAATGCAAAGTATAAATATACTGAATGCATGAATTAATTCTAAACAAACTTGGCAAATCATTCACTCTTTCCAAAGGAATTCTCAAACAGCAAGCAAGATTATTTTTTATGGATTTCTTCTTGCCACTTTGTGTGTAACTCTGCTGCATGTTCTCTCACACGCTGCTACAGACTATGATTATCAGATTAACTAAACAACAACACACACTGAGTTTACACACACTGCACCGCACCTCTCTGCCAGCAGTGTTACACAGGTGTGTCAAGAACATTTAGGGAAAAAGACAAAACAGAGAGATAAAAATCAAACGGAGTGAAGTGAAGCAGTGAGGAAGTCACTTTCATCAGAAAACCTGAACGCATTAAAAAAAAACAAAAAAACCTGTAAATCCACCCAAACCCTCACCTTTGAGTAACGATGGTCTGACTGACGCTGCCGGAGCTGCTGCTGCTGCTCTTCTGCTGCACCTGCAGCCGTCTGATGTCCTGAAACAAACAGAACAGGTCAAAGGTCAACAGGGTTAAAAAGAGGAGAAGAGGCTCAGAGAGGTCAATCAAACTCTGATACGACTACAGGACAGTGTTACGTGTCCTCCAGGACACAAACTCATTATGCTATTCGGCCAAAACATGCAGATAGGATCATATCACATATCACATATTTTTCATAATATTTAATGCTTCTTATCTTATTGTTCGTGTTTTGTCTGTAGTGTCTGTAACTTTTTTGAATTCAAATCTTTCAATGATCTTAATTGTCATTCAGATGAAACTTGGCCAGTTTAAATTTCACATTAAAAGTCAGAAGCCTGAAAAGGTGTATTATTCTACAAAGTAAAATTGTTAAGATATTGCAACATGGATTTGACCTGGTTACGGACACTACGGATTTTTTTTGCTTTAAAAATCCTTCATTTTTCACGGAATGCTTTAATTTAAGCAGCAATTATTACAGGTCATGTTTCGGTATCAATACTCATAAAGAAATATATATAATTTGCATTTGAAATGATTATTGTTTGAAGTGAGTTAGCAAGAGGAGGAAGATAAAAAGCATGTGATCTGATAACAACCTGAAATGTCTATATGAAGCAGAAGGAGGTTTGATCATATAGTTTTATTAGGCCTGTTATAAAGAATGTTTTTTTTTTTTAATCTTAATAGTTAAAAAATTTATAAAAAGTCTATCAATATAAGAAAATAAAAAAATATCTCAGAAGGCAAAATTTACTAGAATAAAATGAAGCCAAAGTTACGTGAGGTGTCACAACGTTCTCGCGCTATAACTGCTTATAATCACAGTGAAGGCTGAGGAACGTTTTAATTCACGCTATAGAAGTTAACCATAGCAACAGATTTGCTAATGTGTGTCCATTGTGTGTGTGTGTGTGTGTGTGTGTGTGTGTGTGTGTGTGTGTGTGTGTGTGAGCTCGGACCTCCTCCAGGCGTCTGATGGTGGTGTCGCGCTGCTCCAATTTAGACATCAGCTCTGTGATCTTCAGCTGTAGGCTCTTATCACTGGAGCGATCCGTATGGTACTCTGTCTGGATCTTCGTCAGCTGAGTCTGTCTCACACACACACACACACACAGCAGAGGAAACAGTGTGTTGAACAAACAAGTTCACTCTACCTTCTGGAAAATGTACTAAAGGTACGAAAAGGACTTCAGTGAAGGCAGAGAACGGAGAAAACGTCTTTAGAACTTTTTAAAACAGATTCGCATTTTTGTTTCCTGGTTGAATCCGTGCTATGGGACACGAGACACAGTCTCTCTCTCCCTCTCGGTCTCACCCGCATGGTCGATAACTCCTTTTCCTTCTGCTCTCGCAGCTCTTTCAGCATCTGATCATAATGTTTGGACAGATCCTCGGTCTGCTGGTTGGAGCTACTGCTCTGGCCTGCAAGCTGAAACACACACACACACAGAGACATTTTGTACACCGGTGCTGTAGCTATGAAGCTGTGAGACCCCAGTATGACTGACTTCTTCACCAGATCATATGATTTAGAATTAAGGTCAAACCCGAGACCCCAAAAAGTTGGGACACTGTACAAATTGTGAATCAAAACAGAATGCAATGATCTGGACGTTTCAAATTTCAATATTTTATTCGGAATTCAAAATAGATGAAATGAAAATGTATCATTTTAAGGGGAAAATAAGTTGATTTTAAAGTTGCATGGCATCAACACATCTTAAAAAAGTTGTGAGAAGGCCATGTTTACCACTGTGTGGAATCTCCTCTTCTTTTCATAACAGTCTGCAAACGTCTGGGGACTGAGGAGACACGTTGCTCAAGTTTAGGAACAGGAATGTTGTCCCATTCTTGTCTAATACAGGCTTCTACTGTAGTTGTTCAACTGTCTTAGGTCTTTTTTGTCGCATCTTCCTCTTTATGATCCACCAAATGTTTTCTATGGGTGAAAGATCTGGACTGCAGGCTGGACGTCTCAGTACCCGGATCCTTCTCTCCTGCGCAGCCATGATGTTGTAATTGATGCAGTATGTGGTCTGGCATCGTCATGTTGGAAAATGCAAGGTCTTCCCTGAAAGAGACGACGTCTGGATGGGAGCGTATGTTCTTCTAGAACTTGGATAAACCTTTCAGCATTGATGGTGCCTTTCCAGATGTGTAAGCTGTCGATGCCACACGCACTCATGCAACCCCACACCATCAGAGATTCAGGCTTCTGAACTGAGCGCTGATAACAACTTGGGTTGTCCTTGTCCTCTTTAGTCCGGATGACATGCCGTCCCAGTTTCCCAAAAAGAACTTCAAATTTTGATTAGTCTGACCACAGAACAGTTTTCCACTTTTCCACAGTCCATTTTAAATGAGCCTTGGACCAGAGAAAACACCTGCGCTTCTGGATCATGTTTTTAGATACGGCTTCTTTTTTGACCTATAGAGTTTTAGCCAGCAACGGCGAATGGCGCGGTGTATTGTGTTCACCGACAATGTTTTCTGGAAGTGTTCCTGAGTCCATGTTGTGATTTCCATTACATTCCTGTATGTGATGCAGTGCCGTCTAAGGATCTGAAGATCACGGCCATCCAGTATGTTCTTCCGGCCTCGACCCTTACGCACAGAGATTGTTCCAGATTCTCTGAATCTTTGGATGATATTATGACTGTAGATGATGATAACTTCAAACTCTTTGCAATTTTTCTCGGAGAAACTCCTTTCTGATATTGCGCCAATATTTTTATCCGCAGCATTGAGGGAACTGGTGATCCTCTGCCCATCTTGACTTCTGAGAGACACTGCCACTGTGAGAGGGTTTTTTTTATACCCAATCATGTTGCCAATTGACCTAATAAGTTGCAAATTGCATTTCCTCCAGCTGATTCTTATATGTACATTTAACTTTTGCGGCCTCTTATTGCTACCTGTCCCAACTTTTTTTGGAATGTGTCGCCTCTCATGAAATCCAAAATGAGCCAATATTTGGCATGACATTTCAAAATGTCTCACTTTCAACATTTGAAATGTTATCCATATTCTATTCGGAATAAAATATTGAAATTTGAAACTTCCACTTCATTGCATTTGTACAGTGACCATTTTAAAATGGACATCTTGTCACTGTTGATACGAAATGAAACGGATCAATAAACCATTTTTCGCACGTTTTGTGATCTCTAAAATTCCCTTCCCGGAAGCTCCTGAGATCGTTCATGCGAAGAAAATTAATACGTGTTGTTAATTGTCTACAAATCCTGAAATTAAAGTCTTGCTCTGGACAGTGCTTAATATATTTTTCAAATGGATGCAAGAATTCACTGTTAATAAGCTGAACATGATTATTGACAGGGACGTTTGGGCAAAAAAACTATTATTTTAATTATAAAAGTACTGTATAGTTTAATATTTCATGGTTTCAAATATCAGGGGATTATAGAGAGAAATAAAGGGAGTTTTGACTCTCAGGACTTTGTTCTGTTATTCAGTACAATCAAAAGTCCCGGTTTGACTTGAACATATCTCCTTTTCTGTTAACAGAAGTATAAAATCGTGGCATTGTTCATAGGTTAACAGTTAAAGCAATTAACCCCTGAAGCTATTTTAATGGCTCTGCGCTGATACGGGCCGAGTGAAGCAGAAGCTCCTCCCACCTTCTTGCGCAGCAGCTCGTTCTCCTGCTCCAGCGCTCGCTTGCTGCCTTCCAGATCTTTGATGCGGAAATCCTTACTGGAGTCGGTGCTGCGGCTGCTCATCATCTGGGTCTCCAGGTTGCGCTGGGCGGAGACGCTCTCTTTCAGAGACATCTGCATACAGCATGCAAACAACTCGAGTTAATGTTCATTAATCAAAGTCCTGAATTCACTCACGATCTTAAGAAAGCAGCTCGAAGTGAAACATTCTATTGTAATGAATAATGAAGAAAACACAGCAAATAATTAGTGACTGTGGTGCTCTGTTTTTGAGCAGTATTTAGAAACATACCCACCATATCAACCTCCCCACTTTAGAAACATACCCACCATATCAACCTCCCCACTTTAGAAACATACCCACCATATCAACCTCCCCAATTTAGAAACATACCCACCATATCAACCTCCCCAATTTAGAAACATACCCACCATATCAACCTCCCCAATTTAGAAAC
>JAQMYJ010000011.1:2130644-2145429 GCA_030014305.1 Clarias laeviceps | reverse complement strand
ACCCTAATGGTTGATGACTTGAAAATTATACTGACTGTCATTTGCATTGATTAATTATGAAAATCAGGGAAAGATATCATTTGCGTAATAATTTGGAACGCAGTGTACAGAGGTCACGCCATCTGGGTCCACGTTCCCCTCCAGGTTTCCTCCTCATGTTAAAGCTACAAATGTATAAAGCTATACTGATTTATCTTTCAATTTATATCCTGGATTTTTATTTCTGTAAAGTTGCCTTTGTGACGATGTCCAGAATTAATAAAACTTCATAAATAAAAATAGTGGAACTTTATACTACGATTGTGCTGAATTGCTCCTGCTTGAAATTTTCCATTTTTTTTCCCATTAACTTATAATAAATAATGTAATTGTCCAGAAAAAAAAAATCATCAATAACATTATTTGTTAAGATCAGACTTAATTTTTTTTTATCTAAAAATTGTCAGAAGCATGACTAACAAAACGTTACCTGTTTGTAGACAATGTTTAAAATATACGTTTAAAGTGTTAATAATAATAAAATGTTAGCTAAGTAATTTTTAAGTAACTTTGACTAACAGATTTTATTCCCCAGTAATAATTTATGAAATATTCCCTATTTATTTAGCGAGAGCAAATAAGATGGACAGAAGGGGGCGGGGCTTCCAGACAGGGTTAGTTAATTTATTAAAAAAAAGTCTAAAATGCATATGCAAATTAGATTCTGATTCCAGATTCTCATGTCACTCGGCTCAATGATGTCTAATTGCGTAATCCTGATGAGTAAAGGTTGCCAGGTCTGTACGCAATATTAACTCTCCTGATCAAACAAGCCAGTTCCCAGGAGATGCGATTTTATCACAACCTCAGTCAGGTCGAACACCTGAGTAAATATAACTCGGCTTTAAAGCGCAGCAGTGACGGTCACGATGTCATGTTCCAGTGGAGTGTCGTCATGGCGCAGAATCTGCCGATTGACCTGCACTGCTCATCAATCCCAGGATTCTTTTAAATTAGGAATGATTACAAAGAAAAAAATATATCATGTCATAATACGATGTATCAAATATTTTCAAACAATTCAAAATAATCGTGTACGGGACTGAGGAGCGGAGCTCCTTTTGTCTTTTGTCTTAAACGGCCTTAAACAAATAATGAATGTTTAATAATTAATAAGATAATTTATGTGAGACAAATTAATAAATGACTTAACAGATTTTTTTTTTATTTAAAGGTGTATAAGGTTATGAACATGTGATCTACACAAAACAAAAAAAATATTACACAAAACAAACATTCTGTAAATGTCAATCGCTTTTTACGCCTTCACTTCCCAGAAATTTTTATATCATTTCAAGTCTTGGTTTGATTTGAACACCATCTTACAGTATGTCTATATACAAAAACTAGGCACATATACTGTATAGACTTATTTAAGAGAGAATGGGGCTGAATATTCTGGGCTCAAAGTGGATAAATAAGAAAGGGAGAAAGGAGAAGAGTTTTAAGGGTCAAGTCTATCACTTTATATTAAGAACAATAATCAAAAAAATTAAAATAAATAAATAATAAAGCTAAAAAAAAAAAAAAATTTTTTTTTTTTTTTTTTTTTTTTTAAACTCCACAACTATTATGAAGTACAAGGTAATAAACATATGAGCTACGGAAAAATATTACACAAAACAAACATAGTTGTATGGAAAAATGTTATCATCAGATTTATAACAGTAATCAATTAATTAATGATTGTCCCATTGATTAGGGAGGGCGAATGGATCATTCATTAAAGAGTGTAAATGTCATAATCTGGAAGAGCATTTAAAACACTTTGAAATTGGAGAATGGGTTAAAAAGAACCTCATTACAACTAATTTGAATTTGGTTTTGCTCATCCATTCCTGCCCACTACGACCTCGCCACGGCAACTACAGTACCAACCAGGGCGGGGCGAAGATATCGCACACAACCCGCCACACTTTCAGACCGATGCTTATGAGTCACTCAGCAGTGAACTACACTACATCAGGGAAAGTGCTTCTACATGCTCCTGTACATACCTGTCAGATGTATAAATGTTTGCTATTATCTGTGATTGGCTGGGAATTGACACTAAGCTCCTCCCACAGGCTATGAAAGTGGCGCTTTTATCCAACCTAATTATTTCTGAACCCTGGACTGTATTTATGACATTATGGTGGCGCAGCCCAGAAGGGTAAGAGTGCACGCTTGTGCAATTCAGATTGCTTCAAATTACTCGACACACTGGTAACACTAGACCGCGCAAACCGTCACTTGTTTTTCTTTAATCTCTTTATAAAATGGCGCTGCCCAGAAAACTAAACATTGCAGTTTCTATTGGCACCTGTAGCCGAGGCGTGGCAGAGCGGTCCGACTGGATTCCAGGGAAGAGCAGTGAGAGTGATACGGGCGTCGAAGACTCGTCACTCGTGGTCAAGCCCTACCGCCGGATCTAAAACGCCGTGCATGTATCGAGTGCTGACATGTTTACAGGCTATACCTCATATCTCTGTCATCACGGGATCACCCGAATCCTGCTACTGAGCCGCAGCAAAGCAGAGATAAGCAGCCACTTTGTCCTGCAGGAATCCGAGCATAATGCACAGACAAAACAAGGATAATGATTTTAATTAGTCATTAGCAGCAGGAGAGTTTGGTTTAGTCTTGCTCTGGTTTGCTCTAAACTCGCTCTCTCTCTCGCACGTGACGAGGCCTACAACTGCAAACTAAAGCATTTTTTATTTGTTAGCATTTTTTTTTACAGATCCTCCTGTTATTCATTTGAATTCCTATATTAATAGGCGGATGTTCCACCTATAAGCCCCGCCCCCCTTTCCTACATCTCGCATGGTTGCAGGGCTCCCTCGCTTTGACTATATTTTGAGTTACTGTGAAATAAAACTTCTTTGTCTATATGCGAGGGTGTTCAAGTCAAAGCGGGACTTTTGGCTGCACAGAATAAAAGAACAAATAATCAAACTCCCTTTATGTCTCTCTATATAATCCCCTGCTACACTAATGCACTTATCCCAGTGTTTCACTAGTGCTTGGACATCATCAAGGTAGAAAGTTTTCTCAGAATGATCGAGCTGCCTGTCTGAAACGCCAGCCTCCCACGAACTGACTGTCAGGACTGTACGGGGGATGCGGCAATAACTGCCAGAAGAGTTCCTGTAATGTGCAAGTGGTGCAAGTTTATCCACTTTTACACCTTCATTCACCAGAAAGTTCATCACAAGTCCCAGTTTGACTCGAGAGTGGTGCTGATTATTTAGGGCTCGAAGTGTATAAAAGAGAAGGAAAACAGGAGAAGAGTTTCAAGGCTCAAGTCTAACAGTTTATATTAAGAATGATAATCAAAAAGTTATTTTAAAACAGGTGAACACTTTTAGCAGCGATTTAACAAGATTCAAGAGCCTTTATCCTTGCGTTCTTATGCAACTCAAGATAGATGCATTATCACTATAAATGCCATCCATTTTATTTTAACTGTATATGCACTCTCAACTTCTTTTAGCTTATATTTGTATTTCTTTTATTTATATAATTTTTGGTCTAAATATGCTTTAATGCTCAACACTTCCTACAGACACACAGCTGGGAGGAACATTACACCCACCTCCTTAACTCTTCCTGTTAAAACTGAAATGGTGGAAATGCTTATTTTCCTGTTGTTGTTGTTTTCTGTACGGTTAAATGAAACAGATTATTCAAATTGTTCTATTTAGTCCTGATTAGACGTTCAGACGGCTCTCCAGTGAACAAAAAAAAAAAAAAACGTGAGAGGGGAAAAAAAAAATCTTTGCCTTTATGTTGTTTTTGAGACCAGGATTAAAAATGAAAACCAATTAGATTTTTTTGCCCTAATGTGACCTCATATAAGGATAGCCCCTCCCCCTGGATGCTGCTCAGCTCTGATGTTCTCTGGAGGGGCGTGGCTCAGCAGGAGCTGATTTGCGTAGACGCTGAAACGGCACATTTGGAGAAGTAGTGAAAAATAAATTCATTACCTGAGAGTTATTTCAGCTGGAGCCGTCACACACAAGCTCTGAGACTCGTATTTACTTCTTAAAGATATAGCAACATACGGGACCTTTAAAGACTTTAACACAACACTGTTACATTGAAAACTGTTCACATGGAAGAAACAATATTACACAACCATGTGTGTGATTAGAAATGCAGCACAGTTATTAGTTAAAACTGCCTGAAGCGTCGTATCAGGTTTGGTGACTTTCAATCAAAGGGAGGGGAAAAAAAAAACAACAATGTTTGAAGATCATAAACAATTTTTTTTTTTTTTTTAAAGTCATTAACATTTTTGGTGGAAACAAAAATGCAGCAACATGTGTAAAAAACCTCAGCTGTAAAAAAGTGCAGATGTTCGCTGGACGTTTTTTATGAGTGTAGAGGAAAATAAGAACTTGACACTTCTACTGTGCGTCCGTCTCTCTATCAGTGCAGCTCCGTCTGGATTCATCTCAGATTAATTTTTCTTTCTTTTCACACCACACCGTGACGCTTTATTGAGGCTGACGTGCTTTATTTTTCCGGCGACGGCAAAACAGCATGTATTAGTTGCAAGTGTTACATTTCTCACCATCACAACGTGGTGATCTAGTGTGCGTGTGTAGAGCCTGAGATCTTCAGCATGGGTGTGTTACGAGAACATTCCCTGCATTCTCCAGAGCGCAGGGACGCAGGTGGTGAGGATTAATTCCCGATCACGCAGTCGGTAAACCGGTTCGTCGAAGGAGCTGATAAATCAACAACGCGGTGTGTGTGTGTATGCGTGTGTGTGTGCAACTAACAACACACCAAGGCTGTTTTTTATTGATTTATTTTATTATTATTTATTTATTTCAAATCCCTACGTGTGCATCTAAATCACTCCAAGAGAAGCTGTATAATAATAAGAGAGATGTACATGCGGAAAGCTTAGAAATAGATCTCATCTGTTAGTGTTCGCACAATCAGACTGATTTATAAGCTGGACTTTGCACGTTCGGCTCCTCCTCCAGGTTTTAAATCACTTTCCAGGTCAACGCTGCGGTTTAAACAAATACTAAAGCCTGTATCGGCCGTAACATTATGACCCCTGAGCGCTGACGTGAATAACACCTCGTTACAGAGGCAATTAGGGTACATTGGGCAGGAGGTGAACATTTTGTCCATGAAGTTGATGTGTTAGAAGCAGAAAAAAAAAAATGGTCAAGAATAAGAATTTGAGCAACTTTGACATCCACCAAAAAGTGGTGTCTAGACGACTCCAAACCAGCAGGGAATGTTCCCAGTCTGCAGAGGTCAGGATGTCACATCTGTGTGGATGAGACGGAACAACAAGTCTGATCCATGATGGAGGTCTCACCAGATGCCACACTGGCACACAGATGCCAGATACCACACACACACACACACACACACACACCTTCAGAGGTCTAGTAGAGTCCATGCCAGTTTTTTTGTTCTTTTAATTTTACAAAGTACTTAAATAACCGAATGTTTCCATTTTCAATCAAGACTGTGATCTTTCCCTGAACTGTCATTTAATCCCAGTAGAGATTCTGCAGAGCCGTGAGGAAGTGTGGGAACCCAGTTAATGCCGACTCAACCACGTGGTGATAAATTCACTTGCTCCAATTCTTCTGTCCACATGATAAACGAGTCGCCTCGGTGTGAAGAGTAACTACACGCTAAACAATCCTCCCTGGCATGCGAGAGAGTCCGGCGTTCCGCCCGCCCCGTACACTGCGCTGCCCCGCGGGCTGGAATTTGCGTGTGTGCCAGGAGGAGAACAAGCTGAAATAGGTCAGTGTGCGAGTCCAAGGCTTCTCTGTTACACACTGAGAATAAAGTCCTTACTGTCACGGAGAGCGAGAGGGGAGAAAAGCACAAGAGAACGGGAACTTGTTTTTCAAGCAGTGACGGTGCCAGGGCTCACAACGCCACAGGAGACACCAAGAGAGAGAATTCTGTTAGAAACTAAAAGCTCTCTCTTACAAAACAAGCCTTTAGATCTGAAATCGTTTTTGGGAAGCTGAGGATTTCTTTGAATCAATCAATTCCCACTCTTTCTTTTATAAACTCTGATAAACTGTGCCAGCATGGGTTTTACTGGCACCTGCTGTGAAGGCTTTACACTTTAAGACACAACCTGCCACAATTTATTTTCTTATTTGGTTCCAGTTGAACTGTTCATTCATAATAGTTTGTACATAAACACAAATTCACATGCAGGTTTACTTCTCTAATCGTCTATCATTTTACCCATCAGGCACATTGATGGCTGCCAGAAGGCCCTTGTTCGAATTCCATTCAATTCCCCAAACACGGCCCCTGGGGTTAAAGGTCACTGGACATGTGGCTTTAACACACACAGTCGACTAGCACTAATGTTTATTGCAGCGGTATTACTAACAGGTTTTAAAGTATTAATATAAAATACTAAAAGTATCTAATAAAGACTGAAACACTGTGGAACTCGTGGTGTTGAGTGTTTAAATGTCACGTCTTGTACAAAGTGATAATCTTTTTTTTTTTTTCCTGCTAATCATCTGCTCCACACTCCAGTCCAGTAGGTGGCGGTATTGCACCAATAAAGGCAAGAAAAAAATGGAAGGAAAATGGAAGGGGGCGTTATTTTCTGCAAAAGCTGTGGTGATTATAATATATTTTTTTATCTTTCATTTTAGACCATTTAAAAAAATTTTTTTTTTTTAAATGCCAACATAATATAACGAGTGAATCGATTTCTCAATCGAAAACCGATCTGTAGATTACACATCTTTTTGTAATCACAAATCTTACACATCTCTAGAGGGCGACACTAGTGCCGGTCCCAAGCCTGGGAAATTTTTTTTTTTTATAAAAAATGGCTGCATCAGAAAGAGTGTTAAATGTAATGGCACCCCCAAGAAATGTGTGAAATAGCTCTCTCAAAATATGAGAAAAATATAATAAAAAAGAAATAAAGAAACAGAACATCACATGTCCATTAAACTTCTCACTTACGCCTCCTTTTTATTTTGAATCATTTCATTCTTTTTTTTGTTGTTGTTATAAGAAGGGAACAAACAGTTCCCATTAGCTACTGTACACTTACAACTTAAAGCTGAAGCACTGTCGTGCTCCCCTAGTGGACTGATAGGGTACTGCAGGTGGGCTGTCAGAATTCCTTTCCGATAAATAAATGAAAAGTTTAACATTTCCACTTTTGTAATTAAGTTTAGTACGGTCTCACAATATTTATAAAGAAATCTTTACATGGATAAAATAAAACCGTGGAATTTAAATTACATGTTATTTTTCCTTTAGCTTAGTCTTGTGTGTCGATCTCGCGAGTTGTGATTAAAGGTTCCCATTGCACACAAAACATTTTATGCTGGGCCTCGGCTTTCTAACGCCTGAGAACGTCTGCTGTGGAGACATGAGGACATATTTCAGTTTCTAATCATCTGAGAGGAAAATACTATGAGACAGACTTGCACTTCTGTTTTTGTTTCCCCCAGTCAGGGGAGAAGTGAAAAAAAAAAAAAAAAAAAACTTGTACGTGCATGTAATGAAAGCGAAACCAAGGATGTGATGATTGTTCTGGCGTTTTGTTTTCAGCAAACTGCTTCTGTGTGTGTCAGTCCAAACCTGCAGTCAGACCCAGTGATGACCGCTTAGGCACGTCACGCTAAGAAAACAGAGCTCGACACACCTTGGATTAAACAAACAGTCTATTGTGTGCGGCCGTTTTTGGAAACAGCTACAAACTATCTTAATCCACTTGCATATTTTTATGTGATGTACCACTAGCAGGACGGATTAGTTAGTCTAATTATTATAATACGCTACACAGTCAAAAGTTTGCGCACCTCATTATCATAGCCATGTGCCTGTTGATCATCACATTCCAGATATATTTCCCATTATAATAATATAATAATAGCTCTTATCTAATGAGAATGCTTTCCTTTTGATGATATTCGGGCGTGGCTGTGGGGACATGTGTTCATTCAGTTCAGCGTTAGTGAGCTCATTCACGGATGTCAGGTTGCCTTCACAAGGCTCCAGTTCCCAAAGATGTTCAGTGGTGTTGAGTTCAGGACACTCGAGCTCTTCCAGTCCCACATTAACACACCATGAAGCTCTTTAAAGAGCTTGGGTTTTCATGTCGTCATGCTGGAACAGGTTTGGTTCCTCGTGTTTTCAGTAATGCTGCAAGACGTCCTATACAACTGTATGCTTGTGCTAATGACTATCTTATGTATTATGGTCAAGGGTGCACATACTTTTGGCTAGATGGCACATTTTGATAAATAGTTGCGGAGGAGAAGCCCCTCTGGTTTTAACCTAATTAACAGTGCTTTCCTTTAAAATGGGAAACACAAACACACACACACTTATAAAATGATTCAGTAGCAAATAACAAAGCATACAGGTCACATGACCTTCTTACTGTCCAGAAACATGTGACGGTTCGACACTACGCACTTAATTACACGCGCATGACTGACGGACCGAGGCTTCTTCAGCCTGGTTCACGTGACCTTGTTCCTTGTGACACTACATCGTGTCATTTTGTAATACACGTCTGTACAAAATTGTTTATACAAAAAAGTTGATAAAGTCGAACGACGCCTTCGTCTGCAACACATCTTCCAGCCTAAACTCACTGATCGTTATTTATTATAATCTAAAATCAAGCAAGCCTCGGTTGTTTATCCTGTAGCTCCCAGGCACAGAGTCTTTACAAACCATTAAACTCGCTTTTTATATCAACACAGCCAAACTAAATAAAACGCATCCGCTGTCCGGCGTCACCTGGCAGAGCTCTTCATTCATTATTAATAAAGAGAGCGCGCAAACAAGCAAACAAATGTGAGCTCTTCCTTTTTCATCTGCGAACTGAAGCTAACGTTATGTAATATTATAGCGCAAACTATAATACGTTATGTTAAAATGTTGAACTGGAGCTCAAGCATGCGGAAGGGGCGGATAGCCGCTTTTCTTCCCCCACTGTAAGGTTTAATAATATATCGGGAATTTTCCCATGTTAATAGAGCATTCAGAAGTATCCATGCACCTAAAACCCTCATCTTCAACTTCTTATATCCTATGAAACGATGCACCGGTGAGGTACGGATTGACGGGTGAGGGTGATTACACAGGAAAAACGGCTTGGCTGAGATGAGGTGTTCGCCGAAGGATGCCGGTGATCCCGGGTGCATATCTCTGATATGATTTCATATCGCTTTCAAAACAAAAAGTAAAGATACCTACTCGTTGGTGATCCTTCCAAAACTGATTAGAATTAAAACAGATAAGAATAAAAGTGCGCCGGTGCTCTTTTCTTCTCCGTCCAGAAGCACAGCGATGCTTGGCAGGACATGTTCAAACTAACGGATGTGAAATTCTGTCTGAGTGACTCTACTCACTGAAATAAAAATTTCCACAGGATCTCTGTGCTGTGTTATTTAGCACCGAGACGTTAGCAGCAGATACTTTAAGTTCCTGTAAGTTGGGAGGATCATCCCACAGACCTTCTGAGGCCGAGTCAACACCTCAGTTTCCATAAAGGTGTGAAACCTGGAGTGAAGCAGTGTTTAGATAGGGGCATGTATCAGAGTAACATCTACGCGAACGGCAGGACCTGAGGTTTCCCAGCAGAACATCGCCTTGAGCTTCACACTGCCTCTACAGACTCGCCTTTTTTCCATTGTGCAACCTGGTGATGTCTCTTTCCCAGGAAAGCCACACACACCCACACACACCTGTCCATCCACATGATGTAAAAGAAAATGTGATTCATCAGACCAAGCCAACTTCTACCACTGGTTCAGTTCTGCCCATCATAGGAGCGTTTGGTGGAGGATACGGGTCAGCATGGGCACCATGAACGGTCCGCAGCTACGCAGCTCCACATGGAACAAACTGTGATGCTCTGTGTGTGTTGACTTCTTTCTCTCAGAACCAGCATTCACCTTTTCAGCAGTTTGCGCTACAGTAGGTCTTCTACTGGAACGGACCATGCGGGTCAGCCTTCGCCCTCCACACACATTAATGAGCCTTGGCCGTCCATGACCCTGTCGCCGGGTCACCAGATTTACTTCCCGGGAGCACTTTTGGTAGGTCCTGACCACTGCAGGCTAGGAACATCAAACAAGACTTGCTGGTTTGGAGTCTAAACGTCTAGACATCACAATTTGGTCACTTGCCCATTTTTCCCGCTTCCAACAGATTCTAACTTCGAGAACATTTTCTGCCATATATATATCCCGTCTAATATTAGTGTTTTTAAACCTAGAGTACTCATCGTCCAGCTTAAGATCCAACCCAAACTCCAGCTGATAACATCTGGAACTGAAGCAGGGAGAAAGGGGTAACTTTGTCAACACTGGAGGTCAGGATTAGCCGTGTGTGTATGTGTGTGTGTGCTATTTCACCTGCGCCTGCATATTGGCCTTCTCCAAAACAAAGTACAGAGGAGTGGAGAATCTGGATACATTTGCTACATAAGCAAGAACTCTGTTCCTGTTAATCTCCTCATGACGTTGTGTTAGTTAGTGATAATTATGGAGTATTACATCATTACTACATGATTACTAATTACTGATAATAATGAAGTGTTACAGCTCTGCTTAATGTTTATTTGCTTAGATCAGTGTACTGCCTTGAGATTTTAAAGCCCACGTTGGCAGCCTGCACTAGAACACACACACACACACACACAGAGACAGGTGTTGTTCCTGTTCCAACATGTTGCAGAAAAAAATTAAGCCTTCTTATAGAAAAGAGAGAGAGATCATTTGAATAAAGCTCACTAAACTGAAAGGAGCTGAGACTCGGCGAGAAAAAGAGACGCAGAGAGAGAAAGAGAGAGAGAGAGAAAGAGAGAGAGAGAGAGGGGACGAGTCAGAGACAGAAACCTAAAGTGAGACGGAGAGCTCAAATCAGGGACAGTAAGAGAAAGACAGAGAAGAGGGAGATGCATATAAATTGCAAGAAACAGCAAAAGAGAGACAGAGTGAGACAAACAGTAGTTAGAGAGACAGATGGTGAGAGAAAGACAGGGACAGACGGAGAGAAAATGTCAAAGATCAACAGACAGACAGACAGAGATACAGAGAGAGAAATTATATGAGATTCTTTATTTAATGTCAATGCAATTAATTTCAATAAGGGCAGACAGACAGACAGACAGACAGACAGACGGATGGACAGACGGATGGACAGACAGACGGATGGACAGAGACCTGCACACACAAGTGTAAGAGACTGAGAAAGAAAGAGAAATATTGAAACGACGTAAACAGTATAAATGTGTTTGTAAAGTGTATGATGGAACAAATACAGGACGTCAGCGCTGGACGTTCAAGTCAAACTGGGACTTGTGATGAAATCTCTAGTGAATGAAGGCGTAAGAGCGCTGACTTCGAGAACAAGCCATTAACACATGTTTGGGTAATTAAAGGAGTTCCTGGGAGGCCGGGGTTTTCTGATCATGACTCCGGCGTACTGAGAAAACTTTCTACCTTGATGGTGTCCAAGCACTAGTGACACACTGGGGCCAGTACATTAGTGTATCAGGGGATTATAGAGAGAAATAAAGGGAGTCTTTACTCTCAGGACTGTGTTCTGTTATTCTGCACAATCAAAAGTCCCAGTTTCACTTGAACACCCCTGGTGTTAAAGCTTACAGATATTTTTTTCTGCGCTCTTCATCAGCTCGACGTGACAGTCAGGAACGCTGTCGCTCGTCTCGTCGTTAGCGGTTGCGTGACAGGTGAACATTTCTACACACATGTTTTACAGCTGAATTCCAAGAGCTCGGCGAATCTGCCGGAGGTTTTTTACCCCGAGGAGGAAAGGTGTGAACGACCCGCCAGTTCATCGGCGCTGCACAGCCCTTCGGGACAGAGGAGTTTACACTTTACACGGGTTTCTCCGTAAAGCGACGAGTTGTGGTTTTCCAGAAAGAGAAAAAGTTCACGACTGTAAGAACAGGAACGAACTTGTCTCGTAAATCGTCCACATCATCACAGCGCACGTGATTACAAACTGCCATTGGTGGGAATCGCTGTGCTGTGAGCGGCATAACGGAACAAAGGTCGAGTCGAGATCAGATGAGATGATCGGTCGTGATATTAATGACTGGACATGGGAGGGGGGAAGGGGCGTGGCTAACAGCAGAGAGGGGCGGGGAATAGAGGAGAGTTCAGAGCACTTCCACAAGGTAAATTACACAGACTTAATCAGGACAAAGAAAACACTGTTAGTGTATTTAAGTGCTAAGTCGTAATATATCCCTCTCTGTGTGTGTGGAGTCTAGCGAGAGAGAGAGAGAGAGAGAGAGAGAGAGAGAGAGAGAGAGAGAAAAAAGAAAGGGAGAATTTTGGCAATTCTGTAATTGCTGTAGTGCTCATCTCATCCAAATAAAGCTCACTAACCCGAACTAAATATAGACAGAGACAGAGAAAGAGAGAGAGAGAGAGAGAGAGACAGGGGAAGGCGAAGAGATAAAGAGTGACAGAGACAAAGAAAAAGAGAGAGATGGAGTCCAGAGAGAGATACACGACAGTCAGAGACCTGGAGAGAGACAGGAACAGCAAAACAGACTCAGAGAAAGAGTGACGGGGCTAGAAAGAGAACGAGGGAGAAATCTCAAGTCAAAGACTGAGAGAGAGAGACAGAGAGAGAGAGAGAGAGAGACAGTGAGACACAGAGATGTAAAAGGGGACAGGGACAGGAGTATGGAGTGACCGAGACAATGTGAGAGAATAATAGAGAGAGAGAGAGCGAGGGAGAGGAAGACGGAGGGCTAGAAACATAAGAAACAGAGAGCGAGAGTGTCTATGAAAAGACACTGAGAATTAGTAACTTCTACAAATATTCTACTCAATAAAACGTCAGGGGTGCATTTACATTTCAACACCGTACTAATCTGGGCAAACCGCAGTCATTTCCATGTAAGACATTCGGGACTCGGCCCTCTGCAGAGCGGCTTGCGTTTATCTCATTACACTCCTGTAGCCTGGTGGTGCTGGGCTTTGAACCTGTGAGCTTCTGATCAGTCTTTCGACACCTTAACCTTTGACCCCTTCGGTCAACATTTCAAAAGCTCTCTAAACAGCCATGAGTGTCTGAGTAGTGCGTTGTTTATCCTCAGGAATATTCACACCGGGCCGAACGTCGAGTCGAGCTGCTCCGCCACTGAGACGCTAAACTGACCGCGGGGACGTCAGACACACACACACACACACACACACACACACACACACCCCGGGGTAAAACCGGGGTCACTCCCTCTCTCTCTCAAGATTCAAGATTCAAAGGTACTTTATTGGCGTGACAAAAATTTACATTTGTTTTACTAAAGCTTAGAAATAAGTCACAAGAAAATAATGAGGTAAAAAAAAAAAATAATATATATTATAGAAAGAGTAGTAATATATAAAAAGAGTACAATCTCTCTCTCAAGAGTGCAAAAAAAAAAGAGACTCAAGAGTGCAAAAAATCTCAACAGTGCAGTAAAACCTTGATGTGTGAAAAAAAAAAAACATCAGCTAAAAATTCCCCTGTTCGCGTTGTTGTTGGCTCGCGGCCCTCGCGCTCTCACACAGCAGGATAGAGAGAACAGTCTGGTACGATTATTTAAATCAGATTATCTAACACATGAAACAGTTTGAAGTTTGTTTTTCTGAAAGGTTCCCGAAGATTTGGAGGCAAATACAAATTTTTTTGGGAGGCAAATTTTTTAATTAATGCAAGAAAATGTAATTTCCATATGTTAGGGATGTCAGGGGGAAAGCGTTCGGCCTTGTTTATACATTATTCCTTTCGCAGTAAAGAGTTTGGGTGAGTTTAATGTACAGTAACAGCAACTGTAATTTGCTATAATAAAAAAAAAAAAAAAAACATTATCAAAGCGATACTGATTATAACTGTATGCTGCAGAAATGCGTTTAATTCTCAACCAAACAACATGTCCGCTTGATGCACCGTCTCCTTCGTGTCTTACGGCAGCGGTTTTATTGCTAGCGCAGGTCGAAGGGATGGAGTTCCTTACAACAGCTGGTGTGGGAACCAACAGCTCTGTTCCTTCACCCGACACACCCACTGCACAGCCCGCGGCGACAGCGCTCTTACACAAACCCATAAACGCTGCCAGCACACGCATGCTCGCGCTGTACACTGCAACAGGTACATGAAAGAAATCCAGCTAAAACACATCACCAGGTTCAAAGGGTTTGTATTTCTCACCTCCGGAGGCTCGGGGCTCTTGACGGGGCTCGACGGATGACTGAAGACTGAAGAACCTTGACCATTGATGTTCTAAACACAAGAAAACACACACACACACACACACAGGTGGATTAACAGCTTGTAATTGCGCTCTGATCTAAAGCCTTTCAAGATTTCGGTCCTGACTCCAGCACAGGTTAAGGTCTAATGCGTCCACATGGTTCGGTTATTTTAGTGAGTGAACCGCTAACTCTCTAACCGCTGTATCTGTTGCAGTAGATAATCTTCCTTTTCTGTGAACTGCTTACTTTAAGAAAAGAAAGAATTCTATAGTGTTGTGCTCACTGTATTTCATGTACGCTTGCATGTTTGGTCATGATCTTCCCCAGGGCTTCCCAAACCCACAACCGAGCCCGATATTAAAATGACTGGAATTGGGTTAACAACTGACTAGTGCATTATTAAAAACCTGAGAGCGTAGTGCTGAACCCTTAACTTCAAAACTTAAATTAAACCCAAGTGACGCAAATCTGTAACACTTGCAAAAAAAAAATATATA
>JAQMYJ010000011.1:2092117-2126718 GCA_030014305.1 Clarias laeviceps | reverse complement strand
TGGCTGTGTATATATATATATATATATATATATAGATATATATATGTTACTTGAGGATGTTATCTTCTTGAACATGAGTGTCTAGCCACTGCACAATATTTGCAGTTATACACTGTATTATACTACACACCATAACTTTATTACCTACTATACACCTTATAACACGATGCTGGAGAATATGAGTTCTTCTGGTAACTTTACACAGGCTGAGATCGTTTTCTCGAGTGATTATTTGTTCAATTCCTGTCAGTTCAAATCGTAGCCAGGCTGTTTAACAGCTTTTTCAAGACTTGCAGTATATACGGCACGCATATGCAGTAGCCTACCACCATAATTATTCATTTATAAAAAATCTTTCAGCTAGAAGCCAAACTGCTGACATATTAATATTGATTTTGTTGTATAACTTTAAACCCATTAAAGTTAAAATTCATCACGTGATTTCATTATTTCCACATACAGTATATACTATTTACTTACACTTAATTTTTTTTTTATATAAGGTGGAATAAAAGCATTAAAACTATGTTAAAAGTTAGAGAGGTTACTTGGGCTGGTTCCTGAGTTTTCTAGACAACATCTACGCTACCAGTCAAAAGTTTGGACATTTGTGGTGATTTCTGAGGCTGGTGACTCTAAATGAACTTCTCCTCTGCAGCAGAGGTCAGTTTTGGTCTTGATTTCCTGGAAAGGTCTTCATGAGAGACAGTTTCATCATGGAGCTTGATGAGTTTTGCAAACGCACTTGACAAAATACTGTTCTTGCAGGAACTGTTCCAGAGCAGCTGACCTCCGTTTCATAAAATAACTGACTGCTGTTATTTAATTAGATAATTCCATTTAAATTCAATTTCTGTGTGTTATTTTATAGTTTAGTTTTGAAAAAAAGAAAAACAAGTGCTGTTCAAGAATGAAAAATAATAAATGACTGCTACTGTAAATCAACATATATAACATAAGTCCTGATTGACACCACAATTTCACAAAGTCGACTCGTACAGTATTGTTTTTTTTCATTCTTTCAAAAAATATATAATAAAGTATGCAATAACAGTAGCATAACAAACATTAATTTACTAATTGCTAATAACAGGCTCTCTACCATAAAAGACTCGATTCCATTTATTTGGATATGCAAAACGTCTCATTTAAAAAAGTTGGTAAAAAAATGCCAATCAGGAGCAAATCGCAAATCATAGAACACCGTGAATAGGAAGTGTTTAGTGATTATAGATGGAATTGTACCACTACTGTCCCTATTAAAAGCCAGGTTTACTTCTTTCTCTAAACCAGAGAGTAATAAGAAATAAGGCAGATAAATCATCAGGATTTTTGTTTTATTGTTGTCAAGTGCACATTTACATCATACAAAGCAAAAGCACATAAACAGGCCTACAGCCAAGTGTTCATATCATTGCAACAAATAAGGTTCTTGACACGTTCAGTATTAAACCCAAAAAAAGATCAAAGACCTTTCCAGGACACATGAATGAGTATTTTAATGAGAACTTTGTACTTTAGGTAAAAAAAATAAAATAAAAAAAAAGTCAGAAACAAAGACTTGTAGACTCTGATGAGCCGTGTAAGCCACGTTCTCCATGCAGGCTTCGACTTTGCTTTTCCTTCGAAATTCTTTACGCATGCTTATGAAAACAGGAAAATATTAATCGATAATATTAATTGGCGGCATCTCAGCACACAGGATTATATTATACATGGCAACGCGCTGAAAGTGATTCCGTTCTATATCATATGATTAAACATAATCTTGAATTTAATTTCTCTCTTTTTTTCATTTAAAGATTTGGTTTTGAATTTTTTTCCCCAAACATAATATGATTCCAAATCTAGAGTAAATAGTGCACATTAAAATGGAAAATATATATGGCTAAAAGACAACATAAAAATAAAACATCATGCCAGGTTAATTGTGTGAAAAGCTTTAAACGAGTGAACTGGCACACGAGTCTTGGTCTCGGCTGAGCTCTGGCTCTGTAACTGTTACGCCGAAAAACAAAATGTTTGAAATAATCCAGGCGCTAAAACTCGTCGAGGACTAAACTTATCATCGTGGAGAATAACAAATATATTTTTGCCTGCATTTTGACCTGCTTTTCAGCTCACCACGGTTGTAAAGAGCGCCGATCTTTCTGAGCTACCATCTTTGACCTCTCTCTTCTAATTAACAGGGCCCACAGAACTGGACATTTTTTTGTTGATTTTTTCCTGTTTGTTGAGTTTTGTGCATAAAAATCCCTGCTGTAAACTACAAAGCTACGGGGTGTGAATCACCGAGATCTCCTGACTCGCAGGATTCTGTGCGTTGTGCTGATTCTATATCGTGTGTATATAGACGGGACAAACGAGGTGGCTCGTGGGGGGAAAAAAAAAAAAAAAAAAACGTAACAGTTGTGTTTAAATCACGTTTAATAACGATTAATTTAACTGTCTGGAGACGTGAATGCCAAATGCAGGCGTGAAATGTTCATTAGTACCAAAAGCTCACATGCAAATTCTTTGACAAAACGTGTGCGTGTTTCTTTTAAACTCTACTACGGATATGCAGGCAGGCAGACAAGCAAGCAGAGAGAAACAGACAGACAGACTACAAGGGCGATTGTGCAGGCATGAAAACGCTAAACTAGCTCGAAGCAAAGCCGCATGAAATGTTGAAATCTCGTTGAGCGTCGTGATCTCCCGGTCGCGCTTGGTTTTCCAGAACAGTGCAACATAATGTCGTGTTTAAAACATGTTTCAGATAATAATAATAATAATTATAATAATAATAAAGCCTGGAAATGAAATCCAAAATAGTAACAACAATAATAAAAAATAAAAAAAAAGCTACATGATGTAACAGTACCACTTTTTGTTTTGGTTTTTTTTACAGTACACTTTGACAGGCCAGGATTTGTGAGAAAAAAAATAAAATAATAAAAAATAATAATAAAAGATAAGGAAGCTGAGCTAATACTTACTAATGTACAGCAGCATAATGTACAGTTCATCACACCAACACAGATTATATTACATTTCCAATCATGCTAGTATAACAAACACACACACACACACACACAGCATAAAAGAGACTGCCAGAACCCTGCGAGACAGAAGTGCGAAGTTGTTACACAAAACGGTTTGCAATTTTGGGCTGAGCAATATTTGGCGATGAAAGCATCAAAGAAAAACAACAAAGAAAAGAAATGAAGAAAAGAAATCTTTGTTTGATTTTTTTTGTTTGCTTGTTTGTTTGTTGTTCAAATTAAAGCCCTCATACGCTGGCCTACAGGTTAAGGTGCTGATCCAAACAGGACGCTCACGAATCCGACACGATCCCAAGAGTGCGTTTGCTCTGAAACACCTCTCTCTCTCTCTCTCACACACACACACACACACACACACTATCTACAATCACTAGCAGTGCTATTAAATCATATCCGAACCCTCACCGCAGAACTGAGATGCTATAAAAACAACGCGTGATAAAACAGTAGCGCAAGGCTGCTTCGATAGCGAAGCATTTTTTCCCCCTCCCCTCCCCTTCCTTAGCATGACCTCCCCCCCCCACTCTTCCACATCCGCCGACAATCTGCTGTAACGTTCCCGTCTTTGTGCTGACCTAAAGTTTAGCTGCCAGGATCGTTAAAGGTGCAAAATCATAGTGCGAACGTGTAGAAAGTTTTCAATTAAAGAAAGGAAAAGAAAAAAAAAACCACAAACATTTAAATCAGTGTACATATTACACATTGGAGGGATTGTGAATGAAATGGTACAGGCAGGAGGAGGTGTTCACTTGCTACCTGCCCCTCTCTCTCTCTCACACACACACACACACACACACACACACACACACACACACACACACACACACACACACACACACACACACACACTGAGCCAGTGGAGTGTTCTTCCATCATCTCTAGCGCAGCTATAACGGAAGCTTCTTCAGCTGCTCGTAGGTGATGAAGAACTGGGGTCTCCGTCAAGGATGACATTAACATTAAAACCACCTGCTTTTGTGTTTTAAACTGATTCGAGTACGATTCCTGCTGTTTCGAGTCAGATGTGAACTTGATGCTTCTGAGATCTGAAAGCGCACACGACAAAATCTAATTCCTTCTGTATATACAGTATAAACCTGACTGAATACTGACATCTAGTGGACAGGCGATGTAAAAAAAAAAAAAATCAACCAGTTCAAGCCGCATTAACGTTGACGTTCCTCATGGCTTCGTTCTTACACACTCACAACTGTGATGAGAAACATCATGATGGACGTGAGACAAATCCCGGCTTCTGCGTTAGACAAATTCAGTCTCATTTATGATTGGTTGGATCTTCAATAAGACTAAAATCATAGCGTGGAAAGCGAACGCCTAATGAATATTTATTCAGTTTTAAATCTTTATATCTAACACACTTTAACACATCATTTATAGTTATTTTTTTATACTATATACTCTTGGATAATTGTTAGTCCTACATCAGTACGCTGTAAAACTGAAATCTGTAAACTGAGAAATTCAGACGACGGAAGAGTGCGCGAACGGTCGAGTAAGACGTCTGCCGCCTTAAAGGATACGATGATGTTCCAGGGTCCGAGACGAAGCCAGTTGGGCCAGAAGCCCTTGTACAGAGCGAAGAATCCTTCGTTCCTCCACGTCTGCATGAGTCCGTCCAGCGTGCCTTTGTAAAGGAGGTTCCCGGACAGCACGCGCTGGTTCATCATCCGCGTCCTCACCACGTCCACGGGGTTGGAGGCGAGAGCTCCGGCCAGACCGCACGTGAAACTGGAGCTGCGGAGATACGAGGAAAAAAAAATTAGACCATCATACACAGTACAGATAGTCCCTGTAGATTAGTTCTTAAATCCGACAAAGCGGCTCTTATATTCCTTTTACATGACTATACAATCTAAAGCATACCGATCCACTTGACTAAATCTGTGACGCTTTACATCACACTGCCATCGTGTGGACAAAAACCGTAACAGCGCCTAAGGAACAAAGCTAAACCACATACCTGAATCTAATTCAGAGGGAGTGATTTAGATGTGATTTATAAGCATTACCTTTTTAAATTAACCTTTAGGAATAAATCCAGGTTTGTGTAGCGGCATGAGTCGCATGTGTTTAAAAATAAATAAATTAATAATAATAATGTCTATGTTTTGTCTTACTTTTTCCGTACCTTTACACTCAATCAAAATCTTAAAGAATAAAAAATATATATATTCTATAATATAAGCAAATAAATATCGGAGCTACTCACATGAAATGAGTCAGAACCGTGTCTCCCATCAGGCCGGACTTGATCAGGTGCTTCTTGGTGATATCGTACACCGGGAGCTCAACGCCGACCACAATGGCGGCTCTCTGTGCCGTCGGAATGACACCCTGAAACAGACAATGCGTGAGCAGGTCTTACACACGAGAGACGACTGTGATCTGGTCTCAGTGAGAACAAAAAATTATTTGGATTCAACATAAAATTTTTATTTGTACAGGGTTTTTAACAATGGTCGCTGTCGCAAAAAAGCAGCATATATAATTATATTCGGATTTGATAAACAAGCGTTTAAACGATCTCTATTCATGAGATTTTTTCATGAACACATTACTTCTACAAAGTTGGCGGTTCAGCGCGATCCTTCCAGGTTTTAATAAAGTGTTGAAGGATTCTCAACCCAGTTCCAGTCATTTTAAATCTCCTTAGTCGTTCTCTTTGTTTGATGAAGCCCGACAATTTGACAATTTGTACTGAAACGGTGACCTTTTTTGTTTTGTTTTTTGGGCCAGGAAGTGCATGACTATGTAACATAAATGATTTTTGTTTTTCATGTAGCGTTTGAATTTAACTGAATAAAAAAAAAAAGTATATTGAAACTGTACTGGTACTGTATTCATTATGGAGTGAGACACAGCCAGCGTCTCACTCCGTACTCAACACAGCGTGCGGTTTAAGCTGATCTTCTCCACTTCCTCTTTGCACTTCCTCACCCTCCAGAGTCCTCGCGTGCCTTCCGTCTGGTAGATGTTGATGAAGTTGGCCATCATGCTGCCTTGGAGCAGACTGCCCTGAGCCTGCATGCGAATCTGCACACAACCAAATCAAACAACAGGATTTATTCACCGCAAACACACAAACATCTCAGAACAAACACAGCATAATTCCTCTTAAACACCACGATGATGTTATACGACACAACACATGATGTTATAAGGAAAGTGACCAATAATTAGCACGCTGTTATACGCTTCATTTAATTATAGTGACATTTAATGCTGCATGAATTCACACAGACTTGGATCCTGTTTTCACCTTCATTAAAAAATGCAGCGCAGACAAAACACCCCCCCCCCAAGCTCTAACGTCCCGTCTCACCGTCAGCACGTCAGTAGGGTTCGCCAAAGACGACGACAGGACTCCTGAGACGACGCCACAGAATACGTTGATGACCATCGTCTCGTCTGCAAACACAACACACACAGCAAACACCTCAGATACAGAGTGGAGAAGAAAATAAAAAACGAAAGGGGGCAAAAACCGCTCCAGAATTAT
The DNA here is from genome assembly GCA_030014305.1 of Clarias laeviceps. NCBI lineage: Eukaryota > Metazoa > Chordata > Actinopteri > Siluriformes > Clariidae > Clarias > Clarias laeviceps. The sequence continues at coordinate 2,120,154 of JAQMYJ010000011.1, read as the reverse complement.
TCGAACCCTTGGGAAAAAATTACACATTAAAGGTTATTTGTAAACAGATTATTACGGGTCATAAATCGAGAATCATAGTATGATATTTTGGCCCCGCCTTAAAGCTGATGATGTTTGCTAAACTAAGCCTTGGCACCCGGAGACAAATAATCAGACAACAGACGCTCTCAGACAGCTCTGTTTGTACGGCGTGTTAGTGACTGAACGCGCAACTTTAAAACCAGCAAATCACTCGAACCAATTTTGGACTCAGCTGGAAGGTGGAAGGTGGTGCTGGAAAGTGTTATGCTTTGAGGTTTTAGCTCATCTGAAAACAAAATTTTAAAATCAGACTATTTTAAAATAAACTTCATACATATATGAACATAGTGGAATATTAAATCATCTGATTAAATAATCAAATCACCCGATTTTCGACTCACGTTGGCCTTTCTGCTTCAGGTCACGTTTTTTTATATACTGCAGTTTAATGTTTAAAATGATGACAAATAATTATTTCCCAGTTCTTAAGTGTCAGCTGATCTGGATATCCTTTTTCTTCTTAAATCCAGTGCACTTTAAAATCTTTACTTTTTTTTTTTTTTGTAGTGCGGCCAAAAAAAAGCGGGGGGGGGGGGAACTTTGTTCTACCACTAGGTGGCAAAACAGCAAAAAATAATAAACTCAAGGATATCCAATCAGGTACTGAAAAAAATTTTTTTGTTAATACCATTATCATTCCTTCCAAAACAACAACTAATTCAGGGAGTTTTTACATCAAAATGGCTTCACAGAAAACAGAGCATCGCTGCTACACTGCTTTAGTCGTTACCTAAAGTCTACAGTTGGCATGAGACACCTGGTATGTGCAAGAAAACCACTAAGACTAATGATATTTAATTTAATCTATTTAAATCAGAAGAGATTTCTGTACTCACCTTCAGGACGGCTGACGAATAATTTCTTTAGCGTGTTGTACGTCCCGATCTTAATCGTCCCGTAGGAGGCTTGTCGTAGGAGCGCCGGCGAAATCCTTCAACAAAGGAAATCAACAACTTCAGTCCATCTAGCTTTAACACATGGCTTCCCGTGTTGTTAATTACCTCTACAAATTAATAATAAACACATTAAAGATGGATTTCATATGCTGATATTTTTAAATCTTACGGGAGTGACTCAAGCCAACTACTTACATCGGCTGACAAGCAACAAAATTTGTGATTTAAGAGATTTTTTTTGTTGGTTGACAAAATAAATTTTTCGATTCAGAATCGATTCATACTTTTTAAATTATTGAGGTAATCTTGCAAACATTGGTCTTAAATTAATGAGTTAAAAAATACAAAACCATTTGCATCTTTCATGAACGCTTGCGTTTTTGTGAGATTATTATACCATCTTCTTTTGTGAATTTTGAACTATTGGTACAATACCACCACCTAGTGGACTGGAGTGAGGAACAGAAAAAAAAAAAGATCAATTTGTACAAGACGTGACATTTAAACACTCAAAAACAAACAAAAAAAGTTACACAGCATTAATGTGTAATTCATTTTACTAGTACTTTTTTGAAGTATCAACTTATTTTAATAAATAAATAAAATTCAATACCTGGGTATTGCAATTTTCCTTTTGATTAGATTTGTCAGATTTGTCTCAAGCAGCCATAATTTCTCACAGGTTTCATATTTTTAAAAAATCCTAAAAACACTGAAAGTATAAAAGCACTATAACACTGTGTAATTTGTGTTAAATTTCATGTTTCATACAAAGCTATGACCTTTTTCCTCTGAACTTTAGTCCTAGATTAATGATCAGGAACTTTAAAATAATTATAGCATACAGTACATACAAAATTCATAAATGTTTGTTGTTGAAAGTGTGGCAACCCGGACCGATGATGATACATGGAGTCGATTGAGTCGAGGATTACACGAGTTTTTTTTTTTTTGATGAGCAAATTTAACAGTCACTCAAGAATATGACGTGAATATGAAAGTAACAAACACAAATCTTCCCTCTTCTAATCTGGTCACGACATGAGGAACTTAAACTAAACAGAGCTGCTGAAGCGTAATTCACTGTCTGTCTCCAAAGGCGTCACAATGGTTCATGTATTTTTAGGGATCTTTCTTACTTCAACAGACGTGCCACTTTTTATCAATGAGCCTTTTGTTATTACTGTTTAATACACTTAGATGCTCTATGTGCTCTCAGGATTAATAAATAAATTCATCACGTTCCCTCCACGTACCGGTCTTGCCTTTGCATATTTTGCAAACAAACACTGTTTGCGCTGTGTTCGTTATAAAATTAAATAAGCTTGAGGTAACTTTGTTTCATCACAATTGGCCCACTGAAGAAAGACGACATGCTACTTTGGAATTTAAATGGAATACGCCCTTATTATATAAGGGCGTATTCCATTTAAAAAGACCTGGAAAAAAAATCATTAGTTCATCTCAAAATTCAACAGATGTTGATGCTGTACATTTTTTAATGTGTGCAATTAAATTCCACGTGAACGTAGTCGCGGGTACAGCTAGTTAAAAATAAAATTAGTTTTTGTGAAACTGTACTTTTCAGATGTTATATAGCATAAGATTTGTGGTTTATGCTGGTTTATGCTTCTGCGCTGTGAGAATTTTTACTTGTGACTGTGTTTGTGTTACGCTGCAATTACATCCCCAAACCTCTAGCTGGCAGTGGTGTTTCCGTATTACTGCACCGAGTCTCGTGACCACTCTCGTGTTTTTTTTATTTATTTTTTCTGCCTTCTACACACAACGGTGAATGAAAAACAGTTAATTTAATTGAAATGACTGCAAAGAAGAAAATATTTACATTCTTTCGATTAGTCTCTCCTGGATTTGGTAGATGTTCATTCAGATTTTAACTCGATTAAAAAATGGAAGCATGAAGGGAAAAGCTGTACAGGTGTAGCAGAAGAAGGCGTTGCTCCCATGCGGACCGATCACGGTTGTTGCGGTCTGTGTCGACGCAACATGTAATTAAATTTCTGGGCACATCAGGCTACCAGCTAACGCTGGGTGAAGCACAAATCAGGCTTTATTGAAGACCACGCTGTTTTCCCAACCCAGCCAGGTGTGCCAATACTTTCGTTACCAGACGATGCAATCTAATGTCTTTCTACACGTAGCAAACTGCACGTTCTGTTCACACTAGGAATTTGGAAGAGTCAAGCAATCCTGGTGCAGTCTAGGTAGGAGGGAGAAACATTCTCTCACCCGTCAATCACAGGGACACTAACCAATCGTAAGCGTCTGTGAGTAAGTGTGTACAGAGTTGTGAATGTGAGTTGATGTACGGAGTTGTGAGTGTGAGTTGGTGTACATGGTGTCTCGCCATGGAATTGGGTTCGTAGACATTTTAATCCTTAATGTCTAAAGTGCCTGGGAATAATATTGGCACTTTACGGACTGTGAATGTGAAACCCTGGGTCGTGTGTCTTGGCCTCGCCCAAGGGTCGGGTGGGGTGGGGGGGGACCAGAGGCCACTCTGTACTCGATGTCCTGAACACGTCTCATTAATAAAAACGAGGGTCTCACATCGCTCTGTGAGAAAGTGATCAGAACGTCAGCAAATAAATTCTGAAGGATCCAAACCTATCAAACGATCACGTCCGACATCGTCTGACGAAATGAGCACGGCGTTCCTGTACTCTAACCGTTCTGTACACCACATGTGGTTTTAACATCATCTATTTTTAAACGTTTGCAAAGACGGTGATCCGATATACCGCTGACGAAATACCCGCGGGAGCTTGAGAAGGGCTGACAGGGGAACCGGGAACGTAGTGATAATGTACTTGTGCTTTAGCGCTCGTGTGATTCTGGTGATTTATTATAATAAATGTTATTTCTACAGCAACGTGGTGCTCCGATGTTGCCGTTTTTACACTTACAACCGTGTTCAATAGCGAAGGGAATCACCAGGGAGAGCTCAATACCGTACCATCACGATACCTCTGTGTCGATTCGATTTGTATTGCGAGTCTATAAAGTATCACTATTTTATAGATACCCCAGTTAAATAAGAATTTTTTCAATAATGGACTTTGTTACAATTATAAATAAACACAGTGTGCAGCCAAATGTGTTAATAGTTTAGAGCACCACCTGTAGGATTATCGAGGAACTGCAATGTTTTACCAAATCAAACGCACATACAGTAAGTCCCCAACTTCCAGACGAGTTCCGTTATGAAAAAAATATTTGCAAGTCGGATTTGTTCTTAAGTCTGACAAAACAAGTCTTATACGCATTTGACACGCATATACAATGTAAAGCATAAATGTTTTGGTTGCTCATTATATACGACCACACAGATTTTCCGAAATAAGACACACACACATACAATATACCGTATTTTTGACATTTTATACATTCACTTACACACTGAAAATTTGGTATATAATTGTAAATATTGGTATCTTATCTGCTTCCTGAGTTATGTCGGAAATCTATAACTCGCACGACATGCAGAGCCTCTGTACACGCCCACACTGACGTCCCCACACTTACCCGGAGTACAGCGCTCGGACTCCTTCTTCTTGCCCGATCCGGAGCAAAGCGTGGAACATGCCTCTGTATCGGACCTCCATGCACTGAGACTGGCCTTGGACCTGGAGCCGGGTTTTGGTCAAATCGATAGGAAAGGTACCTGAGAGAGAGAGAGAGAGAGAGAGAGAGAGAGAGAGAGAGAGAGAGATGAGTGTGTGTCAAAGATTTGGGGCCAGTAAAACGACAGAACATCCTGAGATCTAAGGACACCGACGGTATGTGGGAGGGGCATGCTGTATCACCTGACAGTAGCTAATCATAAGGATCTGTGAAGTATGTGGAGAAAGGCGGATAGCTCTTTCCTGTGTGCGTGTCTGTGTGTATTATGCGGGTGAGTTTAAATTTAGGTCATTTAAAATCATCTGCTCAGGGACACACTCAAATCGTATGGAGGGTGTGAAACGCGTACGACAGCACGTAAGGAAAACCAAATGTGGCGTCCTTCATCCGGCTAAAGCGATGCACGAGATTCAAATAGAAGACATTTAACTAGACGTGTTCGTAACCCAACGTTTGAACGGCTAGGTGTTATTACCTAGTGCGTGCAGAGTCTTAGTCGCATATTCTCATACATGATGAGATACATGATTGTGTAAAGCTGTTTGCGACAATGACGACTGTTAAAAGTGTTGTACAAATAAAACTGAATTAAATATTCTCCATGCATCGAGTTAGGACTCTGACCTACAGCTAGGATTTTATCAAAATCAAAAGGATTCATACCCGGCACACTTTTCACGTCACAATTACTTTATGTGCAACTGTGTGTTGGTCTATGACATAAAATCCCGATAACATTTACGGTTGTGATTGAAAAAAATGTGGAAAAGTTCAACAGGTTTGAATACGTTTGCAAGGACCTGTAGATAAGGGTATAGAGTTTAGCACTGTTGACTTGAACCTTCGGGTTCTGGGTTTGTCAAGTTTGCATGTTCCCCTGTGCTTGCTGGGTTTCCTTCGGGTACTACGGGTTCCTCCCACAGTCCCAAAGACAAGCAGATTAGACAAATTGCCGCTCGCAAATTGAACGTACTATGTGAATGTGCGTGTGTAATTTATATGTATATATTGTGTGTGTGTGTGTGTGTGTGTGTGTGTGTGTGTGCCCTGTAATAGATTGCCACCCTATCCGGGGTGAACCCCAGGACCCTGTATACAGGATAAATCGGTATAGACGATGAGTCACTATATATATATATATAAAAAACGTGATTACATATGCACATACAAGGTCTTATGTAATTAATGAATTAATGCACGTGTGCGAGTGATGCACTTAAAAGGACAGAAGTGTAAAGTGTACATGATGGAAAAAAGTAAAAATAAAATGAAAATACAAAAAGAGACAGAAATTTGAGCTTTGCATGCCTTTTGCATCACATTTGCATTCACCAGAAGTCATGAGACTTCTCCCAGGCTGGCACAGTGACACATATCTCATGATAACATCATCATGATAATGATGATGATGCACGAAAGGAGAAACAAAACAAAAACACCGGATGCACGAGCTCACCGAATTCCGCGACGATGGAAGCCATTCCTCCGTACACAAACGGCTTCCAGTTCAGGCTGGCCATGTCCGAGGAGCTCCCTTCAGCCTGGTGCAGGCCCACTAAAAACAACAGGAAGCCAAAAGAGTTAAAAGCAAGCTCTTTCAAACGTACATCGTAAAACATCCTAGAGCCGGCGGTAACGAGTCCGTGTCCGGTGTACCGGGAGTGCTAAAATAAAATGTACACCAGGAAAAAAAAAAAACCGCATTAGACATTCATGACAGCGCCATAGTAAACCTGCTGCGCCGTGATTGGCTAACTGCGCTGTCCATCAGCTGACGCGACAATCTGATTGGTCGACGCGACCTCGAATTGGAGACACTTCCGTGGTTTGATTGACAGCCCTACGCGTGCTGTCACCCACCCCTTTAACCACTCACAGTTTACTTCTTCCTTACAAAACTAACCTAAACTACTTTTACAACTTTAAAAAGTCGTTCCATTTCTCAGTACGCCTCTTCTAACCCGGCAGCCATTCTAATACCCTCGACTCGCGCACTAAGCTAACCGCTAGCGTGCTAAGCTAACCCGTGAAAGTTTGTTTTGTAAAGCCGTCGCATTTCACACGCACCTGATACGAAGCTCTGTTACAGCTCTTTTATATCAAACTCCATTAGCGTGTAAGCAAGAAAAGCAAATTAAGAATCCTCCACTTTATCAAGACGAAAACTTCCAGAGCTCAACACTTAGTGTTCATTTTCCAACGAATGGGAAAAGAAGCGGAAGTGACGTTTACCGGAAATCCATCCCACATTTTTTTCAGTGACGAGCCGCCAAAGTCACCCTGACAACTTAAAGGATTTAAACTGATTTTTGCAAATTAGTTTATTAAAATAGTTCCTTTTTTGCATTATATATTTAAAATGAATGTCTAATAAATATTATTAACAGTTATTTAATGTAAATACCTGAAAATATATTTGAAATGTAAATTCATGATTTGTAAATCATGAATTTACAAAATGTAAATGTAATTTGTGTAAATATCTGAAAATATATTTAAAAATAAAACATAGATAATAAATGTAATAGTTTCTATAAATAGTTGTATCTGTATTTTATCACTAATTGAAAACATTTGGTTTGCAATAATAATAATAGCAATATAATAATAATAATAATAGTAATAATAATAATAATACCCTTTTTTCACTATTTATAATCTGATTAGGTAATTTTACTGAATTTATTCATTTTAGTTTGTTTGTTTTTGTATATCCAGTGTAAAATATACAAACTACTACAAGAGCTATTAAAGTACCCATATAAGTCAGTATAGATCAGGGTTTCTCAAAGTTCGGACTCGGAACCAAAACAGCAAGTCCGAAATCAGACCTCAGTGCAATAATATACAATGTACTGATAATATACTTGCGTATCAAATATACAATGTAATAAAGTCTATGTTTCATACTTTGAAATTTTATACCTAATTGATAAAATAAATGTTAAACTTATCAATAAAAATGTTACTTTTGTAGTCTATTTGGAGATCTTTTCAGCTACCCGGTCCAGGATTAATGGGTAAACGTAATAGTTTCCCTGTTTTACATCGTTGTCATGGTAACGTTGACAATCTGACTGGTATTTGGTGTTTAACTTCACAGAGTTCAGTTGTTGGCTAACAGCTGTCCGGGACAAACTTAACGAGTTATTTAACAGCAAACAGGATTTCACATTCTGTCCTGAGAGCATGGAAAAGCAAAACTTCGGTGTCTTCTGTCAGTGTACATTGCGTTCCTTGTGCAGTGATGTCACAATCCAAATGTCCAAACAAGAAAGATATAAAAAAAAAGGTCAGTGTCTCTGTCTAATGAACACAACATTTTTGTGCCAAGGTTAAGTGAGATCAGACAGTGCCATTTCTCAGACTAGGCTGCTGTGTGTTTTGACTGTCTTCTTTGCGATCGTTAATTTTTTGTGTGCCCGATTATGTTTTAAATGTAGATGAAATATCCTTGGGGTTTAGTGCTTAGCACTGTGGCCCTGTACACCAGGGTTGAGAGTTCAAATCCCAACTGCACTGTGTGCATCTCCCTGTGCTATGTGGGTTTGCTTAGGGTACTCCAGTTTCCTCCCACAGCTCAAAAACAAAATTGCTTTAGTGTGTGTGTGTGTGTGTGTGTGTGTGCTCTGATGTATTAGCACCCCCATCCACGGTGTACCCCACCTCATGCCCTAACTCTCCTGCGATAGACTCCAAGCCCCCCGTGACCCTGTATACAAGATAAAGCGGAACAGATGATGTTTGAGTGAAAAAAATGTAACTCTTCATAATGCCTCAACAGATCACCTTCTCTCTTTGTGAGAAAAAACTTTGTGTTTTTCACTTTGTGTTGAAGGATGGGGTGCAGCCAAACACTACTGTACACATTTTCCCATCCCCAGAGCTACTGTAAAGGATTTTTTTTTTTTTTTAATTAATTTTGTTTGTTACTCATGCATGAATACAAATACACTTCGCTTGTTTAGTATGTTTTGGCATGAAAACCAGTCAAAGAAGGTTTTCCTATTGAATTTTTTTCTGAAACACCATGTTAAAAGTTAAAAGAGCTGTTTAGGTTCACAGGCAACAATTTGCACGCAAACAGTGCCATTACTTTTGCACTATCTTTGATCTGTATTTAAACTTTTACACTAGAATGTAAGTTGTTTTAAAGTTAAACTTTTTTTTTTGACTGCAGTCAAACAGCATTTTTTCCCCACTAGCTTAAGTGTATTTTGTCTCAGACTGATGTAAAACTGAATGTACGTTATAAGCAAGTTTAATAAAAAGATTTTTTGCTTGTCACCAATCATTCCGGACATTTGACCTTGAATAGAATTTGGACCTTTGATAGGATGGTAGGATGGCACATCGGCCCAGTGCCAGGGAACGTGTTTCACACCTAAACTCAGATTACTCTGTGTGTGTAAAGTTTCCCGTGTTCTCCTCCTGTCCATTTCCTTCAAATTTCTCCCACCTTTCCTCTCACCTCCCAAAAACATGGGAGCAGGTGAACAGGTTAAGATAAACTGCGCTCGGGTGTGAATGAGTTTCTGAGCGTTTGGCGCACGGTGCCATGTGTTGGACCGACATCTCGTCCAGGGTGTATCCTGTGTCACACCGGTGTTCCAGAAATAGGCGCCAGATTCACTCTGACCTCTGGTTCAGGGACTCTAGACTTGTAAAAGTGCCATATTTGGGTATAACAGAGCAATGTGCATGTGTGTGTGTGTGTGTGTATTCTTATCAGATTTAATCCAAGGATACAATTAATGTATGTCAATTAGAAAAAAAATTATTTCAAGAGTCAGTTGAATAAATATGTGAGTGTGTGTGTGTGTGTGTGTGTGTGTTATTGATGGTGTACAGTTTTATGAATTATCAGACAGAATTATTCTTCATATGAGTAAATTCAAAGCAATCATGTGCAAAGTGCATTGCTTTATTACTTTTCAATGATTTTCCTCAAATACGACCCAAATCTTATCTAAAACATTCTGATCTATAATCGCGGTTCTCACGGGAGATCCATAATGTACCTACTGTATTTGTTGTATATTCATGAGATCTTTGACTGTATTGCTTTTTTATTTTATTTTATTATTTCCTTTTATATGAGACATGAAACACCAATCCTGGAGATTTATATCAACTCGTATCGAGGGTGTCGATAGTTAGTATTTAATTAGCAAAACTGTAAGACTTGAAATGAAATCCAAAACTTATTAACAATAAATAATGCCAACTTTAATCAAAGTGTAAATTTGATTGAAATCAAGATCTGAGTTTTTTTTTTTTTTTTATCTAAATCTGGCTGAGTGAAAAACTCTACAATTAAAAAGGCTCAAGTTAGGAGACCATCCAAGTCATCCACACATACTCTATTGTATATATTGTTATATTTATATTTTTAGCAGATCCACAGCAAGACACTTTTTGAGAAACTACTCAAGGATGTCTCTGGGTACAAAAGAGGTGAAGACATCTGATCAAACCAACTCAGGCATTTGTACATTTCTATTCTCTCACTAAGCATTAATGCATGAATAAAGATCTATCCGTAAATGTTACTTAACATCATCCTCAGTGTACCTTCTCTTTATACGTTCTAACATTCTTCCACTTAAAATATAATTTTCATAAAAAGGTTCAATATAAGGTTCATGATGCCAGATCAGAAGATGTAGGGAATCTCAGGGTTTTGTCTTTTATCCTCTGTCTGGTTTGAAAGATTAGTCGAGGTGAATTCTTGTGTAATGTCACAACGCTGGACGGAAAAACCTCCCGACTCGCTGGTAAAGCTGCTGAATAATCGTCATCAGACTCCTGAATGGATAAAAAAAAATGGCAGATGTTAAAACAAGAGCACTCTAATAAAATTGATATGGTGTCTCGAATGTGTGTAAATACAAGCTACTTCGTTCTGATGATTATTATTATAATTATATAAAATATAAAATAATAAATAATAAAAAGCTTTTATTTCTAGGAGGGAAAAACAAAAGCTTTAGAAAAAATCCCTTTGCTCTCGAATGTGTTCTGATCCAACTTTGAAACTAGGAATATTTCAGAAATGAGTTGATGAGACGAAACTGAGGTTTGAATTGGCTGGAAATATTTCACAACTTAAACTTTCAAACCTTGATGGATTTGATAAATTGTCACTGAAAGTGGTATCTGGATATAGAGGAGGATAATGACATTTTAAAGTGGACCTGTTATACAAAATTCACTTTTAAACATGTTTGGACATTTAGATGCGTCTCCAGTCTGCGTGAACAGACCAAAAACATAAGGAAAAAATAAATTTCCTCCTGTTTTTCTTTCCTCCATCGTTGTATTAACCACGGCTTAAACGGAGGAGATGCTTTATAAGGTCCCGAACATGGACGCCTCCGGTCCCTGCAATTTGATTGGACAGGACGATGCACTTTATCAAAGGGGGCAGTTTGTTTAAAGCTACAGACATTGAAACGACACATTTGGAAAGAAAATCAAACCAGAATGAAGGATCTAAGTTATAATTCAGCTGAAACATCAACACACACTTTGGAGACCTTTTAGATTTATATGAACTTGTTTAAAATGGGAGTATCTTATGTGACCTTTAAGGTGAGTCATGGCGACCCAAACGACCCCCGAATCCCTATTTGTTTGCAGAAACAGAAAAAAAAAAAAAAAAAAAAAACTTACCGCGTGCCACGAGAAAGACACACGTTCCTGTCGGGTTGAAGGCAAAAAATGGAGGCCACAAAATACACACAGCACAACAGCATGGATAGAAGTTTCCTCTTTAAAGACATCGTCAGCTCAGCAGCCTGAAGACCCCGATGAAGTCACCTCTCTCCAATCTGAGTGAGCGGTCGAGAAGATCTCTGTTTATGGGTTAATTAAAGTTAAAGATAAGTTAAAGCCAACGTGTAGCTGAGGAGCGAGTCCTACTGTGTGTAACCTGCTGTCTGGCAACCAGCGAAATAACTGCTGAGCAAGTGAGGTTTTCAATAGCAAAGAACACTCTAGCAGGGATGAATATCACTGCCGCATGTCTGCTGGTGCGAGCCGGCCGTCATTGTGCACACTTGACCGGTACTGACTCGTGACTGTAGATTTTGGTGATGCAGCACAACAATAATAATCAGAAACAAAATGAAGTTTATCTAAAGTTTTTAGAGAAACCATATAATAGGCAGTTCAGAGTGAAAAACTGGGGTTCGGTGATTTTAGAAGAGATTTTAGAGATGTTTAAGAGAACAGATAACATCTTTAACCAGGGTTGCCAGGTTTTAACAACACATCCACCCACAATAATCATGCTTTGTAAAAGGAAACCAGAGTCACCAAAGTGCACACACATTTCTAACGTACAGACATTATCCTCTATGTAATCCTTTTTTCCCTTTGCAAAATAATTTATAATAGGAATGGATTTATACAGGCGGCACGGAGGCGTAGTGGTTAGCGCTGTCGCCTTGTCACCGCCAAGGTCCGGGTTCGATTCCCGTCTCTGTGTGCATGGAGTTTGCATGTTCTCCCCATGCTTGATGGGTTTCCTCCCACAGTCCAAAGATATGCAGATTAGGCTAATTGGCGTTCCCAAATTGCCCATAGTGTGTGAATGAGTGTGTGTATGTGTGTGTCCTGCAATGGATTGGCACCCTGTCCAGGGTGTACCCTGCCTCGTGCCCTAAGCCTCCTGGGATAGGCTCCAGGTCCCCGCGACCCTGAATACAGAATAAAGCGGTATAGACGATGGGTGAGTGGATTTATACAGTCCATCATAGACACACCGCCTGTGCCAACACTTTTGCTTTGTTTGCAGAAATATATTAGATTTCATTTTGGCTATCTACTGATATCTGCTATCACAATCTAAGATTTTGTCCGATCACCTTTTAGCTTTGATTATGGCGCACAGAGTGGTGTCCAGTTCTTGTGTGAAAATGATTCCTCGTGCTCCCAGAGCCACTCCTTCACAATCAGAGTCCTGGAATTTATACACTCCGTGCCATCAGAAAAGAAGAAAAACTCCATAGATAATAGTGATAACCTGGTGATTCAGTACATTCAGGTGGTCAGCTGACTTCATTTTATTGCCACGTAACGTTACTGAGTCTCGACCTGAGCAACTGATCAACCCCAGATCATAACACTGTCTCCAGAGGCTTGTACAGTGGACACTATGCATGATGGGAGCATCGCTTCATGTCCTTCCCTTCTTACCCTGACACGCCCATCGCTCTGGAATAGGATCAATCTGGACTCGTCAGGTCATGTCTTTATGCTCCCTAGTGAACTGAAGCTGATGAGTCTCACTAACTAGTGGTTTTCTTATGGACACACAGCTGTTTAGTCCCAATCCCACGAGTTCTTCTAACATTGTGTGTTCATGCAAATGCTACTGTCCATTTTTTTGACCATGCAACTTCACAAAGAGTTTAAATCTCCATCAATTTCATTTATGATTTCACATTTCTTCTGTGAAGTTGACGGGTCAGCACTATCCTTTTATGTTTCAATAATGCGTTAGAAAGTTCTTAACCCAATTCCAATCATTTTAGGAATATCCTTAGTTGCTGTCTTTGCTTGACACAAGACAATAATTTGACCCTTCTAAAACACAGTACAATAAGTCCCCTACATACGAATGAGTTCCGTTCTAAGATCCTGTTTGTAAGTCCAATTTGTTTGTAAGTCTAACAAATCTTTTCTAGCAATGGCCATAAAATTATACCACTTTTTCTATAATGTTTACACTATGTGGGCAATAACTGTCTGTAATAAGACAATATTACATAAATACAATACTTGTTCCCTCAGTCGTTTACCAACGCTAAATGTCTGTAATGATACAGTATTACAATATTACATTTAGACATCACTTGTTCCTCTGGTCATTTACCAATACTATTGAGCATCACCACTCTTCAAGTGCAATATTGTTGACTGTATTATTTGTGCAATGCTCTTTCCCTTTCACTTTTTTCCTTCCAAGTGCAAAATATGTGAATATTTACTCAATAATACTCACATGCTGTGCCTTCCTATTAGTGCAATACGGAATTCACTGTTTTTTTATTATTATTATTTTATTTAGTTACTTATTTTAATTCCCCTTGTCTAATTTATTACTGGTTTGAATGAACAGAAAGCAACTGCAACTAAGACAAAGCGAATTACCTCTGGGATTAATAAAGTTCTTTGAATGTTGCATCTGAATCTTGAATCAATTGGCTATACATTAACAGTATAAAACTAACAAGTTCCATGATCTTGTTCTTGTTTTTTAGTATTGGTCCGATGGTTGGATAGGGGGTGCAGTATGTCTACTGACATGGTTGTTTAAGAAATGAGACTGTACTCACTGGATCAGTTAAAAGAATTGTGGAACCTGAAACATATTAATTATCCAATCAGAGGCTCTTAAGTATTTAGAATTCACATGGAGACTTATTTTTTTAGTAAGGCAATGTATTTCAATTTATTTATATATCTATTTATATTTACACACACACACACACAATTTTACTCAATCTTGACCTTGAAACCATTAAACGTCTGTATCTATCTATCTGACTAACTGTCTCTATCCTGATGCAATAAATAGTTTTGGGATGATATGGTTATACACTCGTACAACCTCTTACTGATAATGAGGCCATTCTACTGGAAATCCCTTCCCACTGCTCTTTCACTCTTCCCCTGGTTCTCTCATTCTGTTTAAGGACATTTTACAGACCATTATAGCTGAACAACTCAACTCACATTTTATATACAACGGTATTATTTACACTAGAGACGTGTGAACATTTTCACCAACTTGTCCATTCTTGGTTGAAATCTACACTGACAAGAGAGGTACAGATGTGTATCATGTGTTTGGTTTGTAGGAATGTATATGTGTTACTAATAACACACTCTAATAACATGTCAATAACTAGATCACAACACCATCGATAACATCAACATTTCTCAAGCATGTAAATCATATTTGGGTTGCACTTCAATTTCAAAATAGAACATTGATGGAAAAAGAGCATCTTCAAGCAGGAAGTATGCACTAGAGATGGGACTTGGATGACAGCCAGACTGAACAAGGGTCGACCAGTTAAAAACGAGCCGTGACAAAGAGGCGTCTCTGAATAACATTCCAGCTTCTGACATATGACACTGTTTTTCCTGCTTTAGCCGAGTCCGAGGCATCACTCTGGACCATGTGTGATGTGAACTCAATGTCGAGTAAATTCCCAACACTGAGAACAGTAAGGGCAATGATGATCACTCCGAATGGGATTATACCTTTTACAACGGTGATGAATGACTACCTAGAAGAGGTGACTTCAGCTACACCGGTCTTCACAACCCCTGCTCTGGAATCTCCCAATGGAGTCGTAATCGGCTGGATTCTGAGCATCGAATCCTTCCTGATTGTCTTTACCAACCTCCTGGTGGCCATCGCTTTGGTCTTGTTGATCCGTAAGGGGAGCAATCACAGCTGGAGCTTGGTCTTAAACCTGGCCATCTCTGACATCCTAGTGGGTCTGGCTATCACAGCAATCGCTGTCGATGAAGTTAAAAACCACGTGGTCGTGATGCAAAAGGAAATGTGCTTGCTGCGCATGTCTTTTATTATCGCGCCCAGCGCTGCATCTATTTTCACCATGTTCTTTATCTCGCTGGACCGATACGTGGCGATCAAGGTACCGTTGCGCTACTCGCAACTCATGGGCACCAAGATGATAGCCGGACTGTTGGTGTGTCTGTGGCTGCTCTCGGCCGTCCTGGGATTCCTGCCCAATATGTTAAAGACCATGCAGGAACTTCAATATAAAAGTGGTATGAAATGTACCTTCTTCTCTGTCGTCAACCCTCATGGAATCATCATAGTTTTCTGTGCTACCTTCTTCCCCATACTCTTGGTCTTCATCTACTTTTATCTAGACATCCTGAAAATCGCCTGGAGCCATCAGAAGCGCATCGAGCAAGCCATGCAAGTGAGTTCCCGCTGCCTCCTTCCAGTTCGCTACTGTGCACACATCAAGCCGTTTCGGACCGTCACCTTACTGGTGGGATGCTTCACCCTGTGCTGGTGCCCTTTCTTTGTGGTCAACGTGATACAGGTACTGTGTCCACCATGCAAGCTTTACTGGTTTATAGAAAACCATCTCTGGATGCTTGGACTCGCCAATTCCCTTATCAACCCGCTGGTTTATGCCTTCTGGCAGAGGGAGGTACGACAACAACTCAGTGACATGTTTGCTTGTTTTAAAGTCAGCCAGTGCCGCGTTAAAGGTAACACGGACCAGACGTTGTGCACTCGGACAACAACGCTTTAGACCCGGCTCTACCTGGTCAGGTCATTTTTAAGAAGCCTGCTATGGTTATGGCTCGTGGTGTCAACGTGTCCGAACTCTGTGTAACAAACAACAGCCGTCCTTTCAGTACTTTACAGTCTGGCGCTCATGGGAAACGGTTAAGTGTTTTGACATCAACAACCGGAAAAGAGCTGTATCCAGTAATGGATGTGGAGTCTTGAGAGTCTGCCTGTTTTATTCATGCAATGGAACAGATGGCTTTATTGACTTTTTGGCTCACTTTCTTCTACTTAAGTGAAATCCGAAGACCGTAACCTTTTATGGCCTCGGTGTCTCAATTCCTGTTATTTGCGCTCTCGATGTAAATTTGTAACAGATGACCATGTCTAACACGATTGATTCAAATGTTTGTATGTGAATTTTGTAAAAATGCAGGCATGTTAACCCTTTTTTTTTTTTTTTCTTGGGGATCTCAACTCTAATCTTGAGGGCCGTTTTATACAGTACAAAACAACTGACCCAGTTCTTGAAACCATTTAAGACCAAGACCTTTTCAGTACCTTGGTACACTCTGAAATACTGAAAGAAAGTTATTGAAAAGACATTTTCTTGTTTCTTTTGTACATTTTGTATGTATGTTTTGTTTTTTTGTTAATGTAAAATAAATTATTTAGGAAGCATTATTCACGATCAATATTTTGATATTGTTCAAGGAAACTTTAAGCTACATCCTATTTCATCAGGATTTTTTGGGGTTAACTGGGATGAGTACTGAAATGCCCTGGGATCCGGGACAAAAAAACAACAACATCTGGACCAGAAAGATAGTAAAGGGAGTGATGTTAAAATGCTGTTCGGGACTGTATGTCAAATTGGAATCAGGCTGAATTTAAGGTACTTTTGACATGTGTGTGTCTTTACTGTTTTTCTTGAAATAAAGATTTTCTTCAGTAAGTCAATGAAGTAGCTGAGTTAGATGTATCAGGAGCCGGAAACAAAGCTGAAAGCTGTGCAAATAGTGCAGGAGAGTACAGGAGAGTACAGGAGAGTACCCTAACCTATTCTGACAAAGGTGCCCTTTACAGTACCAGTCAAAAGTTTGGATTTATTTTCTACATTTTATTTCATGTCGCCTTGCACCTCCAGGATCTGGGTTTGATTCCCGCCTCTGTGTGCATGGAGATTGCATGTTCTCCCTGTGCTTGGTGGGTTTCCTCCAGGTTCTCTGGTTTTCTCCTACAATTAGGCATTTGGCAGGCGCCCTAATGCAGAGTGACTTACATATTTATCTCATTATATATTTGAGCAGTTGAGGGTTAAGGGCCTTGCTCAAGGACCCAACAGTGGCAACTTGGTCCTCGTGGGGTTTGAACCTGGGACCTTCCGAACTGTAGTCCAATGGCATTTGGTTGGGTTAGGCTAATTGGTGTTCCCAAATTGTCCGTAGTGTGTGTGTGAGTGTGTGAATGTGTGTGTGCCTGAGATGGATTGGCACCCTGTCCAGGGTGCCCCAAGTCTCCTGGAATAGGCTTCAGGCCTACTGTGACCCTATGTAAAGGATTAAGCGGTATAGACGATGAATGAGTGAGGGAGAGTGTTCTGGAGCAGTTCTTTCTCAGTTCTTCATGCATTTGAAAAACCCATCGAGCTCCATGATGAAACTGTCTCTCATGAAGACCTTCCCAGGAAAGCAGGACCAAAACTGACCTTTGCTGCAGAGGAGAAGTTCATTTAGAGTCACCAGCCTCAGAAATCACCAATTAACACCCAGCACCTCAGATTAGAGCCGTTATGAAGCTTTACAGAGCGGAAGTAGCAGATATACATCTCAATATCAACTGTTCAAAGGAGATTATTGTGTATTTTGGATAAACGCCTTCAGTATTGTTTTGCAGTGTAGAAAGAAATAAAAATCAAGAATGACCATGGAGTTAGAAGGTGTGTCCAGACCTTTGACTGGTAATATGTGAGTGTGTGTACAGTACATTGCCAGGCAATAATGCACACCTAGGAAATTTCAAGTCACATTCTGGCATGTTTTTGTGAGGTCAGAAGAAACCAGACGAAATCCAGATGAAGGCCACACATGGAGCTTAATATTATTTCATCTGACAATACATTTTAAATAAATTTATTTCAATTACAAGCTATGAATTAAGATTTTACTCTCAGATTTTGTTAAATCTATGGCCACATTGTGTATAAGGCCAAAGGTGTGTAGATCCCTGACCATCAAGTAACCCATTCCAGATTTATTCCCCTTTGCATTAGAGTATAATAAGCTTTTCTCTTCTGGGTAGTTCTCATCTACAAGAGCGTTAGTGAAATCAGCTGCTGATGTCGGGATGTCGAGGAGGCTCCTGTTTATCCAGTTCATTCCGAAGGTGTTCACTCGGATTGAGTTCAATCAGGGATCTGTGCAAGACACTCAGGTTCTTCCAGTCCAAAGTTAGTACAGCATGTCTTTATGGAGCTCGCTTTGTGCATTGTCATGTTGGAACAGGTTTGGGCCACGTAGGACAAAAGAAGGAACATTTTCATGCTACAGCAAACAAGGGTGTTAATACATCCGTGTGCATCTAACTTTCTGGGAACTGTTTGTCTATAATGATTACAGTGTACATCAGCTGTGTCCAGTCTTCTAATGGAATGGACCTTTGTGTGTGTGTGTGTGTGTGTGTGTGTGTGCAGGTTTTCATTCCAACCAAGCAGCAGCCACACCTGACAGTCTGTTGAAAGCCAAGAACAATGAATCAAAAGACTGCAATCAGGTGTCCACCTTCTCATTGTATTGAGATCACAGAGGCCCGGTTTGTTATAAAGGCGATTGTATAAATCCCCTAGGAGGAGTACTTCAAAATCCATTGGGTGTGTTTTGCAAACAACCCTAAATAACTGACTTCCTGTTGAACTGAGCCCATGACGTGCAATATGAGCTCTAAACGTGTCCCAGGTTTCATGTGCATACATGCAAATGTGTATGAGCTATGCAGCAAAATCTTGTGTGAAGGTCCCGCGTCACACCTGGTGCCCAAACTCTCAGGCATCCTAATGGCAACAGATTCCAACCTGTCGCCGGATTTTCATGACTTTTTGAGCATCGTAAGCCCCGGACGCTGGAAAAAAAAAGAAAAGGGTTGATGTCATAGTGCTTGGGCCCTAATTATTTGTCACATATACCTTAGACCACAGTGAATTATTATTTTTTTGGCATGTTATGAACCTGGGGTCAGAGCACAGTGTTAACCAGGATACGGCTCCCCTGGAACAGATAATGACAGTGAAAGCCTGGCGGTGCTGGGGTTTGAACCCCCAACCTTCTGATCAGTATCCCAGTAACCCGTAACACCCACTTCTATTCAGAAAAGGCTCTCGATTAGATGTTTAGTTGAATCAGGTGTGCTGGGAGCCGAGACAACACTAAAAACATGTGCAAGGCAGGGGGTCCACTAGGACCAGAAGTGGGGAACCACGTAGCATCATTTTCATTGATTTTTAACATAACATTCAAAATTAACAAGCAGTGAGCGCTTCAAGTACATATCAGATGCACAGGAAATTTCAATAAAGCAGAGGCACACTTGTAGAATCTTAATTTACAGCCATAACATTACGACCACCTGACTAATATTGAATAGGTCAATATTAGTCTATTTAAAGAAAGGGGAAAGGAGAGAGAAAAAGAGAGAATGAAACAAAGAGCTGGAAGTCTGGATTTTGTTTGCAAAGGAAGGGAAAAAAATTAAAAAGAAAATGAATAAAAAATCCATACAAAAGTGAAAACAAATCAATAAAAAAAAATGTAGTGTTACAATTATATGTACAGTAAATTCAGAGTCAGACAAAAATGTATACACACTTCAGGAAAAGTAAAACGTGTATAAATATTATAATAATGATATATATAATAAGCTATCCATCCATCCTTCTAGGAACCTCTGTAATCCAACCATTGTATGTATTACCATTTTGTACGACTGTGGTAGGACCTCCGGTCAACATTCATACAAACATTCACACAGTACGGGCAATTTGGGAACGCCAGTTAGCCTAACCGGCATGTCTTTGGACCGTGGGAGGAAACCGGAGTACCCGGAGGAACCCCACCAAGCACGGGGAGAACATGCAAACTCGATGCACATAGACCAGACGCGGGAATTGAACCCAGGACCTGGAGGTACAAGGCGACAGTGCAAAACACTAAGCCGCCATATATGATAATCTCATGATAATAGTATGATGATGTTCTTAATATTAGATTAATAAGATATACAGCTCTGGAAAAAATCTAAATAATGAGTTTATTATGTTTGTTTCTTACAGGTGCATGTATTGGTGACATGATCAGTTTCGTTACTTTTTTTGTGAAATGTATGATTTTTTGTGAACTGCTCAAAATATTTCTCCTAAATTCTAACTATTGTTATACTATTATCAACCCAAGATCGTGCAGTATTTGCAGAGCTTTAATAACTCAGATCAGGGGAACAGTTCGGAAGGTCATAGGTTAACATCCCATGACCAGGACTTTGTCCCTGCAAGGCCCTTAACCCTCGACTGCTCAGATGTATAATGAAATAAAAATGTAATTCGTTCTGGATAAGGGCGTCTGCTAAATGCTGTAAATGTAAATGTTAAATAAAACCAAATATAAATAATTTGTAAACAAATTGTGTTAATGCTTTGGCTAAATAACATTAAGAGATCAGTATTTGGTGGAATAATATCCCTGATTTGCAGTTACAGCTTACATGTGTTTTGGCTTTCCACCAGATTTTAACATTGCTGTTGG
The DNA here is from genome assembly GCA_030014305.1 of Clarias laeviceps. Classification (NCBI taxonomy): domain Eukaryota; kingdom Metazoa; phylum Chordata; class Actinopteri; order Siluriformes; family Clariidae; genus Clarias; species Clarias laeviceps. The sequence continues at coordinate 2,099,446 of JAQMYJ010000011.1, read as the reverse complement.
GTAACTTTATGCCAAAAAAAGAAAGAAAAAAGAAGCAGCTAACAGCTCAGCTTTGCTTGATGGTTTGTGACCATCCGTCTTCCTCATGACATTCCAGAAGTTTCCTGGAGTAAATTGCAGTGGTCTCTTTTTTTCTCTATCTATCTATCTATCTATCTATCTATCTATCTAAAGAGTGAATAAAAAATAATTTGTTAAATACTATAAAACATGTACAGTGTGTATTATTTTCATTACTTAATTCTCCCTTTTCTTTTCTTTTTTTTTTTTGCTGTTTCATTTATGTTTCGATCCGGAACGTTAAATTGCACGACGTTGTTTCCAGGAAGTTAACCCGGAAGTTAATAATGATACACCCGCCGGAAGTACATGCGTGTGTGTTCAAAAAAACAGACCGACCATGAAGTAAGTGGCATTTTCAGCGAGTTACGGTGTTAATAGTCTATTTCTAACGCTGTGTATAAGTTGTGGTTGAACTTATAAAAAATAAATTATGATAATAATAGTACTACTACTACTAATAATTAAAAACTCAGCTGTGCTATCAGGCTAGCGTGATATCTGGCTAACTGTGTGTTTTGTCTTTTCTCTCTTCTGTAAACAGTCCTCTCACTAAAGTGAAGCTGATTAATGAGCTGAATGAGAGAGAAGCTCATCTCGGGATTAAGGACTCGGTGTCGTGGCACTCAGAGTACAGGGACAGCGCGTGGATCTTCATCGGTGAGACAAAATACATGAACATGTGAACTGCATGCACACAGACCCCGAGGTGGGAATCGAACCTGGACCCTGCAGATGCAAGGCGACAGCGTGAACCATTAATCCACTTGTCCTATATTAACCTTTTTAGGAGTCCCTCTGAGTAAATACCTGCCCTGGTCTCCATGGATACCATTTTTGGTCAGCAGTGACTTTCACTTTGGAAGTCTCCCATTTATGGCATTTTTACCCCCCAGTCTCTCTCTTTTACTTAGTGTTGAACTGTCCTTAACCGAGGCCTGCAATTCTTTAGATGTTGTTCCAGGTTCTTCCGTGAGATCCTGGACGAGTAGTTGTTGCACTCTAGGAGTTTTCGTCATCTGATTAGGATAACGTCATGACACGAGTCTATTTAAAACTACAAAAACCTGTCAAAACTACAACACTCGCTATAACGTGCAGCCTGACGTGACACTTTCCTAAGAGCTGACCTACTCCTTTGCTGAAAGTAAGAGTAGAAAGCTTCATAAATAACTTTTATGTCTTACTCTGAGCTGGGAATATTTTCAGTCTTAAGAAAAGTAAACTTATAAATGCATGGACTTGGCTCCATGACGTTATCCTAATCAGATGGAGAAATCTTGGAACGTGGTCCGCCCACCAAAATTACTCTGGAGTTCCAAGGCGAAAGCCACTGCTGACCACCAAAAGGAACACACGAGCCTCCTCATCGGCGCTTGGGACGGTTATATTATATTAAAGAAACCAGCGATGCAGGTTGTTTTTTCGTTGCTTTCACACAGCGTAGTGTGACCTGCGGTGCTCTAAGAACAAAGTTTGATTTCTTATTGCCAACAAACCATAGCTGTTTCAAATCCACATCTTTGCTGTTACTAAAAGAAATTTAAGCATTTTATGTTTATGAACCTCAGTTTATGTGGAGAAAATAAATATAAAATGTTCATTGATTGAGCAGCAACACATGATCTGTCACAAAAATGATTACATTTTTGTACAAATGTATCTTTTATGAGCTCCGTGTCACTCCGCTCTCCTCTCTTTCCTCCGCGCGCGTCTCTGCCAGGACATCATTTCTTCGCTACTCCTAAATAGTTAGGACACCTTTGGAGCTCCTAGATTTTGGTGGAGATAGGAGTGCTTTCCTATTTTAAGAATGTTGATTAATTACTCCTACTCCTGAAAGTAGGACCAAAATTGCATCAATCTGAGAATTTTTCCTAGTCTGTGACGCTCAGTAAACACGGGCCCGCGTTGCTTGTGATTGTCAATCATGATGATTTCTTTCTCTTTGACTTTAACCTGCAGGTGGATTTCCGTACGAGCTGACAGAAGGAGACATCGTCTGTGTTTTCTCACAGTACGTCCCGTTTGCTTTTTATTGTAGATGTTGCAGATGTCGTCTTCTTACTGTTAACGGGAAAAAAAACGTATCCAACTCATTCGCTGTGCTTCCTCTCTGCGTGTCAGGTACGGAGAGATCGCCAACATCAACCTGGTGCGAGATAAGAAGACGGGAAAGTCCAAGGGGTTTTGTTTTCTCTGCTACGAGGATCAGAGAAGCACAATTCTGGCAGTGGATAACTTCAACGGCATTAAGGTAGAGACTGGGTAAATGTAGCCCGTTCCTTATAACATTAGTTTTCTCCCTTAAAAACATAAGCGCCGCATTTAAACACTAAAAAACTAACTTTAAATACGAGAGTTTAACATTTAACTTGCAACTAAATTCAAGAAAAAGCTACATTGTTACTGAGAAGAGCGTATCTCCTTTATGATATAGTTATTGTTTCTAAACAGACTTTGAAAAACAATTCACTTGTACCACATGGGATGCCAGTGTGGGGAATAGTTTAGAGCGCCACCTGTGGGATTAAAAAGAAACGGTGAAGCTTTACCGCTTCAAATCCCTTCAAAACACACGTTGTGAGACTAATTAGCGCACCTGGTGTTTTGAGACTGGTGTAAGTGTGTAATGACTAATTCAGTCACAAAGTTTGAAGAAAAAAGTTAAATCAGAGGCTTTTTAAAGTCCGCAACTTTTGTCAATGCAAGACCATAAAAATGTTTCTGTTGCAGCAGACAGAAGCTCGTGCACTCGGCACAGGACCGGTTTATACCCGAGGCTGATCGGTCATGTCTGATCAAACTGAAAACCAGCCAATTCCAGTCACTGACTGATCGACCGGGGCATCGCGGTTATAAATGTATTAAATCATTTAAAAATCACAAGGCGATTTATAAATGAGCGCACACACACAAAAAATTGTAATTCGTAAAATTATTAATTTTTTCCTCTTTTCTTTTTCTCTACTATATTGTTTGATTAAACCCGTGTAACAGATGGGTTTAGTTTGTACACTCATAATTGAGGGAAATAAAAGGGACAGCGCCATCTGTTGAATTTAGAGATGAACTAATGATTTTTTTTTTCAAGGTCGTTTTTTTTTTTTTTTTTTTTATATAAGGCCGTATTCCATTTAAATTTCAAAGTAGCATATCTTCTCCTCCCATGGGCTGATTGCAATGAAACAAAGCCTATATTTTTACTATATAGTTACCTCAAGCTTGGCCAAATAGACCTGTGAAAACCGCATTAAAATTTGTTTAGTAGTTTTTACATGATGACAAAAACCTTCTATTACTCATCTTATGCCCCCAAATTAGTATTTTTTTTTGCAGATATCTTCAATGTACAGACACGCCCACTTTACACTGTTTTATTATGTGTAGACTAAGAGAAATTAAATATCGATAAATTTGTTAAAGCTTCTTGAAACAAGGTGAACCTGAGCTTGTTCGTTATAAACGCTGCTGATTTCAGTTAATAAATACATGGATAAAAACACTGTCTGTATGAGCTATAACGGCTTTTCATACATAACTACAACACGGACTCAATGCTTTATTAACGTGCTATTAGTCTTCTAACTAAAACTAAACAATAATGAAAGCTAAACTAAATAATATACTACCTTAGAACAATAAGTTAAAACATTTAACTTAAGATTAAAACGAAACAAAAAGCTACATTGTTACTGTACAGCTCATATCTCTGTTACGTCATCCGATATCATTTTTAATTTCTAAACAAACTACACGGGCTGCAGTTTGGGGGAATAGTTTAGAGCGCCACCTGTAGGAGTAGTGAATGTATTAAAAGGCCATTCCACTGAAAATACGTGTTCACGTCACCATTTTTTCATCCGCAGATCAAAGGACGAACGTTACGCGTGGACCACGTGGCTAATTACCGTCCACCCAAAGATTCGGAGGACATCGACGATGTCACCAAACGCCTCAGGGAGGAAGGCTGCGCCCCCAAACTGCCCTCTGCCTCCGAGTCGGAATCGGAAGATGAGCATCTCTTACCGATAAAGAAACCGAAAAAGGGTGAGCCTTCGATCGTTCATTCATTCATTCATTCATGACGAGCATTACGATTACGAGTGATCGTGTCGCGTGATGTTTCACCAGATAAAAAAGAAAAGAAGAAAAAGAAGAAGGAGAAAAAAGAAAAGAAGAAGGAAGCGAAAGAGGAAAGGCGAGCAGCGCAGACCGACCCGTCACACCCGACCGCCGGCACGAGCATGAAGAAGGAGAAAGAGGACGCTGGCTATGAGAAGTACGTCCTGAAGGGGGCGCCAGAGGCGAAGAACTCGCGGGAAAGATCAGCAGAGGATCAGAGGAGAGGAGAGAGGGATGAAAGGAGGACAGGGACGAGTAGAGACGAGGCGAGAGGGAAAGACGAGCAGAGAGCACGCGAGAACAGAGAGAGGGAAAGAGGGAAGGAGAGACCGCGAGAGAGAGATGGAGACCGGGAACGTGACAGAGACAGAAACAACAGGGACAGAGAAAAATGTAGAGACCGTGAATACAGACGCAACTGAGCAGTTTCGATTCGCCAGATTCCCCCGTCTAGTGTTGTGGCCTCATAATACTGTGTTGTTTTTGTGTTTTTCAAAAAATGTAAATAAAGTTACCTTTTTTTTTTTACATTTGACATATAAATATTTTATTATTGATACAAATGATACAAGTGATACAAAGAGCAAAATAGATTTATGGTACAAGTACAGAAATTCCCAACAAAAATCATAAATCACTTTAGTTCTGTCAAAGAGCTGATAAGTATTTATATATATATATATATATCTATTTTATTTATTTATTAGGAGAAACAAACAAACAAAAAAGACACGACTGAACAGACGATGATCATCTTGTACCCGTTCAACAGGAATCTAACAGCGCGTCTTCACTGCTGTAGTTATTTTCAATTATTAAAATTACAATCAAATAATCTGTATAGTCACATGATCACTGGAGGATGGGAAAGAAAAAAACAAAAAAAAAAAAGCTAAACTTACACACAAAGGATGTAAATGAGTAAAGAGGGCGGAGCTGCGAGCGTGGAACGTAAACGCCGATGATGAAGTGATTAATTTGTTAAAATGTAGAGAAATGAAACGCTTTCTTAATTAACGTTTAACTCTTTAGGTTAGACCAAAAGCTTGCTGAGCGCCATCTGCTGGCCAATTTTGATTTCTGCACTTTTTCTTGTGTTGCACAAAGAAGAAAAAAAAAAACATTGAGATGTGATTATTTTTTCCCCCCCCCACCTGAAATCTGTTCTTTTTACTCTGCTTTAATCGTTAATAAAAACTTTACTAATGAGGTCTTTGGAAGTAGCTAAACCTTATTATACACACATTGATTTCGGTAAAGATTGAAAGAAAGAATTGAAATTATTTTATTTATGAATAAATAAAACAAAAAAACTTTTTGACTTTTGTTTTAGGACTCGGCGGAAGTCACGCTTTCAATCCGAGTTATTCATTAGGGCTGGACGATACGACGATAAAACATCACACTTAGGGCTGTGGCGTTAACCGGAAAGAAAATTTTCAAATGACTCTCCTTTTATTGTGCCCAATCAAAAGTCCTGCTTTGACTCGAACGCCCTTTGACATGAACATCTGGGGCATTTGTTTGCTTTACTGCAGTGCACTAAAAATTCAAATTCCCCCTCAGCCAGGATGGGGCATTTAAGAAAAGAGTAATTGTATTAACGAGGATCTAAATAAATGTTGCCCGAGATAATCGAGCAGCCTTAATTAAAACTGTAACAGCTGTTGTCATAGCAACGCTTTCTCTGAGGTATTGGGAAAACTTAGTTTTTTTAAATAATTATTCGCTTAGGTAAATAAAAAATAGTGGAAGTGGTAGCTGTTACAATTTTTTACTTTCTTTAAAATGTAAAAAAATTTCTATACTGTATATTTTAAGAAAAGAACAATTTTATATAAATAAATCGTTTTTTAAAAGCAACCAAACGTATCATACACTTGTCCATGGATGATACATTTATTAATTTTTTCATTAACATAAAGCCGTGTGCTGAGTTTGTGAGCAAGTCTGTATTATATATTGTTATATATCTCATAGAAAATTCTTCAAGAATCGTGATATGACATTTGTCATCTTGACAACTCCTGGTAGTATTATTATTATTATTTAGTTTATTTGTTTTGTCTGCTTTAAACAAAAATTCTCTATGAGGAATCTGATTGGCCGGTTGCTCCGCCATGAAAATTTGCCATTTCTACCCTGAATCTCCAATTAAAATTTTTCAATTTCCGCCGGTTGATTAGTGGAGATCCAGCCACTGAATATTGATGCCTTGGTTTCGAACCGCAGCGAGAGGTTTCTCATCATCATCACGCCACCTGCTGCCTTCATCAACATGAATTTATTCAGAGCCGCAGTCCAGTTCGTTACGCTGTGTGTGTGTGTGTGTGTGTGTGTGTGTGTGTGTCGTGACCAGGGTTAGAAAGTAGGCTGGGTGAAAAAGTGTGTGTGTTGGCAGCTAAAAGGGAGAAAACAAAGAAAACCCAATTAGGCGCGAGGTGTCTCGTCCTTCCTTTAGTCTCGTTCAGTCATTGAAGACTTTCTTTCTTTTTCTATCCATCTATCGATCGTGAGGGATAACTGGAGCAAAATGCACAAACGAGTTGTCTTTTTTTTTTTTTGGTCCATGAATCATAAACCCATGATTTTAATCACATTCCTGGACTCTGACGTGTAGGTCACTTCGGTTAAACACGTCTAACTCGATCGATACGTCTAACAGACGGCCACCTGCAGAGCATCGTCTCGTTATTAACCTAAAGCTGGCTGTAGACGGTTTCTACAGCCAAATTTTTTTTTTTTATATGATTAACAAAAATGTAATTTTTATTAGATTTTTTTTTTTCAATATTGGGACTCATTAGCATTATTAGAATGGCCCCTCCCCCATTTATAAAAGAAAAAAAAACTGCCTAAAAAAAAATTTTTGACATCATAAATTATCATGAATTATCTTAGAAATCTTGGAAATACTTTCACGTATCGTGCCATGACGTTTTGTCGTATCGGCCAGCCCTAATAGGTCTCGTTTATTTATTTATTTATTTTTCTACAAAATGGATCCAAAATGCATGAAATTCATCACCAAAGGATGTTTTGTGTAATTTAGTAATTTCATGTTTTTTTTTTTGTGTGTGTGTGTGTGTGTGTGTGTGTGTGTGTGTGTGTGTGTGTCATGAATGTCTGAAACGCCACGTCCAC
>JAQMYJ010000011.1:2052464-2067495 GCA_030014305.1 Clarias laeviceps | reverse complement strand
GTAACTCCCCCCCCCCCCCCTCACCACCGCGAAAACAATATGGCCGCCACGGTTTGAGACGCCATTTGATACACTCCCCGTGTGACGTAATGAGCTCTCAGCCAATCACATGATGCTACGTAGAAGACACGGAAGAGGAAGTCGGATGAACTTTCTCGGTGTGCCAAAAGTATGTGGACACTTCACCGTCACTGTTGTACCACACATCACGTGTTGGTTCTCCACAAAGTTGAAGCACACACAACTGTGTAAAAATGTATTTACAGTTTAACACTTGCCCTTTTGACTTGAAAAACAAACAAACAAACAAAAAAAAATCCAAACACTGTTCCAGGGGGCCGTAATGGTTAGTATAAACACTGTCGCTCTGCACCTGCAGGGTCCTGGTTCGATCCCCGCCTTGAGTCTGTGTGTGTGTGTGTGTGTGTGGAGTTTGCATGTTCTCCCTGTGCTTGGTGGGTTTCCTCTCGCAGTTCCTCTCAGATTAGGCTAATTGGCATTCCCAAATTGCCCCTCAGTGCCTCAGTGAGCAGGTGAGCGTGTGTGTGTGTGTGTGTGTGCGATAGATAAGCACCTCATCCAGGTTGTACCCACCTCATATCCTAAGTCTCCTAGGATAGACTCCCCCACGACCCTGCATACAGGTTAAAGCAGTATAGATATTAAGTGAGTGAGTGAGTGACAATGCCGCTGTGCATAAAGCTCACTCTGTGAAGAGTGATAAAGTTAATTTCTAATAGTTAATTTTTAACAATTTCTTGGCCTTTTAAAATCAAGTTTAGTATCTGTTCTTATCAGTTCGGAGTGCGTTATGTTTTATTATTTTTTTTTTTATATATATTTTTTTGGATTTTTTTCCCCGATTTTCTCCCTATTTTAGTCGTGGCCAATTCCTTCCCGTCACTAGGGGGCTCCACATTAAGGCTACTACTACCACTCAGCCAAGAGGGCCGAAGACTATCACGTGCGTCCTCCGAACCGCGTGACGCCAGCCGACCGCATTTTTTCGAACTGCTCGCTCACGCACCGTTAGGGGCGGAGTAACACACTTGGAGGACAGCGCTAGCCGCTTCTTCTGCGTGCGTGAGCTCACAGATGCCCCTGATTGGCTGTAGAGCCCAAAGTACCTCTCATCCCTCCCCTCTGAGAGAGCTCGGCCAATCAGCTCTCTCTAGGCCTCCGGCTGTGAGAGGTAACAGCATCACCCGGGGATCAAACCAGCGGGACCCCGGATGATAGGGCGAGCACTTTACCACTGCGCCACTCGGAGGCTCATGTTTTATTTTATTATGAAATATAGTTGCGAAGCAGTGATGATTGGGTCCAAGCACCTGCACTATCCCTGCTCGGGCTCGAAATATCAATACCATTATGACATAATATACTGTATTACACTACTGTATAATTATATATAAGTAAGGAAGTTATTATGCATGTTTTTCCCATGCTTGGTGCGTTCTCCGGTTTCCTCCCACAGTCCAAAGACCTGCAGATTAGGCTAATTGGCGTTCCCAAAATGTCTGTAGTGCTGCTGAGTGTGTGGCTGTGCATATGTGTGTGTCCCCTGGATAGGCTCCAGGCCCCTGTGACCCTGAATACAGGGAAAAAGCTATATAGATGATGAATGAGTGAGTGAGTAAGAAAGTTATTAGCCACTTTTTTTGCGTCTCCACGGCTGAACCATTTGAGATATCAAAAATCCCTTCACGATTTTGCATCCTCATTGTCTTCAGATCACAAGGGCCTGATTTGGTGACGATAATCTAAATTACCAAGGAAGAGGATATCAAATTCCATTCAGTGCATTTTGCAAGCAACCCAAAATAACAGAATTCCTGTTGTGTAGATCCCATGACATACTTAGCGAAAGTTGTTCTTTGCGTGGCCAAAGTATGAGGACACCTCACCACTATTACCACACTCCACTCGCTGTTTCTTTAGTTTGAAGCACGCAGCTGTATAACATGTCGTCACTGTAATGTAGCTTTAACACTTTCCCTTTACATGAATCAAAAAAAGCCCCAAAACTTTTCCAGCATGACAATTCCCCTGTGCACAAAGCCAGCTCCATGAAGACATGGTGTGTTAAAGTGAATATTTTCTTGACCAGAAGCCCTGGGTTCAATTTCACCCAATGACGAAACCCCAGCCACTGGATAGAGTGCCGGTCCCAAGCCTGGATAAAATTGGAGGCTTGTGGCATTTGGCATAAAACCTGCGCCAAGTTATGTATGCAGATCAAATGGTCCCCTGTGGTGACCCCTTGACGGGAGCAGCCAAAAGACTAGGTAGCATCTGTTCTTATCAGTTTAGAGTGTGTGAGGTTTAAGAAGACCACCCGAATTGTTAAGTTTTGAGATGAAATATAGGTATATATGCACCCGAGCGCACCAGAAAGACAGTGGGCGCATGCATTTAAAGAGGAAATACCAATACCATTATAACATAATATGTAATTATTTGTTATATATTATGCCATAATGGTAGATATATTTATATAATATAGCAAATATATATATATAACTGTAATTATATTTTTATTATATTATTAACCGCTTTCATGACCTTTTGAGCATGTTAAGACCTCCAAAAATCCCCGGATGCAAATGACAAATAACCCTTAGAACAAAAGGCCACTTTGCATGCTATGATGTCATAGTTCTTGAGCCCTAATAATGATTGCTTCTTTGATATGCTTACCAGCCAAGCCTGAACCGGAGAGACGGACAAAAACACACACGCACATGCACACACGTCTGAAAATCTCTGTTTATTACAAGCAAAGAGAGCATATCTTCTTAAGCTTTTGGCTTAACAAAGCCCTGTGTCCTGAGGTTTACCCGTAGATCCTGACGCCCATGTGATACCATTACCCGCGCATGGAATGTATTGTCAACTTGCTGGCACTCTTCACGCTGCTCTGGTGTTTCTGCAGCCAGTACTCCCTACTGTCATATGTACTGTCGCTGTTTGCACCTCCAGGGCCCAGGTTTGATTCCCACCTCGGGGTCTGTGTGCATGGAGTTTGCATGTTCTTCTCATGCTTGGTGAATTTCCTCTGTGTCCAAAGATATGCAGGGTTGGCTAATTGGTGTTCCTAAATTGCCCGTAGTGTTTGAATGCGTGTGTGAATTTTGACTGGAGATCCTACCATGCCATAAAAATGGGAATATATACAATGGTTACCAACGGCCACCACAGTTCCTTACCTGCAAAAAAGGAGTGTGCGGTCAACTCGCTGCCTCACACTGCTTGAATGTTTCGGCGCCCCTTACTCCTGCCTGTCGTATGTTTCTGTAGCTATGAGCTCAGCCTGACATATCCTTTTTTCGCCGTAGGCGATGCTGCCTACTGTTACAATCGGTGAGGAACACCTGTTACCTGCGTCTGTATGGACAGACAGTACTGAGTCTGCTCATGGTCACATGGCTTTACTCTGTGTTCTCAGGTATTTTCCTACAGTTCAAAAACATATGAATAGTGCATTAGCTATGCTAAAATGCCCCAGCTTCACTTGTAAGCAACACTAGCAGGAAAACTTCCAGTACAAGACTCAAGCAACAAACTGTAGACACAGATACACTACAGTTAAGTGTAAAAGGCAGATTAGACATATTTGGCTAAACTACATGTCTAATCATGCACCATCATTAGTAAAGTTTTTCCATTAGCATATACGTATCTTTTAATAATTTGCATCTATAAACAAACCAAAGATTCAAATATCATATTTAAGAACGAGCACCAAGGAAGTCGTAGTGGCGTAATATGAAATGGTATGAAACTGACTCAATGCCAGGCAGTGTGATCTATTTCTATTTAGATTTCTAAATTCAACAAGATCTCAAAGTACACATCATGGTAGAATCGATACAATTATTTCATTTTATACCTTTTTAATTAGGTAAACCTATTTCACAGGAAGATGGAAGGGTCTAATACCACTGACACATCTAATACACTGCCCGGCTAAAAAAAGAGAAAAAAAACTTCATATGTAATTTGAGCGCATTTCTGCATTGATTACGGCACACAATGTGGTGTCCAGTTCATGTGTGAAAATGAATCCTCGTGCTCCCAGAACCACTCTTTCACAATCTGAGTCCTGGAATATGGTTGTGCTATCATGGAAGAAAAACTGCATAGATATGATAACCTGGTCATTCTGTACATTCAGGTCATCAGCTGACTTCATTTTATTGTCACATAATGTTGCTGAGCACTCATCACTTTGGAATAAGCTTAATCTGGACTCATCAGACCACATCACCTTTTTCCATCACTCCAAAGTCCAATCTTTATGCTGATTGGACTGAAGCCTTTTTTCTGATGAGTCTCACTAACAAGTGGTTTTCTTATGGACACGCAGCTGTTCAGTCCCAATCCTAAGTTTTTGCCACACTGCACATGTGGAAATGCTCTTTCAGTATTAATCATAGCTCTGATTTCTACTGCCCATTTTTTTTTTAACCATGCCACTGCACCTAAGCGTTTAAGTGATCTCCCATTATGCTCATTTATATTTTTCCAACCACATCTGCCAGGAAGGGGGGGGGGTTTAAGCACCATCCTTTCATCAGATTCTAATAATGTTTTGAAATGTGTTCCTAACCCACTTCCAGCCATTTCTGCAATCTCCTTAGTTATTATCTTGTATCTAAAGGTGAACATTGACCTGGAAGCACTTTGTAATTTCATAATACAAACACATTATAAAAACAAAAGGACATGAAACACAGGGTCATTTATTTTATAATAAGAACATTTTTAAAGCCTCCCAGGGTACAGCACTTTTACAGGACAAGATATTTTTGCCTTTGTTGTTTTTTTGTTTTTTTTAAAAAGACAATAATGCAAAGACAAAACATCTTTATTGCTTAGGATCCGTAATTGTAAGATGAATATTTTTTTTTTTTTTACTTTGTCATGACCAATAAGCTTAGGGATAGGTTAGGGACACAATATACTGAAAATACAATAATGTACAGTATTTGAGTAAACAGAAAGAGGTTTGTCACCCCCTACTGGCCATTTCCTTTCATTTAATCAAATCATTACATTTAATCTAAAACACGCTGCTTTTTATATCCATCATAAAAATTATACCAATTTGTAATCCAATGCCCCCCCCCCACACACACACACACTCAAAAAGCATACTTCATAATAATAATAATAATAATAATAATAATAATGATTCTGAATAAGAGCAAAATGTTTTTATTTTTTTTACTTACAAAAAAAACAAAACAAAACAAAAAACAAGCAAGACCCTAAAGTTACTAGTATAATCAAAAGCAAGACAGACAGTGAGTGAATGCATATTTACACGCTGCTCTGGCATCAAGAATCCATGACCTTTTTATATCATTTATACACATGGTCACGAGGCATCGTAATCGTCGTCATCTTCATGTTTTCTTTTCAGTGAGCCTGAGTCACCGGAGGAGTTCTGGGACACCATGTTGGTTGTGATGAGGATGTTCTTGGAGCCGATGAGAGAGGGGTTGATGAGGACGTTCTGGACCGTGCCTGGGGTGGTCGGTGTAGCTACATATATTAAAAATATATATATAATATACATAATAATATATAAAACTAATTAAAAGAGGTAGCTCCTTCGGATTTTATACACTCTATAAAGCGTGACGAGAAATATCAGCTGACTGGACGCAACATCGATACTGACCTGACTTTGCAGATGTAGCTTGAGATGACGGGATCTGAACTGTGAAGCGCTGTCCTGTTAGTGATACCGGCGTTCCCACTTTAGAGCCCATCGTCTGCACTGAAGGTGTAGCTACAACGAAGATCAGAAAACATTTTACGATACTAATAAGGCAGCTCAGAACTCTGTCGCACCAACATACTCTGCAATCATACCCAAGAGCGCCTGCTGTGAGCCTAAAAAGTGTCCTCCCAGAACTCACAATCTTACAGAACATACGTAGAACTTACAGTCCACTCAGTACTGCTTAAACTAAAAATAGGTAATGGTTTACAACCCCAATATCTGTTATCACCTAGAGGAGGGTGGCACAGCGGTTTTGAGATAATGAATATGATTTTTTTAAGTGCTATTTAGTTAAAAATTTAATTTCTATACCTTGAAGTCTAATCATAACCAACAAGCTATGGAAGATTTAGCCATCTGTAGGTGTGTTGAAGTATCATTCTAATGACACGATGTAGGTCCATCTTGGTCAACTTCGCTCACAGGCTTGCTGAACTTGTACTGTAACTCAATTACTATATGCACGTACATAACCTCACTGACTTTTCTGGGTCGTTTACCTTTGCCGTGTTGCCGTCACTTTTTTTTTTGTTATTTACCTCACGGTCGTGACTTTTTTTTGTGTGTTATTTACCTCACGGTCTCGACTTTTTTTTTGTGTTATTTACCTCACGGTCGTGACTTTTTTTTGTGTGTTATTTACCTCACGGTCGTGACTTTTTTTGTGTGTTATTTACCTCACGGTCGTGACTTTTTTTTTGTGTTATTTACCTCACGGTCGTGACTTTTTTTTTGTTATTTACCTCACGGTCGTGACTTTTTTTTTTTTTGTTATTTACCTCACGGTCTCGACTTTTTTTGTTATTTACCTCACGGTCTCAACTTTTTTTGTTTCTCTTACAACTGCAACTTTTTGTTTACCTCACAGCCACGACTTTTTTAAGTCAGATATGAGATAAGAAAACCTCACAACTGCAACTTTTTATATAAGCAAGATTCCTTTTGGGGCAAGCAAAATAAATAAATAAGTAAATAAATCACAATGCGTATACATACAAATACGTCTTGTTTTCTCTGGCGTTTAAACCAACATGAGATGTTGATTTTATATATTATGTTTGATTAGATATGTGTGTGATGTGATTTTAATTGTCTTTTTTTTTTTTTTGGGAAGCACTTTGGGGCATTCTTGTTGCTAAAGTGCAATACAAATAAAGTTGTGTTGAGTTGAGTATTCATATGCATACAATTACATACGTTTTCTAATCATACAGTGCTAAAAATGTCACATTTTCATCAACGACTGGATTAAAACCTTGTGCCGTGTTTTTCCCTGACATAATGGAATGCATCACATCACCATTGTTACCCAGAATCTCATGAGAACTCACCAAGAGTTGGCGTGCTTGGTCTACTGGACACGGCCCCCACACTGAGACGCGGCACTGTAATTCTCCCCGCAGAGGAAGGCACCTATAACAGAGCAACATCAGTGCCGTGTCTCACACACACAGACACACTGTAGTGTACAGAAGTTTCATTTACAATTCACATCATCAGAGTCTCATCATGTTGCTTCCTCTATGAAGCCTGACCTTTTTCTGCAGTGACTTGAGCCTGTAGTTTGGCGCAGTTAAGCAGTAACGGTCTGGCGGAAGACGAGGACCTGCATAAGGCTTGATCAAGGGCAGAGGGGTTTGATTCTTCTGCCTGGCAACCTCGAGCAGAAACTGCAAGGAAGACGATCACGCAATGAATTCGTTATAATTTTGACGAGTGTATTTTACAACAGGAAATTACTTACGTCTCGTGGCGGAGGAGAGGTGAAGGACTGATCCATTCGACACTGGATGGCTAACCGTATGTCATCTGCGTCCACATTGGACTTCTTAGCGTGAGTGGCGTATATTTTGGCATCTTCGATTATAGTTGTGACATACCCTGCAGAAAGAGAACGGTTTAGTGGGTAAACATTTATGTCTGACTTATTCCCTGTCTGTACAATTAAATCATAACCTCTTTATTGCAATTATAAATAAAAGAACGTTCGGTATTTACATCTCAACATATTTTGTGTAAAGGTACAACATTAGATCAGGCATGAAAGTGCACAGACGCTCAGCTGACATGGGGTTTGTGGCCGCGACGTAATATTTAAGGCCACAAACCAAGTAACTCATGAACTATTATTATTTTATGGTCAAAAGATACCAAAGTCATACCCATCAATTTGTCAAACCTCAAGTAAAAAAAGTAAAGTAATATGAAATAACAAAGCAAAGTACCATAAAGTAAAGAAATGGAATAAGTCATGAAGTAACAAAGTAAAGTAACGTGACATAACTTTACTTTGTTACTTCATGACTTATTACATTTCTTTAAATTACTTCACAATACTTTACTGTACAGTAATGTCAGGTAATTTTCGCCTGTCTGTCTGTGCACACGTCACGTAAAAACTTCTGAAAGGGTTTTAATTAGGTTTTCACACGTGTATTTTGGCCGAGCCTGAGGTAGCATATAGGCTTTGCTCCATCGCAATCGGCCCGTGGGTAGAGAAGATATGCTACTTGGAAATTTAAACATAACTTAAAAAAAAAAAAAAAAAAACACCTTGAAAAAAATCTTTACTTTATCTCAAAATTCAACAGATGGCGCTGTACATATTTTTTTTTTTACACACGCTTATGAGTGTGCAGTTAAAATCTACTCAATAAACATAGTCTCGCACTTTCATTCGGCGCACTTCATGGTAGTTAACTTCAAATTTAGTTAATTTCAAAATTCAACAGGCACTATACAATTCTTTAAAACGCACTTATGAGTGTGCAATTAAATTCCACGTTAACAAGGTTGCAGGCACAGCTAGTAAAGTATGTGGCAATGTTAAGTAAAGTACACTAACGTGAGATAGTGTCAATAAATATGAGATAATATAGAGTAATGTGTGGCAATTAAAGTGAATGTAATGAGAGGCAACTAAGAGTAACGTTATGTTAAGTAAAGTAAAGAAATCTGAAATAAAATCCGCTAATGTGAGGCCATGTGGAGGAATGTAAAGCGATCTGCTGAGAATGAAAATTTTTTGGTTTAGATGAGAACATTGCAAACTGTGGCGACTGAAAGAGTAAAAGGACAATTAATCTGTCACACTTCAAGCACTGGATATCAATAACTTGTAGCTTAGTGTAACACTGCAGGATGAGAACTCAAGGACTCGTACAGGATTTTATCCCATAACAGAATGTCAAACTTACTGTACGTGAACTCCAACATCTGATTAATGACTCGCGGTTCATACTCTGTGATTCCCATGTCTTTCAAAATCTGCATCATAACCTGAAAGAAGCAAATAAATGCTGATGTATTCATCAGAACAGCAGCACTCGTGGGTGACAAGAAGATCGATCATCCGTAAGGTGAGAAATAAATGAAACACCACAACTTTGAGATGTTACAGATATCATTTTATCTCTCTCTCTCCATCACTGCCCTCTACTTTTAAACCCACCTCGTAAACACACACCGGCTAAGATTCCATATAAGCACATAATATATTTTTTAATCGTCATTGACCTGTGCTGTGTTGCCCAAGTTTCAAAGGTTTTAATCACAAACTCTCCCAACTCTCCTTCCCTTTATCCCCACCTTTCTCACCATATATACACCGATCTCTCTCTCCACACCTCTCAGAATTTTCCTTTTAGCTTCATCTCTTTCTTTATACACATTCTCTCTTTCTCTACTTTTAAATGCATCTTTCTTAAATGTTTACCTCCCATCATACCACCCCTTTCACTCTTTCCCTCCTTTTTTTTTATTTCAATCTATCTTACCTTTGCTCCCTTTATACCCCCCTGTCTGTTTTTATTTCCCCCCCAACTCTCACACTACACAATTATGAGATCACGTGATAAGCAGGTTTACCGCCACCCTGCTGTAATTAATGTTGTCAGTTTGTAAGGAAACCTTTGTACCGCGATACATCTCGAGTATCGAAGAATCGCCGTATGATATATGCATTCCAAATTTTGCATTCTTACAACTGGAGAAAACAGTATGTTGTATATTTTTTGAACTTTACTGCATATATAGCGTTAATCTAAAGAATTCACAATTAACACAAACTATGCATTAAACTCTAAACAAACCAGGTTTAAACACGCGACCACCGAACACTTTAGATCATTAACTTTCCGGGTTATAAATCCGTGCACTAAGAACAAATTTTATTTTAAAAGCTACTTAATCTTAAACGAAACGCGTTATTTCGCATTATTTATGAATTTATAACCGATCGTACCTGTGCATCTTTAGGAACAGTTTTCGGAGACGCCATTTTGCCACTCGCTCACTGGCTCCGCCCAGCGGTAGCCATATTGATGAGGTCATATCCGGTTCACGTCCCTCCTCTTCCTCTTTGGCTCCATCAGTTCCTGAGTAGGAGGGTTTGTTTTTAACCCGTCTGTGTGTGTGTGTGTGCGCGCGCGCGTCTATAGAAACAATAAATGCTAAAATAAAAATTTAAATAACAGTATTGTCAAATAATACTGGTGGCTCATGGGAGACTTAATGCATTGATTGTGATTGGGAAATGTTTTGCTAAAAGTAGTTTAATGACGTCAGAATAAAAAATAGCACTGTCTGTACTGGCTTGTGAAGGTTTAGCTAGCTGGGTGCTAATGTAGTAGTGGACCTGTGAGCAGGTAGCTTACTCATTTTCGGTTTCATTATCAGTATGAGACACACTTAGGTAACGTTAGAAATAAACAAAAGCTAAATAAAATTAGGCTATTTCAAACAAGCACCAAGCCAAGAAAGACAAGGTAAGTAAAAAAACAACAACAACAAACAATTCAAACCACGTGACTTTTCTTTTCCCTTATTTCCCTGATTAAGGTTACTTTACATCACTTCACATTTAGCTCACTCCTGATTAAAGTCAATCATTGCTAACTCTATGTTAGATGTTTTCCTCAAAGACCTGTCAATCAAGTTGGCCAATATCACGCTCCATCAAGTCATGCAGCTCTTAACCTCACAGAGGTTCCTCTTTTTCCCCAGTTCTCTTTCCATCCTGACACATAAACCATGACGGCAATGCGCGTCGATGCCAAGGTGGTCATGCTCGGGAAGGAGAGTGTGGGTAAAACCAGCCTGGTCGAGAGATATGTCCATCATCGCTTCCTCGTCGGACCATATCAAAACGTGAGTATCAGGATGAAAGCCATCCACTTTTAAGAATCCCATAACATCATTCCCAACAGATCTAGTTTGTAGAGCTACTTCAGACTAACTCAGACAGCCTGAGACCGAATTCGCAACCTCCACATGCCCGTCATACCTGAAATTCCATGCATACCAGTAATTATTGGTTTTGAGCTTGGATTCTAAGCACTGGTTTCATTCCTAGTTTTTTTTTATGAGCAGGAGAAATAACGGTGGAAGAAAAAAAAAAAAAATGTCACAGGACGTGTCTAAATGGATCACGTTACTTTAGGTTTACCTGTGCTCGAAAAACTATCAGTTTGCACTTGTCTATCAAACTTGAATCCCTTTTAAGCATCATCTCTCTATGTTTTAAACCTTGGTGGCTGTAATGAAATCTTATTTAATTCATGGCGTTGTACCTGAGGGTGAGTTCTGCTGCTTTTTCTTTTATTAAAAAAAAAATAATAATAAATGCAAAAAACTTTTCAGACAAAAACAACAGATATGACAAATTCAGATCCATGAAATATTAATAACTGTGATAACTATAATCACACAGAGTCACCTTTTTTAAGTTAAAAGGATTCAGACTGAATAGAGCTTAAAGCCTCTTCTCGTGGATCTGTCGTGTTAAGTCTGATCACCACAAACAAGAGCGCTGACATTTCCTCCTTGTTTATACATAACGTGAGTCAAGAAAGTCTAAGGAACTTAGATCTTTGTTTATTTTTAATGATGGATTAAGCTCTAAATCTGTAAAGGTCACCATGTGAGAGATGAGTTGAATTTTACAGAAAGAAGAACTTGTGGTTTTTTATGGCCAATCCGCACTGACACCACAAACCTAAAGCAGAAATAACTGAAATTTTACATTTCACACTAACAGGTTTAATGTTGGACTGAAATAATTGTAGTCTTAAATTAGGAACAGATATTTATGTATGTATGTATTTATTTATTAAAATATATATTTCTACAGAAACTTTTCTGAAAAACTCCACACGGTTCGAGTGAAGGAAAACGTTTAGAAATTCTCGCATGTTGTAATCGTCCGAACGCTCCAGATGTTGTAAACTCGGGTTGAAAAATGCCGGAGGTTTCTTCTAGAGCACCATAACGGACTCCGAGAGAGAGGGTGTAAATATTTATTTTTTCATATTTATTTTGTTATTTATCATCCACTTCATTTACAAGTGATTCTAAAGGAGTTTAATTATCCACAGTGCTGTGAAAAGGTATTTGCCCCGTTCCTGTTTATTATTATTATTATTTTTTTGTCACATTTAAATGATTGAGATCAAAATATTTTAATATCACATAAAGATAAAATATGCAGTTTTTAAATGATGATTTTATTTATTAAGGGAACAAAAGCTGTCCAAAACAAACCTGCCTGGCCGTGTGTGAAAAAGTAACTGCCTCGTAAACCTAATCACTGGTTGTGTACAACAACTGTAATTAACCGTTTGCGATAACTGGCAGTGAGTCTTTGATGTCGCCGTGGAGGAATTTTGACCCGCTCTTCTTTGCAGAATTGTTTTAATTTAGCCACATTGAAGGGTTTAAGATGTTTAAAGTAATTTTTTTTATTTATTAATTTTTATTTGTTTATTTATGTTTTGGAGCCATTCAGAGGTGGACTTGCTGGTGTGTTTTGGATCGTCGTCCTGCCGCATAACATTGTGTGCGCTTGAACTTAAAGTCACAAACTGATGGCTGACGGTCATGACCTCGGAAGCTTCTGATATTTACTATATTTTTCCAGTTATTCACTTCAGAATATCGGCTTTGTTAACTTCAGGGGTCGAATCCCGAATAGTGTTTAATGAAAAGCTAGTCAACTATGTAGGGTGTACAGTCCCTTGTTCAACATACCAAGTTGTAGTGGATGGTTCAAAGACGATTCTGAACGACTTGGAAACGATTACTAAGGAGACAACGTGTCGTTTAAGAGGATATAATGTTATCAAATGTGTGTTCTTGCTGAAAGCGTGTTCTTCTGTGACTGGTTGTTAATGTGGGTTTTTGTCAGGCAGCTGCTCTTTCCTCAGTACTGCCTACTTGTGACGTGTATAGTTACAGTACGTGACCAGATATCCTTGCAGTGTAACATCATGGTCTGAACACTGATTTGAAATCCTTCAATCACGTGAGTGTTTTTTTTTCTTCCTCCTTACATACAGACCATCGGAGCCGCCTTCGTCGCCAAGTCCATAAACATCGGGGACAAAGTCATCACTCTGGGAATATGGGTGAGTCCTGTCTCGCTGTCAAGTTTACGTTTTAATCACAGATATCCAACCATCTCACACGAACTGTCACACTGAACCTTAGGACACCGCTGGATCCGAGCGGTACGAGGCCATGAGCAGGATTTACTACAGAGGAGCGCGAGCTGCCATCGTGTGTTACGGTACAGATCCTTTTCCTCCCTCAGGTTTATTGAACGTCCTGCTGCAGTCTGATAGAAACCTCAGCCCTCAGGGCTTTGCGCTTTATCTAAAGTGAACTTTCAAGCGATTCACATGTAACATAAGGAGAAAAAAAAATCGTTCTTATCGCTAACGGCATGATCGATCAAACTGTCCCTGTTTAGATTTAACAGACAACAGCAGTTTCCAGAGAGCCAGGTTCTGGGTAAAGGAGTTACAGACGTTTGAAGAGGTACGCACATTTATTATTATTATTTTAGCAAAGTATATACACTTGCTAGACAATACGTTTTGATATTTCCTCTGTAATTAAAAAAAAAAAAAAAAAAAAAAAATGAACTTCCTTAATTGGTTGTTTACAGCACTGTAAGATCTATTTGTGCGGCACCAAGAACGACCTCGTGGAAGGCGACAGGAGCGCGCGGCAAGTCGACTACCACGACGTACAGGACTTCGTGGAAGGTAAAATCACCAGAGTCTGAATATCTACCGCTTTATCTGTTCATGCGAGTCGTTCTGTGGTATTGATGTTTTTCGAGTGATCAGAACACACTGCACTTTGTCTTCCACAGAAATAGGAGCACAGCATTTCGAGACCTCGAGCAAAACAGGAAACAACGTTGGTAAGCAGCAGCGCTGTCTGATCACAGATCAGTCTCTATTATGTGAAATTAATTAGCCAGTAATTCAATGTACAAAGCGGAATTTAACCCTTGCTTTAACACAGCTTCCTGATCCACCCATGAGAATGATTATATGTATGTATGTATGTATAAACTTCTGAAGAATGAATCAGACAGGCAGTCCGATCATGGCTCACCTTCATGGTGTCCAAGCACTAGTGAAACCCTGGGATACGTGCATTAGTGTATCAGGGGATTATATAGAGAAATAAAGGGAGTTTTTACTCTCAGAACTGTGGTCTGTTATTCTGTGCAATCAAAAGTATTTATGTTAAAAATCTACAAAAGACATGTAACGCACTTGGAAAGCCAGTTATTCTATACGGCAGGTATTTCGTAAAAACCCTCCTATCGAACCGGTTCATACAATAGAACACCGAAAAATATCAAAAAGAAATAGTTAAACTAGCTCCAGTCTGTATCATGTGAATTAACAGCACTTGGTAAAGGTCCATTAAATACAGTACAGTTTTGCCGGCGTGATTATCATCAGCAAAACAAAAGCAAATTCAAATTTTATTTGTCACATACACAGTCATACACAGTACGATATGCAGTGAAATGATTATACGACCGCCAGTGACCTTAAAATCAAGATACTAATAACAATGGAGAATCAAGAATAACATTAAGGAATAAATTATGGAATAGAATGAGAATAAAATATAGCTGTAGGAAAAAGAAATAGAAGAGCAAAATATAAAAAAAAAAAAAAACTATTAAACTATCAACTCTTCTGTGAAGGCTTTCCACAGGGTTTAGGAGTGTGTTTGTGGGAATTTTTGACCGTTCTTCCAGAAGCGCATTTGTGAGGTCAGACACTGATATCTGACGAGAAGGCGTGGCCCGCAGTCTCCGCTCTATTTCATCTCAGAGGTGTTGAGGTCAGGACTATGTGCAGGCCAGTCAAGTTCTTCCACACCAAACTCGCTCATCCATGTCTTTATGGACCTTTGCTTTGTGCACTGGTG
>JAQMYJ010000011.1:2023596-2037883 GCA_030014305.1 Clarias laeviceps | reverse complement strand
TCTGATTCTGATTCATACACATTCACATTCCATACAAACTTAAATAATTCTTTTGATTGTGTAAAGCTGCTTTGCGATAATGACAATTGTTAAAAGCGCTGTACAAATAAAATTGAATTGAATCTATGATGTATAGAAGCATTAACTGTTAGAAGAATTCAAAAAGTGGTTGATAGAGTGGATAAGGTGTATACATCAGACATGTGTGCGCGACACAGTGACCTTGTTTCACAAAGGCTGAAAATAAAAATTAAAAACAGAAATACGGTAACAGAAATATCTACTTATGAGCTTCATTACACATTCATAACCATTACATTAAGCTTTTGTATAATGGTGTTAAATGATTTACAAACGGCGTATGTCAAAAGTCAACATGTGGCGTTATAAGTTTTATGCAAACGCTTTGTATAGATTCATAAAACATTAGATTAGCAATAGACAGTGTAGTACATGGAAAACATTCATCACTTTAATTTAAGAACATTCACAACTTTGCATAAGCCTTTTATAAAGCCCTCAATATAAAAACCTATAAGTCACCTGATGAGTTTTGATATAAGCCTGTTATAAAGCCTGTTTTTTTTAATGTAATGGTTATTAATGTGTTTTGTAGCATATATGTATGTAGGTACTGTTCAAATAAACTGTTATTAAAATATGTCTCCTATTTCTGCACTTATTTCTTTAATTTCTGCTTTTTGTGTTAATTTTGGAAATTTGGAAGCTGGTTGATAGAGATTTTGATTACGTATCGCAATTCTTAGGCGTGGCAACCCATCGTCCAAAATCAACTTAAAAAAAAAGAAATTAATTTATATATGTTTGTGGTTAAGATTTATTTAATAAGTAAATAAAAATAAGTTTGTTCAGAATCCTGATATTATCGAATCGGCATATTCAGTAATATAAATGTGTGATACTAATAGAATTGCAGTGCTGATCGAATTGGCTCCTAGATATTGTGATAATACCATAACAGCAGGTCCCTTGTGAGTCCAGTGTCTACTGAACGTCAGCCTGTATGTTCACAAACCAGCGCTGTTATTACTACACATCAATCTGAAGAGAACTGACCCGACAAACACTGTCTTTCAGCAACACGCCACTCCCTTTCTCCGCCGAGAGTCTGTTGTCAGCGGATTCGTTCTTCACCTCAAAGCAGTCGTCGCTGGGGTCAAATATCTGAATAACAAACAGAAAATGTTTCAGCATGTGGAACAATCAAGCAGCGTTTAATGAACTCACTGTAACATGACCCTGGGATATCGGAATATAGGAATCCATCGCATTCCAGGCCACACTTAAGTCTCAGTAAATCATAACTGTAATGTAATTCCATCGAATGCGTTTTCACACACCGGAACCTGGACTGACCTCAGATTCCAGAGCGTACTTGCCGTCCTTGGTCGTCTCCTTGTTAAGTGTGTCAGGGTTCGTGGGCGTGGTGCTCTCCACCTCCCTCTCGGTACTCGCCGAAACTGCGAGGTTTTCTTCAGCAGTGATTACAGCAGGCTGCTTGCTCTTACTTTTTGATTGACCAATTCCTACATTTGGGACAAACAAAAAAATTATGAATTGTGCAAAAGATAAAAAAGGGGGGAAAACAGCTGTATGGATCACAGAGTTGAAATGAGTTTTATAATTCAGCCCTTTAGAAGAAGAATGTGCAGTAACGAGATGTAATTGCGGAAGATAATTAAATCAGTGCATGCAACAAATACTTGGTAAAGACGCTGAAGTGGCCTTCCAATTAAAATCCTGCTTGTAAGATATTATTAAGTTGGTAATTTTCAACGCATCTGTTTAACTGATTCCACACACAATGTTGAGTTTCGTCATTTTATCAAAAGTAAAAAATTGTCTAGACACAAAGCATATAAAAAACATGGTTCAAGCTGAAAAACATCCTTAGATAGACAGACAGACAGTCTGCCCGACCAAAAAAAAAAAAAGTCACCACCTGGTTTTAACAAAGCAAATGGTAAGAGGCTCTTATTGAAGTGCCTAATGCCTGTTGCTCAGGTCTCGGCTCAGCAACATTATGTGGCAATAAAATGAAGTCAGATGATGACCTGAATGACCAGGTTATCACATCTATAGAGTTTATCTTCCCCGACGGCCTGGCCATATTACAAGGTTACGATGATGTCAGGATTCGTCGAGCTCAAATTGGGAAAGAGTGGTTCAGGAAGCATGAGACATCATTTTCACACACGGATCATTGCCACTACAGTGTCCAGACCCTAACCCTGTTGGGATGTGCTGAAGAGTTTACACAGCGGTCCGACTCTCACATTACCAATACAAGATCTTGGAGAGAAATTAATATGACTCTGGATGGAAATAACGGTTGTGACATTGCATACGCTTATCGAAACCATACGACATGGCCGTAACCAAAGCAAAAGACGGTCAAGTGAAATATTAGTGTGTGTGTGTGTGTGTGTGACCTTTTTTTTGGCCAGACAGTTTAAACAGATGAAGATAAATAAATAGAGTACTTCATTATTCCCAAAGGAAATAATCTTACAGCAGCCAGTTCATGAATTATGCAAACAAGCTACAAACAAACAAGGTGTCGAGAGTGAAATTTAAAAGCATTATAATAAAGAAGGTAGAAAGAAACCTAAGAAAAGTACAAAAGAAAATATCTAAAGACCTATGATGCACTGTGCATTAGTGTAGTCTGTGTAGTATTGCAAATCGTAGAACAGTACATTAAGGTGCTTAAAGAGGTAATAAGTTTCAGATTAATAAGTATAAACCAGTCTTACTGTATGTATAATATGATTGCATGTACAAGAGGATACTGTACATTAAGGTGCACCGACGATATATGGAGATGTAATATTAATAAACGAGAAGAGAAAAAAAGACATGATCATGTTAGTGCAGTCAGGCGGAAAATCTAAGAAACTGTGCATTAAGATCACTGGATATCTATAGACAAATGGTCGCGCAAATGTTTGCACCACGGGTTAAAATTATTACTATAAAACAGGCAAAAGTAATTCTCGCAATATTTTTAAAGTACATATATTTTAGATCTAAGAGTCATTTCATTCGCTCAATGATTTCACTCAGCGACTGACCGACCTTGATGAGCAGAATGTCCTGAAGAACTGTTCCTCTGAGATTTCACCTACCAGAGAATAAGATTAGATCAGATCAGATTGTTGAAAGTCTCCTGAATCGAAGATGAATATGAGGGGGAAAAAATAAACGTCTCGCACAAACCTTCTTTTTAGGCGTCGGAATCGGCTCAGCTTCGATCGAACTTTCTAGGATTTTCTTGGTGGGCTTCCTTTGCCTCTTTGTGCTTAAACAGACGCCGTCACCTAAAGATCAGTTAAGATTTTACATACATCATCATTCATACCAAATCAAATTATAAACCTGCTTTATTAAAACAAAAAAACACACCTTCACTACGGTCAATTACTTCTACTTCATTTTCCGTTCACGTTTCCTTTACTACATGGACTGACGGTCATGTCTTGACATATGTGTACAGCTGCGACATGCTCAACCTCCGGCCATCAACCTAAGTGACCTATACCACCAGATGGTAGGTCTCTCTCTCTCTCTCTCTCTCTACCCAGGCACAGATCAACTGTATCTGTAACCATCGTTCCAGATTGTCAAGCAGGATTGTCGTGTATTGAAGTCATCACAAATTTAAGTCTTTCTTGATCACATATACACAGCACATATAAATTATTACTACATGCAGGGTCAGCCATTGAACCTGCAAAGATTCAGGTTGCTTCCTGAGTTCCTTCTTCATCTTGATCATGTGATAGTAGTCCTCTGTCCACTCGATGAGTCACCCCTAGAGCACACAGGGTTACGTCCCCTCAAGTTGCTCAAGGACCCACAATGGCAGCCTAGTGGAGCTGGGGTTTGACCCGCTGACCTTATCAATAACCTAGAGCCTGAACCTGCTGAGCTACCACTGCCCTAAGACAAACTTCTGGGATCCAAGCCCAGAAACGACTTACTAGACTGTTTACTCGACAGGTGCTTTAATCAACTGAACTATAGCACCATGGCAAAGAAATTTTATCCAATAATGTTTCGTAGGTTCAGTACAATGAGCCCTAATTTCTACTTTTTCTCCTGTTTATTGTAGGAGTCGCAACATTGGATCATTTGATCGGCAATATCTGGTACAGGTTTTACATCAGCTGCCCTTCCTGTAGGCTAGGCTTGGGACCGGCACCTCATGCAGTGGCTTGGTGGTTTGGGGTGTAGGGTTAATGGCCATGCCTAATGACCCTACAATGGCGACACAGTGGTGGTTGAGCTTGAACCCGTGAACCTCCAATCAACAAGCCAGATCCTCTACCACCTGAGCCACCAATGCCCCACACCTTCGGACAATTTCAACCATACAGCACTTAAAACCAGCCCCGTTTTTTATTACCTGCACAAGAGACATTTTCCACCCCAGGAGGATAAAATGCATCCCAATTAAGCCACCCAATCTGGCAACACGACTCGCAGCTCATACAGCCACATTTCCTTCTGCAAATGTTAGCAGATCTAACATAGGAAGAGTTCCGGACTGAATTTTACAGAATGAGTGTATTTCAGAGATAAAACCGACCCTTAAACTGCAGTTAGATTTATAGAAAGAAGAGCATGACTGAAAGTGACTAAATGCTCAGCTCAGCCTAAATCCACTTCTTCGACTCTTTGAAAAGCTGCAGCATGGGCTCGAGTTGAAGCTCATTAGTACTCGACAAAGAAATGACGAGACACTCTGACAATCCGGAATGAACAAGAGACAGTAGGTAAAATGACGCAGAATGATAAATTTAAATCTATATAACACTCCACACTACATACACTATAAAGCCAAAAGTTTGTGGACACCTGGCCCTTATACCCATATGTGGTTCTTCCCCAAACTGTTTGCAGATGTATAGAATGTCTCTGTAGGCTGTAGCATTACTGTACAGTTCCCCAACATGAGAACTACAAGAGCCCAAACCAGTCAGGGCCAAGAACTCAAATGTTCTGCACAGATCCCTGACTGAACTCAACCCCACTTAACACCTTGGGGATGAACTGGAACTGGAGACATTCCACCATCAGTGCCTGAGCACATCAATGCGCTCTTGTAGCGGAATGAAAAAGAACCACGCCCTCAAAGAGTGGAGGCTGTTAATGGGATGCTCAACAAGCACATGAGTGTTATGGTCGGGCGTCCACAAACTTTTGGTCGTACAGTTTATTGTGCCATTTCTAAACAAAAACAAGCTTTAAGATTTGTATCCCCTACCAGTGGTGGAAGAATTCTGAACCAGAATCTGTTCTTTAAAACAGTTCTCCCCGTACAGCAAGGTTTCTGTCTCTGGAGGCGGGGTTAGAGTGTCTACAGCCAGAACTACAGCCTGACTCTCTTGACATGGAGTATTTTCCAACATAGGAGGAGTCTTCGACCTCTCTTCAGGGGGAGGAGTCTGAATTTCCGGTAAGGGGTTCGGCGCAGGTTGTATCCCTCCTTGATGTTGATCGATGCCTGAAGATTTCTCGGCGTTATTAACGAAACTGTTTTTAATAACCTGGGAAAGACAACCGATATTTTGGTATACGAAAGAATCTCAACAAACATAAATTATTATGAAGCTCATTGTCAAAAATTATTACCTTCTGCAAAGATTCAGGTTGCTTCCTGGGTTTCTTCTTCATCTTGGTTATGTGATCGTAGTCCTCTGTCCACTCGATGAGTCTTTTGCTAGGCTTTCGGATACGTTTGCTCTCTGGCAAAGACAAACTCGGAGTCATGACCAACAGACAAAACTGTCAGGACCTAATTCGATTTCTCCTTCTCATCTTACCTGTAGGGAAACCGGAAGCCTCACAAGTACTTGGAATTATACTGGCTGTGTTTATCTCTGGTATGTGGGATGCTGATGCTGATCCTGATGATGTTGAACTGGTTTTCTCAGCACCAGGCTCCAAGACACTTTTCTGCTCTGCAGGCGGCATTTCCGGTTGTCCTGGTCTTTGGTCACTCCTGATCTCTGCTTTCGGCGTCTTGTCCTTGTCCGGGTCAAACCTCTGCCAGCGTTTTTTAGGTACGCTGCCAAAAAAACTTTTCTCCGAGTCCTTGTTGAGAAGTCTGCACCCCGTGCTTGGTGTGTTATCTGACTTCCTGCTACACGCATTCGCTGACAAATCGGAAGGCACGAAGGGGATGGTAAGGCTCTTCTTTACAACAGGTTGACTCTTTTTGCTTGTTTTTTTAGCAGATTTTGGTACAGGAGAAAAACTCTGGAATTGCTGAACAACACAACTGTTGTTCTCTCTCATATCTGGGCCAAACTTTGCATTTGTTTTATTTTGTTTGGACTTGAAACTAGACGTTCTGCTCTGGCCACACTTGCCAGACATGCAGCCGTTACGATTGCCTCTAACACGACTGAAGCTGTTTTTTATCGGATGTTTTTCAGAAATCAGGGGCGGCTCTTCTTTAATGAGCTTTTTGGCAGGTAAAGGTTCCATGACCAAGGGTTGGCCGTCTTTTTCTCGACTATCATGTATATCTTTTAACAACATCAGGAAGGTGCTGTATTTATAGTTCGCGTCTGGACGAAACGGTGCTGACTTTCCATATTTTTCATTTTCCAGAGACTTAAAGGTTATTTCTTTCATGTCTTCGCCGTCTTGTATATTTACACGAAACGAAGACGGAGATGGCGTAGAAAATGTTGCGGCCTCAGACACCTGATTCTCTTGTTTCAGGTTGGACTCGTTACAATTGAAAGATATTGAACAAGATTCGTCCTCTAATTTGACCGCAACATCTTGCTCTTTCAACTCAGACGGATCTCCAGACGCCTTGGAAACGCGGCCAGATTTTAAGTCCGGTTTCAAATCTGAGCTTGTTGAACTTTTCTGGCGGCTCGATTTGACTTTTGTCTTTTCACCGCACACAGATTTTTTAACACATACATCGCTACGAGTTTCACCACTCGGCTGAGTTTCCTTGAGATCTCGGCTAGACATCTGCTCGAGCTGAGCGTCTTCCATTGCTTTCAGCGCTCTAGTCATCAATCGACTGCTGGCTGGGAGACTTGCAACTCTATTGTCGAGGGTTTTCTTGCTTTCTACACATTGCTGCTCAGGCCCCGTGACTTGGTTGTCTCTAGACTTCATACTTGTCGACTCTGGTATCTTGATCTTACATGATACCTTCCCAAATGAGCAGTTCACCGATTTTATTCCCGCACGACTAAACACTCCACTGGTTTGTCCTTTTCCAACTTTGCTGAACCAAAGTCCACCTTGGACTTCGATACTTTTCTTTGCTTCTTTATCATGTTGGCTTGTGACGTGTCTTACAGACTGATCATTAGTAGCGGGTTGGCCATTGCCTTTGGGACATCGGCGGATTTGCGGGACAGAGTCGATATCAGAATAGGGACTATCCACCACTTCTTCTAACTCTGTATTTTCACAGAGGAACTTGTCATACTTTGTAAAAAACACTGCTGAGCTTTTTCTTTGCTTCCTTTTGCATTTAGACTTCATTAAAAAGTTTGGGTCTTTGTGTGAAATCTTCCCATTGGCTTGGCAACCATTTCCAGGAATTCCCAGGAGCAGCTCCGGGTTAGGTAGTTTATCTTCTTGATCTTTTGTTTTTTCATCGAATTGCCTGTTTTCTGTGAATTTAGACATGATAACAGGTATCCCGGGCTTATCCAGGAAATGCGCCTCAGCCTCGGCTACACTACAACTCCATGAGTTTTGAAACCGCTTGGGAACCTGTGTGAGAAAAATACACACCGTATCTAACACAAGTTTATTATTACAAACAACAACAGAACGAAGCTTTGACTTTGAGCTTGGACTTACCCCTCTCTTTGGACCAGGGAGATTGTAAAACTGATATTCACCAACAAATTTATGCAGGGCTTTCTCAGAGACCCAGGCCAGTTCCTCAGGTTCTCCAAATGTCTTGATGTAATATTGACGACAGGGGTTATCGCTCGGCTCTGACAGGGGGAAGAAAGAAAACGTTTAACTTATATGAGAACAAATCAATCATATAGATTTTTTGCACAAGTATGATTTAACTTTTTAAATCAGGAACTGGCACTGATGATAAACAACTATATTAACAAAAAAAAAAGAGCTCCTAAAATGCGAAATGTATCTAAAACCGCAGTTTCCTAACAATAGATGATGATTTGCAATGTTAGCATTCTGGAAACCATAACAACAACCACGTACAGCTTAGCTTATATTCTTTAACAGAAATGAACGTACCTTTTATTCTGTGATACGTTTCCAACGCTGGATTGATGATCACACGGCATGGCCACCATGGTCTACGGTTAAACTTGGCCCATACGACTTCACTTTCTAGATACTTCACAGGAGTTAGAGTCTTTGACTTTGGGTCATTTACCTCCTAAGTGAAAATTGGTTTGTTTTTAAATTAACATGGCGAACAAGAAATAAACATCTATTTAAGTATAAATTAACATTTCTCTTATTATCCAAAAATAATTACTACAGTTAGTTACAATTGCTTAATTATGTTGTTATAATGAAATTCTTGGACCCTTAGGTGTGCTATGTAATAGAGACAGACAAATTATGTTTCATAGTTACAAATAAAGTCCGATCCTTTAAATAAGATTTCATCAAGTAGGAACTTAAGCCATAAACGTGAAGTCAAAGACAAGTCTTGTAGTACAAATCACCAAAAAGGCTAACTAGCCAGGAAACAAATCAGGCAAACAGTAAATCTATATTTAATGGAATAATCCATCCTAAAGAGCTCACACAGATCACCGTCCAAAGCTTCAGCTTTCATGCTTAATGCAACCAACAGCACGACACACGTCAACTCACAGACTGCTATCTAGTTAAGTCATAAACTTTTTTGTCTGATGTTTTCTGTCTCCACTACTACAACTCTTGTAATTTTGTTTTTTTACTTTTGTAAATCTTAAAATCTATAAACAAAGCCTCTAAAATTAAAAACAATTTAACAGGCATAACAAAACTGCAGCTTCGACATCCACAAATTAGAATCGCTAATTTAAGATTTTGTTGTTAAGGATTAAGTTTTTTTTAATAACTTATGAAAGGATTTAATAATTAAGTTATTAAAACTGTTGGGAAAAACTGTTAAAATTCTTGTAGTAAAATCTGAAACTATTTATAATTTGTGATCTACAAGTATGCACAAATATTCTAATCTTGTTACAAAACTCATTCCTGCGTTTGTTCTTCATCAGGGTTGGGAAATCTTCTAAAGAGTGAAATTTGTCTTTAATCAATGTAGCATTCGACTTCATTGAAATAAAGATGAATGGTTTGGATGTGACAACACAGAAGCTGAGGTTTAGTATGAGATACTTGCCGTGGTACCCTCATCATGGATGCGCTCCGGGGAGGCTGGATCGCTGTCTCCACCTGCCTCTTCCTCTATGTTTTCATCTCGTTTCACTGACCTGCAGCTCTTTGTCCTTCTTTTGCCTTTCGACACACTATGGCGTCTATCCAGAACGGTGAGCTTTTGCTTCAAATTTGTAGATGCAGCAATCTCGTTTAAGGAGCTGCTACACTGCTTTTTGTGTGCAGACCTTGGGCCTGCGTCCTCATCTTCGTCCTCATCTTCAAACAAAATTGACTCGAAGTGCAAGCCGTTTGCGAACGGACTGGACGAATCGAGACTGAACGCCGGACTGGGAGGAGACATACGTGTGCTAGTGTCAGTCCTAGTCTCAGGCAAAGCCGTGTCCATGTTTTTCTTAGCGGAGATGGGTGAGCTAGCTTAAAGTGCCATGGAGTGTGGATTCCTGAGTGTGAAACACGGATCCAGAAAGATTTCGCTAAATTTCTGGAGGAATTTCAGGGAACTCTATGGTAGCCAGTAGTCCTTTCTTCAGCGCCGCTAAGTGGAAGTGAGACTTGAAGGCTGGGATGAAGGCCAGACGCCTTGACTAAGATGGGTAATGTTTTCCATGTGACGAGACTTGGGGGTCTCAGCTCTTCTGGAGGACTGATGACGATTCTGCCCACTTGCCTTAGAGACAAACGAGACACAATTCATTCAATCAACATTTGTGAAGTACATTGCAAATTATTAGGTATAACCGCATATACACACTGTATAAAGTATCATAGATACATAATTACTACACGTTTGTTAAGGAAGATTTTTTGTTGTTGGTCCAGTTTGTGAATTCAGAATTACTTCCTGGAGTCCAATAAGAGCTAGACATAATAATGTCACCCCAATCTACCCCATCCAACAATGCCATCAAATCACCATATTTTGAAAAATGTGGGCCAAAATGTGTCATTACAGGTGGTCATAGGTTGTGTGAAGGTTTACAGTGTGTTCTGGTTTTAATTCATTTTGCACAAACAACCACATACACAAGCTCAATAACACCTTTTATCAAGCTAGCTATTATCTAGTGCATTGCTATTATCCTGTACATTGGTCAGAACTCTTTCAATGATATCTTTACGTTTCATACCTTGGAGGACACAAAACCTGTCTCAGGACCAGATTATGACCAGATTACGCAAAACTAGCTGGACAGAATGTAATGAAACTTTTGCAGATATCTTTTTGAAGTTTTTTTTCCCTCATCAGATATCTTTTTTTTTTATCAGATAACTTTATCTTTATCTAATCTACTTCGTTGTCTCATCTGTGATTCACTCTCCGATTACCTAACAGTGTGTTTAGCTAAGGACAAAAGAAGTACAACTTAGCGTAAAAACAAGGCGTAAGATACTCAAACTCTAAATTTTA
This sequence comes from Clarias laeviceps, assembly GCA_030014305.1. Taxonomy (NCBI): domain Eukaryota; kingdom Metazoa; phylum Chordata; class Actinopteri; order Siluriformes; family Clariidae; genus Clarias; species Clarias laeviceps. The sequence continues at coordinate 2,027,088 of JAQMYJ010000011.1, read as the reverse complement.
TTTCTTTGTATTAATAAGTTAGACAGAGAGTTCAACCTGAAATAATAATAATAATAATAATAATAATATCACTGGTTACATTAAAGCTGATCAAATTATTTGTAGCTTTAATGTTTTTAACTATTTCTACAAACTCTAAACGCTAGTGAGCAATACAAACTAATATTCTGTTCACTGTTGAGGCTTTGAGCAGCCATGTTGGTTTCATGTCTTTTGCTAGACGCTGGTTTGAGGAGTCTTTCTCTAAAAATTAAAAGTTAGGGAAGCATTTTTGAGCTTGGAAATGCAAGAAATTCAACATAATGCATCCTTAGTGTAAGCCAATCCACGTATCACGCTTCGGGATGGTGTGTATGAGGAAACTTAGACAAACACAGGACAAACATGTTCTGGTGTTGTGCTGTAACACTGTGTGACACTCAGGATCAACCTGGTGTCAAGGTGAAAATACAAATCCCAAAGGTATTCTTTTTCCTAAGCATGCTTTAGTTATAAAGTGTGATCCAGTGTGTTCTGAAAGGTCAACACAGACACACACACCATTGGGTCAGTGCACATTTAATGCATAATCAGGTAGAGTTAATGAATATGAACACTTTGGATGAAACAATTCATCAAAGCACGTGCATAGGGAATGCACCTTCTGCTCTGTGTGTGCGTGTGTGTGTAGCCGCCCTTGCGTGCACATGCATGACACACACTTTGTAAGTCTGTCATCTTGCAAAGGAAGTGAAGAAGTTATGATATGGATATGACAAACACACGCGTGCGCTTTGCAAATTCATGCAGGGCAGCCCAGCTCAAAGATGTTTAGCCTAACACACACACACACACACACACACACATACACACACTTACAGTGAGCACCCGTTATAATAATAAACCGTCTTATTAATCAGGAAATGCATCCAAAAATCTTACCATTCACTCCCAGAGCCTTGCGCTTTCCCAGTCCGGATGCCTTTTTCCCCCAGTTTGTGAGAGCGAATCCCAGCAGCAGCACCAGTAGGCCGAGAAACCTGAGCACATATTCTTGACAGTCAGGCTAGCGGCCCCTTTCTAAACCAAACCAAAGAAACAGAGCACGATTCGCCCATTACACGCACACACATGCATACATACACACACACACACACCAAACACACAGACACACACGCGCGTAAACGCGTTCCAACACCGGGGGGGCTCTTACTTTTGCTCCATTGAACCGGGGATGGTTTCCTCCTCGGCGTACCGACCTGCCCCCGGTTGTGTCTCGAGCCCCTGCGTGTGTGTGCGCGCATATGTGTGTGTGTATGCGAGTGTGTGTGTGTGTGTGTGTGTGTGAGCAGCCAATCCGTCGCGCCTCGTTGTCCTCCTGTGTGCGCTACATTTATTACTTTGTAAAAACAAATCTGCTCCTGTTGTTGTTGTTGTTATTATGATGAGCAACAATGTTGCTATTATTATGATACAATGTTGCTTCAAAGGCGGGCACCTTTAAAAGTGCTTTGAAGTCACGTCATCAATTAGAGCTTCGCCTCGTGCACACGGATTTCGTGGCTCAGGTGATGAAAATGGGTTTGGAATTCAAACACAACGCTGAAGACGCATATGTTTTGGGGTTTGGACGGTTGCTCTGTGTGTGTGTGTGTGTGTGTTTTTTAAATCGAGAACGAGCTTCAAACAAAATGGAGTCTGCTGCCGAGACAGGCCACAAAGTGTTAAAATCTCACATGGCAGAAAGAGCAGGATGAAGCCGATAAGTTCATCAGGCTGAGTTTGGGAAAGGAAAAGGGGCCATTTTGACAATCCATGGCACAAGATAAGGAGGATGATACCAGTTTATAATAATCCACATACTGTACATAAGGCTGTATATGCGTGTGTGTGTGTGTGTGTGTGTGAGAGAGAGAATGTGTATGAGAGTGTGAGTAAAACCAAATCGCACCCCATATGACCAAATACTCCATGCGTAATTAAATAATTAAATACAATCGTGTTCATATTAATGTGCGTGTGTGTGTTCATTTAATCCACTAATCTATTTGTCATTTTTTTTCTTTAAGGGGGTGTGGAAGTGGTGCAAGAAATGCAATCTTTCATTTCTCCACCATGTTACTGTACCACACACACACAAACACACACACACACACACTTGCCCTGCACAAGACATCCAGAAAACCATGAAGCTGTTTTTCATTATTATTGTTCTTTGCCAATTCAAAAAAAAAGGTTTTTTTTAGTTTAGTTTTTAGACTGCTATATATTTAGACACAGGTTTCAGTTTGCACCGATCACTAATAACCTTTTTTTTTTTGAGGATTACTTTCCGTTTGTCATGAGAGAGAGAGAGAGAGAGAGAGAACACTAGCGCATTATTTTCCCGCCTGTGCTAAAAGTCGGGTTTTGTAATCGCGCACTGTGTAGTATGGTTTAAAGAGTACTCCCCCTAGCCTGTTGTATGCTCTTTAGTATGGTAGTATTAGGGTTTAAGGCCTGCTCCGGCTGCTTCAAAACTCACTGACTCAACAGCGACCCCTGAAGTCCAGCCTTGAGGCGCATGCCGGAAGTTAACAGACTTTACAGAGTCTCATGATCAAATCTAAACACCAAAAGTTGTTGCATTCGTAACCAGATAAATAAAGGTTTTGCTTTTGATACAAGTAGTAAGTAGCTTTAGGAGCTAGATCTAGCCTAGGTTTAAGAATGAGAAGGTTGTTGTTCTTCAAACAGCTCAAAGACATTTTTAAGAAGGCCCCAGGTCAATCAGGTCATGGCTTCATTAATATTGTACACCTTATTCTTTAAACTAACCTTTAATTCTGTTAACAACAGAAAAGGTTGTTTCAATTAACTAGTTTCCTGAATTTTTGTCTCTGGGACAACATACACCTATATAAATAAAAGAACGGTTTTGTCTGTACTGTACATTGGTCAGAACTAGCTCCCTCAATGATATCTTTACGTTTCATACATTGAAGGACCCGAAATCAGTCTGTGAAAATTTTCTGTCTGTCTGTATGAATTTAATGAAACTTCAGCAGTACTTAGGTCTCTGCCTGAAGTTTAACCTGCACCATAGGTGAAATCAAAATGTTAAGTAAAAGCGATGTTATGAACAGTTATGTGGCAGATTTAATAATCTACTTTAAAATAAGCTACTAATGCGCTACTTGCTCAATGTAAACAAACACCTGCTCCAATAGATATTAATTAGAAAAGCTAAACTTATATGTACAGTGCATCCGGAAAAGTATTCACAGCGCATCACTTTTTCCACATTTTGTTATGTCACAGCCTTATTCTAAAATGGATTAAATTATGTTTTTTTTCCTCAGAATTCAACACACAACACCCCATAATGACAACATGAAAAAAGTTTACTTGTACATGTACATAAGTATTAACAGCCTTTGTAAAATTGAGCTCAGGCGCATCCTGTTTCCCCTGATCATCCTTGAGATGTTTCTGCAGCTTAATTGGAGTCCCCTTGTGGTAAATTCAGTTGAT
>JAQMYJ010000011.1:1986755-2014932 GCA_030014305.1 Clarias laeviceps | reverse complement strand
TTACGCCGGATGCCCTTCCTGACGCAACCCTCCCATTTTATCCGGGCTTGGGACCAGCACTGCATCCAGTGGCTGGGAATCGAACCAGGGCCTTTCGTATGGCAGGCGAAACACCTACCACTGAGCCACCAGTGCCCTATGAACTTAAGTACAGTAATAAAGTAAATTTACTTGGTTAGCTTCCACCTCTGTATGAGAGTTATTTTCTGTCACACTTTTTTGTACATGAAAGTGACAAACATTTTCACAAACTCTCAGTTGCAACCAAGAACATAACGTATGTATTGAAAGCAATGATTGAGACAGAGATAAGAGTCGATACAGGCTCTACGGCTTAAAACCTGACTTGACCCCAAGTTTGCGGGAACTTTTACATTTAATCATAATTTCATACAGACAGATTGACAGATGGCCTGACGGGCAAATATTTTTAGGTGGCCCAAAATGGTCCGTGAGTTCCTGGTAAACATGGACATCTATGTCTGGGGATATTATTTCTGACAGTTTTCTGTGCCAATCATTTGACCATTTGCTCTTGATTTGTTGCTCCGATGGGAATCATAGATGAACCCTTAAACAACCCATAAACATAACAGAGCTTTTCAGCTTTAAGGGTTAGTTTGAAGTTTTTTTCTGCAAACTGAATTACATTAGCAATAAAAACATTTCAAGGACAAGACTTCCCTTTCCTCTGGACTAGAAGTGAGAAGTGTACATTGGAAAGCTTTAACTCTTGTCCACTGATTATTTAAGGAATTGTGAGCAATCCTGCCTTTCCACTGTAGAATCAGATTCCTGTTCGTATAGCTGCCAAATTTTCAGAAAAGCCTGGAAAATCCTGCCATTTGGTTCTGCATGTACATGCATATAACGCCTCAGTCATTTTGTCTAAAAACTAACCATACACCTTATCCCGCATGGTTCAGGTTCGGTGAAACAGTAAAACAACTTTTTTTATTGCAGTTGGTACAAGTGAAATCTGAAATATTCACCCAATCCACAAAATAAAATAAAATAAAATAAAATAGGGCCTAGCTTACCTACCAGCCAAACCACCTACCTGCTCTCCAGCAGCTTCATTCCAGAATCATTCCAGAATCCCCCCCCTCCCCCCACCCACATTTACAATAATTTGTAAAATTATTTACACAGGACAGATAAAAATGACACTATTTGCAAAATATAGTATTTATACACAAAACATTATATCACTATTTATATTCATAAGAACATTCACTGACTGAACACTCCGACTCAGTGTTTGTGTGCGACAGGTGTGAAACCCGATACAGTTTTTTGGCATCATAGCCCACCTGCCTCACAAGTCCACGTTATTCATTCTGAGATGCTTTAACCGTCCATTCAGCACAAACCAGTTTGGTCATCCTCCTCTGGCCTCGCCTGTAGAAAAGCTGTTTTCCCACGACAGTTATCCAGAAATCCACACACACACCTTCCACACACATCCAATTATCCAGAAATCTCACACACACACACCTTCCTACCACCAATAGCCCATCCTGATATTTGTGATTTTTGAGGAGAATTTTAAAATTTCTAATCCTGGTACTTTCTGCACTTTATACAATTAAATTGTAGAAGCAAAATGCAATAATGAATGTGGAGGGTAGAGGGCGCTACAACCCCACAAAAGTTTCCACGTTCATCCAGAGATCATGACTTCAGCAGAAATGAGAAAAATGATAGACCATATCAAGACTCAGTAGAAATCTCATTAGCACTGATGTCTCACATAGACTGTGATATTAATAATGATATTTGCTGTAATGCAGTTTTTATTATTTTTTAAATTATTAAACTCTAGAGTAAGTACCCTCGTTGACGGCCAAGTTTAAAAGAATTTAAAAGGTTAAAGTTGAAAATAATCTAGTAATCTAGCAATAAACATCGCTTTTAGGTTTATAATCTGGCACAAACTGCTCATTACTTCACTTCTAATCAACATTTTGATTTCATTTATGGTGCAGGTTTAACTTCAGGCAAATAAAGTTAATTAAATTCTGTCCAGATACTGATGCTGTGACCAAATCTGTCTGGACAGAAATACAGACAGAACATTTTCTGAGACTGGTTTCTGGTCCTCCAATGTATGAAACATAAAGTTATACACTAAAGAGGCAATAAACTGTGGATTTAACCAAAATCTCGAAACCCCCAAAACTCCAGACCTTTAACCTCCAAAACTCCAATCCACAGTCTGCACATCTCAAAGACTATGAATTTCCAATATTTAAATGATCAAATCCTAAGATGTACAGATCTCCAATCTCCATTAACCAATCACCACGTCTCAAACTTCCCAAAATTCAAATCGACAATCTCAAATACCCAAATTCTCTCATATTCAAATCTCCAATCATAAAATCTCGAAATATTCCAAATTGGGATTCATTTTGGTTTCATAACTGTGGTCATTGTGTGTGTGTGTGTGTGTGTGTGCGTGTGTTGTTGAGATTCCACACTCTTCCCCCAACCCCTGACCCTTAACCATCCCAGCTGTCAGCTGTCTCCACTTGTGACAGCTCTGTCTCTCTCTCACATTCCCTCATTACAGCTACATTTGATTCACTTTGATTGAATATATTGTGCTTGACAAAGGGACATTTGAATCACAAAGGGTTTTACTGCAAAGCATGAAATATTTGAAATTATGCAAACTCTCTCTCTTGCACTATCGTATACAGTATATTAATCAAAAGTTTGGAAACACCTTGTAGTTCTGTGGTCTTTCCTGATAATTCTGAGGCTGGTGACTCTAAATGAACGTCTCCTCTGCAGCAGAGGTCAGTTTTGGTCCTGCTTTCCTGGGAAGGTCTTCATGAGAGACAGTTTCATCATCATGGAGCTCGATGGGTTTTTCAAATGTACTTGACACAATACTGTTCTTGTAAGGACTGTTCCAGAACAGCCGACCTTCATGTCTTAGAATAACAACGGACTGTTGTTGCTGTTGCTGTTATTTAAATGCGTAATTCCATTTTATTTCATAGTTTTGAAAAACAAAAATCCAGTATTGTTCTTGAATGTAAAAAATAAATCACAAAACAAAAAAACATTTTGAATTTGAAGGTGTGTTTAAAACTTTTGACTGGTACTCTCTATCTATCTGTTTATGTAACAGCCTCAGCATCGACCTCATTTCCCTGCTTGTCTGTTCCAACCACTCAACATTCAGCATCAGCAGTACACTAATCACCGGCCTGATCATCTGTCATCATCTGCACCTGTTTCTCACTGGGTCATGCTGGTGAAGTTAGATGGTTTTTTTCCCCTCCTGTCTGAATGATTTATAGGTCACTGTGTGGCTTAACAAACAAACAAACAAACAAAAAAACCTGTACAAAAGTCCTTCAGGAAGTCTGGAGAACTATTCCTCAAGACTACATAAAAAATACACAAATGTAATGAGGGGGGTCAAAACTTTTGCACAGATTTGTATGTATAGACACAGTGACAACAATTAACTTATAAGCTGTCTTTCCTGAAGAACATCTAAAGTATATACTTGTTCAAGAACATGAACATAACACGTAAAATAAGTCTCATCTGGAGCCACAGGAGCGACACACACACACACACACACACACACACACACACACAGTACACTGTAGCATTATGTTCTGTTCCGTCATTTCAGATTCCTCTGCATCCGACAAAACAGACTAAACTCGGGCAGAGAGTTATAATCGCCTTGGAGGAGTTTAAGAGCATAATAAGCATATTTCATATTACAAATCCTCATTTCTCAGTTTTCCATGAAATGCTGCCGGAATTCGTTGCTAAAGCCTAAGTTTAGCCTGCACGAAGCTAAGCCTTAATCACAGAGTGAACGATATATGCATATAATTTTACCGTGTGTGGTAGAGGAAATTGTGTTCTTCATGCCACACGTAACCAAACAACTGTAACGATCCAAACTCAAGAGGCGAGATTCAAGTTTCACTTCGTGAGCTTTTCTTACTGGTCTCTAAATATACCTTTATTTTTATTTTTTTTTTTATAGTTTCCTATGAGAAAGAAAAGCGTATCCTTTTGGAAATATCTGTCAAATAAAAAAAATAATAAAAAGATCTTAGGTTTTCTAATCATTTTCTAATCAACTTTGATGGTTATTTATTTATTTATTTATTTTTATTAGAAGTAATTCATGTTGGTTAAAAATGACAATTTCTAATTTCCTCATCAGGACCCAATTTAATCAGAAACCCTGGCTGAAAAAGGCCGTTCCCCACTAGATGGAGTTAATACTTCTTCATGCGTGCATGTCACATGCTAGGAACAATTTATTAACACCGGATGAAGATGAATTTAGTAGCGTTAGTGTGAGCATAAAGTCAGGTTCTTCCATAAACAGTCTGCCAGTCTGGACGAAGCAGTCTCATGCCTATTAAACACGGCACTCTTAAAAGTCATAAAAGTAAGTGAAAGTTTAAATTCAGTAAAGTGTACTCTCGCCTCTTTTACTCAAACACTTGTCCAATATTTATTTTGCAGCTGAAACCATAAAGACCAGCTCATGTGTTAATGTGGAGGATAGAAAAGAAGCAAAACACACAAACTCTATCCGAAAGCTCAGGTATTTCCACTGCTTGCATGCACGCACGCATATTAAAAATCTGGCTCTCAAAAAAAAGAGGAAGTCTCGAGGGCTTTCAAAGTCCCATTGGCGAGGGGAAGCCTCTTGTGTGCGGAGAATAGGAGCAAGGTGAATAACACACACACACAGGGACTCGAGTAGTCCATTCTCCCAAGCAAGAGGGTCAGCTTCTTCAGACATTTTGGACGGGAGGGCGGGAGGAGAATGTGTGTGTGAGGGTGTGGGGGGACCCAGGGGTCTTCAGGGGCCCGGGACCTGTTCTTAATGAGAAATTCCTGGGGATTTGTAGAGGTGCAGAGGTCTTCATTTTCTCACTGCGCCCACGGGCCCGTTGTAGCGGGAGGCGCGGGCTCCTTTTGAGTCGCTCCGGGTTGAAGGAGTGAAGCGCCATTGAGATGGCAGGAAGAGAGGATGGTGGCAGTGGGTGGGGGTGACGAGGGGTGTGTGTGTGTGTGTGTATGTGTGTGTAAGAGTAGGATTATGTATATGAGCTGGGGGCTTGCGGAACAGCTTGCCACCTCCCTCGACAAGGGTGTGGAGAAAAGGAGAAAGGGTGTGGGGGGTGGGGTGGTGGTGGTGGTGGTAGGTGGTAGGTGGTGGAGGTTGCAGCTTGGTGAATGTGGCCAAGCTTTTTTGGAAATGTGGCGGTGTCTCTCCAGGAGCTATTTCTCCAAGTGTTTAATTAAAGGAATAACTAAGGCGAGATGAGAGGCTTGATGTGCAGCTGGACTGCTGGGAGCCCACTGGCCTCAAACCAGAGGCTTGATCTGGACATTGTGTGAGGAACTCAGAGGAGACCGGGAACAAATAAACCCACACTGGGTTGATGACAGCTGTCCGAGCTGGGAGATGAAGACTCCCTCGGGGTCTCTGCCCCAAAGGTGCCCGGCATGTGGGCTGGAGCCAGTTTGATCTGAAAGTGAAAGTAGATGGACAGATGGACAATGCCCAACATGGGGGATGTCACAAAAATTCACCCTGATCCGCTACTTAGGACAACGTGCACCTTTAAAGAAGAAGAAGGAAAAGAAGAAGAAGAAGAAGAAGAAAAAAGATAAATTTTTGTGATGAAATTTATCAAGACAATGAAAAAACATTCAGGATCTTCCTATAACATTCAAATCGTTTTTTTCTTTGTGTGTGTGTGTGTGTGTGTGTGTGTGTGTGTGTGTGTGCTTGGGCAAACCAGGTCTTTGCTGAATAAGACTGTTGAAATCTATTAACTCTGAGAAAAAGAAAAGAAAAAAAGTCAAAGGATCCAGAGATAAAGCCGTTCCAGATTTTCTGCTTCCTTTTAAACATTCCTGTCTAAAATCAAATTTTCAATCACAAGTCAAGGTCTTCGTCACGGACAAAACTAAACATTCAGAATCCAGAGTTAACATCAGAACAGGAAATGTTAGCTGTTATTCTTTTAGCACTGTGTGGTTTTTGGAACATTTTTACAGCAATAAACAAAATTAAACTGTTTTTCAAATTTTTTTTTTTCCAGCAGAAAATCAGATCTGATCTGACTCGAGCTGAGCGGTCCGATCGGCGCAACGTCTGCCGTCTGGACCAGCGGAAAAAAAAAAAAACGAGGCTGACCTGAGGGCTATATGATGATGAACGTGTGTCCCTGGCAACAGGCTGTCCCAGTTGGACGAATCTATTTAGCCGCTGCCAGAGACAAAAGCCAGAAATCTCATCTGGCTCTGGGATAAAGTAGCCCAGGGACGGCTGCGCTGTGCTCTTGGCAATACTATAAACATCCTATCGTTACATGTCAGACGCTTGGCACGGTATGGGGAAAGCGTACAAAACAGCGAAATGAAGCACTGAAGATGTCTTCCGCCTGTAAATCAGAGCTGTCCAATTAATTAGTTTATTAAAGGGGAGAAAGAAAGAGAGGGAAAATGATTGCACCTCCAGACAGATTTAATGTGCATTTAGTGCCAGACAATAGCCTTTGCCATTCGTATGCAAAAGCTAAGTATACGAAACAAGCCGGTTTTGACGCCAATTGAAGACCAGCGGGGTATAATGAGGGGGACCTCCCAGCACCCCTCCACCACCGCTCCCGCCTGCTCCTGCCAACCTGATGTGAGTGTCTGATGATAAAGAGGCACGGCTGGGTTCTGGCTGGATGGGTTTTTTTTTGGGGGGGGAAAGCGATGGAGGTGGTGGTGGTGGTTTTGGGCAGAGGACAAAGCCGTGAAATGGTGCTTGTAAAGGACGGGCCCTGGCCCTTGCATTGAGATGTCAATCTCAATCGGCTTTGTGAGATGAGGGCTGTCATCGAGCAGGAGACTCACACTGATCCGAGAGATTCCCTTTTTCTCTGCAGGATCCGAGTTTGTGGATCCGAGTCTGTGTCTCTGCGTCTGCCTCATGCCTAAAAATAAGCCTGTGCCACAGACGAGTCGAGCGTTTGCCAAATATTAATCTTGAGTTAAAATCCCGTGCAAATAAAACTATATAATCTGATTAAAAAAATACTAGCGCTAAAAAGTACAAGAAAAATACTTCCTAATACTGAAGTATTAGTTTTTCCAACAACAACAACAACAACAACAACCAGGGTTTAAATAGAAGCCCAGGAGTCACGTTCTTTGTCACCAGCATGCGACCTCGCTATTGTGTGCGAGCGAAGGAATGACAGAGATGTCACAACTTACTGTCAAGACCTGAGGACTGTGTAAGGAAAGGATTTGATAGACAGCGAGAAAACACAAAGACGTTGGTGAGGGTGAACGAGAAAGAGAGAGGGACAATGTAGACGTACCGACTGGGGCAGTCTGAAGCGGAAGCAAACAGACAGGAGGTGGGAGATGTACACACTTAAAGAATGGACGCACCGCGGCGATAGAGACTTCATTCAGGGTGATGGCTTCATGCAAATGCGTTTATTTGACTAATGTAAAGCTCTGATTTTGCCTTTCAAATGAGGCATTTAAAGTCCATTTGTTGCAAGCGGTAAAGGAAAGAAAAGCTGACTAATGATAACAAACAGCCGAGAAGAATCTTATTTTCATATTTTCACCGTCAGCTCTTTGATGTTTGATGTACAAATTCTAATTACACTTGAAAGCCAGACTTTTACAATTATAGACACAAAGGCACGTCTAACTTGACAATAATACCTCTACCAGCTACCGACTTCTACTTAAATAGCGGCGATATGTACAAAAGGCTGTTACACAGATTTATTTTTGCTCTACTCAGATGATCAGCACCTCAACGTTTGCGTGAAATTTCATTCTGATCATGAGGCTCTTAACTTATACAGAAAGAAAAACAGCAACTTTTCCCCTAGACATCGTCTCTAAACAGGTTTTTATTTTTTAAATCTTATTCAGTAAGCAGTCAGATGTCAAATGTGTAGCTCTTATCAGTGAAGCCGCGTGTATGAGGTTTATCAGGTAATAACGTACAGTGTCAAATCTTTAAATAGATCTATCTATTATAGAAAAATTAACTTTTTAGTCATTTGTAGACATTCAGACGGGTCTCCAGTTTGTGTCAACAAACAAAAACATAAAATAAAATAAAGATTCCTGATATTTATTTTTGTATTGTCCGGGGTTTCATTTGAATTTAATTCTATTCAATTCAATTTTATTTGTATATTGCTTTTATAAGAGAATAAAGATGAATATCAGAACATTTTAACTTTTGATCTTTTTTCTCAGCCTGGAGAAAGAAAAAAAAAATCATACAGTACATGTTTTCCACCTTTTGATTCATGATAAAAGTGTAAAACAGAGCCAATATCTGTATGTTTTTATAGCTGTTAACTCTCTAAATATCTCTATATCTGTATCTGTGTGCAGATTTAAACCTGGAATGGACATCGGAAGGATGTTAAAAAAAAAAAAATGAACCACAGGAAAGCACACAAATAAACAGAAATATCAACATGGTGAGCATGGTGAGGGAATCCTGGCCCACTTTTGCACGAATCAGGATGAGCCTTCGGTGTTTGTAAAGTATGATCGTGGCTTACCTGGGTGTTTAACTTGTTTAGTGATTTGCAGCTCTGCTCGGATGTGCACAAACATTCACAGCGGATCTGTGGTCTTTTATGTCCTGCGGCTCTGCTCTAGGTCCACTGTGTGTCTTTGTTAGAATATTAGTGGCCAATCATGACTTTTAATTTTAGTCGTAGTCACTGGAGAGGTACCATGCTAGCTGCGAGGATAATAATAATTTTAATGAAGAGAATTTCACATATCAATGTTTATACTGTATAATACCTTTGAAACTTTGGAAGTTATCCCAGTTATTTCTCTGTAGGGATTAACGAAACCCTCACATCACAACACAGAGATAGATATTTATACAGTTAGTAATCTGCGTTATCTGACCCTTTACTGGACCAAATCATCAGATTTCTGTCCTACGTGCTTCATTGCTACAATGTAGATAATAATGTCATGAAAGCCATAATTTTGAACCATAACAAAACTGGTGAAAGTGTGAACTAACTTTAACTCAACCTCAGCTATTTAACTTGCATTTATAATTGGTCTTAATTAATCTTGCTCAGGCGGTACAATGGCGTAGTGTTACCGTGCACCTTCAGGGTCAAGGTTCAATTCCCGCCTCGGGATCTGTGTGCATGCAGTTTGCATGTTCTTCCTGTGCTTGGTGGGTTTCCTTCGGGTACTCCGGTTGCCTGCTACAGTCCAAAGACATGCAGATTAGGTTAACGTGCGGAGGCTAGACTCCAGGTGTCCCGTGACCCTGTATACAGGATAAAGCAGTCTACAAGATGAATGAATAATTCTGCTCACGCAGTTTTTATCTTTGCTTCTCCTTTATATTTTGATAATCTCATATTTTCATATTTTTCATATTCTGCTTTTAATTCTATGTTTAATATATCTTTTTTTATCTATTCTTTTTTATACCTTGAATTATATTATTTTATATTTGATAATTTCATTGTGGGGCAGCAAAGAAGGAATTTAATTTTACGGGGGGGGGGGGGGACTTGAATAAAACTTGAAACTTAAAACTTTAAACTAATGTATTTTCTAATTGCTTTTAAGACTAATTTAAATCATCATGTCCTTGATTATCACTGGCAACGTCCTTAATGCATTTGCCTCTATATACTATGTGTGTTACCTGGAGACAGGATTTATAGGGTTCGCAGCAGGGAATTGAATCAGACAGTTTGCATAATTTAAACAAACATGGCAACTCTTCAGGGGCTTACTTTAAATATCGACATTTAACATAGTACCTATCTCCTGCCAAAAGTTCTGACGTGCACATTTGTCACTGTGCATTTTTGACATGCCAGCTTAATACAAGGCCCCCACCGTTTATACGCACAGGATGCACATCAAGCGAGCACAGTCTACATGAGGCAGCCATCATGTGTGTGCATATGCGTAGTAATAAAGCAAGTATTTTCACCATATGGTTGATGGAACTAGTCCAGTAATGAACATTATATCAGACTGCTCACATGTAAGTAAAAGCCTTTTGTGTGACGTGTGTTTTGAGGTCTCACCTCCAGATGCCTGGCTAACAATTCTGGATTTCAACATTACTATATAAGGAAACACAAAACAGTAGTCCACCACCAATGCTGTTGTTTTTACTCATTCTTAATTATGTTTTTCACATCTTGTTCCATCATGAACGCATGATATTATCATAGTATGTTGGGTTTTATTCAATCTTTGATTTCAGATTAGTCGAAAGTGTTACTTTGACGTCTCGAGCGTAACAGCGCCGATAAGACCTCAGATACGTTCTTCACATCAGGTAGCTCGTTCAGTGTCTCCATTAACTATCAGGATGGTTCACTGGTTTTCTTTTCTGCATTGTGCGGTCCTGCAGATACTCTGAACAGCAATTGTAGGGTGTTTAAACCACTTTAATTGTCCCTTTGTGCAAAACTACTCCACCATTTCGTGGCATTTTGAGAGAAACACACCCTGAGGTTATAGTCATGGAGCTGGCTCTAATGTCTGCCTTTATTGGGTGGGTAATGAAGCCACTTTTAAAATACAGGCAGCAGTAACCTAACCAATTGCTACACTTTATTTAAGTAGAGCTCTATTCCACCGTAGGGCGTGTTACCTGTTTGGTAAATATTCAATGAGATATAGGGAAAAATATCACAAATATGACCTTCACATTAGTTTGATTAAATTTACACTATTGTTTTAGCACTTAGAAAGAAATTATTTTGTTTCTGTTTTTTTTTCTCCGAGAAAAAAAAAACATCCATTTTTTCTCCAGATGGCCCATAAAACTATTTCAGATTCTCATTATAAATGGAATTGGCCACACCAGTTTTTATTTTGGCACCATAACTCAAGCAAGAGGAAATGTCAAAAAAAATATATGAGTAGGAGAAAAAAAATATCCAGTAAACTTTTTAATGTACTTTTTTTTCTAACGGGAATTTTTACAGGCTTGTTGGCTTTCCGCAAGATTGCGTTCTTCTTTTTTTTCACTCCAGCATCACTTTCAGATGGTATCCTTGTATAATAAATCAAAGTGGAGCAACTGAGGTCTCAGTGATGGCTATAAAGACTGTTAAAAATGGAAGATCTATATATTTGAGCCGGGCCTCAGTAAGCGGTGTATTTGTTTGGACTGGAGGCTGCAATGTGGTTGCGGGAGATCAGGAGTGGAATTTGGCCACAATCCGGGGCAGCCCCATTAAAGGCCATGTCTGCTATACGGGGACACAGCCATGCATGCGAGGACTGTCCTTCAATAGACTGTCCTTCGTCTAGCTGCACATATATAACACATCTCTATCAAAATGAGGCAGTTTTTAAAAATATTTACAAGAATTTCCAGACTTCCTCTTAACTACATTCATTTTGAAAATACTCAAAATCTACTCACATCAGCCACTTCATTAGGTACACCTTCCTAGTACTGGGTTGGACCCCTTTTTGCCTTCCGAACAACCTTATTCAAAAAGGTGCTGGCAGCATTTACAGAGTTTGGTCCATATTGAGATTATAGTATCACGCAGGTTCTGTTCATTTGTTTGCTGCACATCCATGAATCTTCTATTGTGCAATTTTGGTGAGGTCATTCAAATTGTAGCCTCAGTTTCCTGTTCTTACCTGACAGGAGCGGCACCTGGTGTGGTCTTCTGTTGCTGTGGACCATCTGCTTCAAGGTTCAACAGGAGAGAGGCACTTCGTCATACCTTGTTTGATGTTATTTGATTTAGTGTTTCCTCTCTATCGGTTTGAACCAGTCTGGCCATTCTCCCCTGATCTCTGGCATCAACAAGGCATTTTCACCCAAAGAACTGCCGCTCACTGGATATTTTTCATACCATCCACTTTAAACCATAAAAGATAGTTACGTACATGTGAAAATCCCAGTAGATCAGCAATTATCAGTCCCTTATATGGCATCAAATTTAACTGTTAGTCTTCCTAGTTGCATGAAATGAGCTTTCAAACATGCAAAAAAAAAAGTCTCTTATTGCAACAAAAATTATTATTTAGTTGATTTAAGATCCATGACACCTGCTTGCATCGAAAAGGTGCAGACTCTTAATTAGCACCTATAATAATGACAACTACACTATGAAACATTTTTTTCTAGAACTCCTCAAACATAAGGAATATCTTTCCAATTAGTGTTTGGGTACTCATTCTCAGGCTCAGATTAGGATGAAAAAGTATTTGTTTAGCCAGACATTCTGTTCAATAGAATTTCTCGTAAATAAAGACAAACCACTCAGGGAGTTGTTCCTTGGCATCGTCGCCTTTAGCTTGCTGTTTAGGGACAAATCGAACAAACTATAGATTAAATCTGTTTATTTTTATATTTGAAATTTATGCCCAGATTTTTT
This sequence comes from Clarias laeviceps, assembly GCA_030014305.1. NCBI lineage: Eukaryota > Metazoa > Chordata > Actinopteri > Siluriformes > Clariidae > Clarias > Clarias laeviceps. Next base: position 2,002,486 of record JAQMYJ010000011.1, on the reverse strand, counting down.
CATCTGTTAAAGCTGCTTTTTGCGAAAACGTCCAATGTTCAAATAACTATACAAACCCTAATCGAATCAAAAATTTACTTGAAATAAGTTCATGAGCTTAGAAAGTGATACAAGTAGGTGTCAAAAAGTTTTGAGATTCGCGTAGCACAGATCTATTCGCTTTCACTGTACGTCCTCCCTCAGATGCCTTAAAACCTGGCTGTAGAATTCGCTAATGGAGGTCTGGCCCATGGGAATGGGTCTATTCTTGATGAGGTGAATGACGAAAATGACGATGCTGCGGACCTGCCTCACCTTTTTTGGTCGTAGAGATGAGATGGCTCTTACACTGTGAAGACTGAGTCGTACCCATACACCCAAGTTTCATCACCGGTAATGATCCCCGACATGAAGGACGGGTCAGCTGACTTCGATGTGATGTTCTTTCTGCTCCTGGGTCAGCAGCCTGTCATGTTCAAATCACAAGGATTGCCTGGATTAATCTGGCCAATTTGCCAGATTTGTTTCCAGCAGACTTTCACGTTCACGCAAGTTTTGCTCTAACTTGATGTCCATGATCAAATATCAGACATTGTAACGCACTTGGTCAGAATATCACCAGTTGAACAGCTCCTGATGTACTGTATGTCTTTTGTATAGTACGGTGTCTTTTGGCACACTGACTTATTGTTTTGATGCTTTGCCTATGTACCATCTAGAAGACATGACTGTCATGTATCAGTATTGTTCACCTTTACCATCTATATGCTGTAATGATTCACAATTCCACTATCCGGGGTCGTCGAAAAAGAAGATTGGTTCCTGTTTGAGACTGGTTTCGTTCGAGGTTTTATTCCTTATGACATGTTAGAGAGTTTTTTTCCTTGAAACTGTTGCCTTTGGCGTGCTCATTAGCGATCTAGATTTACAATCAAACTTCTGTAATTGCTTACAGAGTCGACAGGAATTTGACTCAGCAAATCTGTACAAGCTAACACAGGATGACCTAACCCTGATAACCTTGCATGTGGTCAAGTTAATTTGATATTATTTCTGAGCCAAGACTGCAAACATGGCATGTTTGGTAAAAAGGGGTGCCATTTAGGGGAAATCATTAATACTGTAGGATATTTAATTCATTCAAACACATACCGTAGCCTAGTGTGTATTGTTAACTCAAGCATGACTCTCTCTCTCTCTTCTGAACCTGTGTAAAATGTTAATTGTCTTCAGTGTATCCATGCCCATTCAGCATCTCACCTCTACTATACGTACTTGCCATCCCAGCCATTGCTGGCTTGTTGTTTCATGTTTGTGTACTTGAGAGGTGCTTTTACAACCGCTTTGCTGACACAACAGCTGGGAATTTTCCTCTGCAGGGCAGAACAAGAAGATTAATGCTAAAATAGGAGGATGAACAAACACTGACAAGGCGAGAAACTGGCCATGCTCGAAGAGCTTAACCAAACAAAGATGGCCGATGAGTGCGACGGGAGGCTACGTTGCCCTCACAGCCCAGAGGTTTTGTCACGTCCTAGTGATCCCGGGAGGATTTTTTGTTATTTTCCACTTCCAGGCCCAAATGTCCCTTCTTGTTTCTGGAGCCTGCTGACAGCAGCATTATCCTCCCCCACGGATGTATAGAAGAGACAAGTTTGTTTGGGGCTGGACCTGAGAAAGCAGTGCTAGTTTGTTTTAATTACCCCCATGCTGGCACTCCTCACTGGGTCCCGTATGTGAAAGCTGGCTTTCTCCCATCTCCATGCCAAACAGGGGTCAGCAACCTGCTAGAGTAGTCTTAACAAAAAACGTAAAATCTAATGAATGAATAGCATGAAGCATTACATGAAAGCATTACAGTTTTAACAATGCGATCAATGTTTTTAATATTATTGATGGTCAGGTTCAGGAATTCTTAACTGCACAAGCTGTGAGAATAGGATTGGTAAGAAAATTGATGGTTGACACCAATCGTTCCATTGGTCCTTCGAGACACATTACTAAGCATGAAGCAATCCTGGAGGCTTATGCCATATTTGTGTAATAATATTATTGCAATTTTATGTTGCGTATGACTAAGAAGAGAAGATTTCTTAGTTATTATTATTATTATTATTATTATGGCTGGACCTTTTTTTTAACCCTTAAAAGTCAAATGTTGCCGGAAACACAGCATTGGTGTATAACTGATAAAAAATAAAAAAAAACAGCTGCTTTTTCAGAAGTCTTGCTGGTGTGTGTCAATGGGGCGGCTTCAGATATCAAAATGTGCATTTGGGTTTTCAGATATTTCAGGTACTGTAGAACCAAAGTTATCATTATGTCGAAAACACACAACTTTTACCGCTAGCAAAATATTGGAATGATGTTGTAAAAATGTTGAACTCATCAAATGTTTATTATTATTATTATTATTCATAGAAACAATTGAAAACAACCATAAATCATGTGATTATGTGTATCTATGTGACCCATTTATATATTTTTTTGCTCAGTCATGTTTGTATAGTTGGTTAAGATTAAATAACATTCAGTTCATCATATTGTCTCGGTTGTGCTGATAATAAAGATATATCACTCTATATTGCACAATCCTGACCCCTATATATATTTATTTGTTAACACATAGTAATGCAAAAAATTGGCAAAAAAAATCTATGGGTTTTAAGGGCCGTGTGTTTCACACATAAGCATGAAATTCCAATGTTATGCCTAAGCACTAAATATGATAATACCGTACACTCCCTGTCCGAAATTAAGACACACTTTTTTATTGAATGTCGTTCTTTTCTACATTGTAAAACGATCCTGAATGCATTAAAAAAAATAGAAAATGATCTCCTTCAGGGCGGTTGATGCTTAGATGTTTTCTGCTACTGGAGCTTGAGCTCTAATCTGATGTTAATTGATAGTTAATTGGTGATTTATGAGAACGCTAACTCTAAATGAACTTCTTCTCTGCAGCAGAGCTAAGTCTTCTCATGAGAGTCGGGTTCATCAGGGAGATTTATGGCTTTCGCGACTACACTTGCAATATTGCAGATGGACTGACCTTTAGGTCTTAAAGTGATGACCGACTTTTGACTTGATTACATCATCCCATACGCCTTATATTCCTAGTTTTGATGTTTTCACTGCTGTTCTACAATGTAGAAAATAAAGAAAGACAGAAAAGCCATTGAATTAGATGAGATGATGTGTCTGAACTGACTGGTACTGTAAAATGACACTTGCATTTGGGAGCATGCAGTGCCTTTTAAAAACTAAAAACCTCACATGTTTACTAGTTACCTTGACAGAGAAACACTTTCTTTGTCAGATCAACTGTTAGGTTCTATAGTAATGTTGAGAATTATGTGTAATTTACCAGGATTTCAGGATTTGTCCTGCAGTCTTGACAAGGAACAATTTCCATATATGTTGGTACCTCGGCATACAAACTGTTTCGCCCTAAGAAACGAAATTTTACAAAAAATTTGCCAAGACATACAAAGTATTTTTCTGCATATAAGTGAACAAACCGAGCCACACCGAAGCCCGGCTAAATTGTGTGTATGTCCGGGAATCGTTCAAAACTTGTCTGCGTCAGTGGAAAGTCAAGTGAAGCGAGTTTAAATATTTTTTGTGTTTTTTTTTTGCATTTTGTGCAAGATTTAGTGAAGACGTAGCACAATGGCTCCCTTAAATATTAGCTAGGACGGTTGCAAGAAGAAAAGGGAGAAACTTTCAGTCTCAATTAAGGTTAAGTGAGGTTTAATGTCTATTTATTTCATATTTTACTTCATTTACATGTCTTTTCTAAATGTTTTGATTGTTTTTATATGCAAAAGTATGATTATAATGTTGGAAATTGGTAACATTGGTAATATTTTTGAGTGGCTGGATTTACATTAATTTTTATGGAAAAATGCGTTTCGCAATAAGAAATTTTTGCCTCAAGAACTCGTTAAGAACTTGTTATTATAACCTGTTATTTGACATCTATAAAGGCTGCTTTACGTACGTTTTTCATTGTCATCACATTGCTGAGATTACATAATGAGGTCGGTGAAGAAAAAGGCGCGTAAGAAACGAGAGAAAGGAGAAAGGAAATAGATTTCTGTCCTAATTAAAGCCTGGTCTATAAGACCCTGGTTTGGAAAGTCAAGTGGTCCGTCAGACTGCAGAGAGCATCCGGAGTGTCCGGAGTGTGAAGAGCTCCACAGCTGCTTCCTGTCCTGTAGAACCTGCTCAGGCAAGAGGGAAGCAGTTTACTGTAACTGAGAGAGAGAGAGAGAGAGAGAGAGATGGCAAGTATGTGTGTTAAAATGAGTTAGTAGTGAGAGAGATGGAAGTGGGCAAAAACGGAACACATGTGAGACGAGAGTGTTTATGTCTTTTAGAGAAAGAGAGAGACAGAGTGAGTGAGAGAGAGAGAGAGAGAGAGAGAGAGAGAGAGAACTGTTTCCTGGTTTTAAGTGAATGTGACTATTACCGTGGTATTAATGTCTGCAGATTGCATGTTTGTTCCTGCCCCCACATCCGCCCGCACTTCTCCATCCACAGCCGTGAAATTGGGACCATGTGTTTTGTGCTGCGTTCCAGTCCGGCAACAAGACACAGGGCTGTTTTTCTTTCTCATTCCTCCTGCCGGAACTGTGGGCCAGAAAATACGTTACGCCCCCCTCATCCCTACTCACTCACCCACCTAACACACACATACTTACACACCACACACACACACAGACACACACTCATTGTATAGTCTATAGGGAGGACGCTGCAAGCCGGACAGCGAAGATCTATCACTTTTCTTAATGAGAATGAATCTTTTTGATATTTATTTGAGGGTGGAACCGGGTTTAGCTATTACAGAGCATGTTTATCACAATTTATAGTCGTCCCTTATTGTAAGAAAGACTAGCACTATATCAACCTTTCTTTTATCATGGAAGTTCGGGAATTTTTTGGAACGTGTACAAATATAACAAACTGTTGAATTTCATTAACCCCAAACGATAAGGTGAGAAATATGAGAAATGTCTGAGTACAAACCTGATAAAACAATCAGCTGATGGAGAATTTGTGATTATATTAAGGTTGGACCAAGGTTGGAAAATATTGGTATAATTGTACTTCATTACCTGCACTATTTGGAATATTTCTGTTGTTCATGGTTATTGAATCTGTTCTTACTTAAGGAAATTTACAAAAATAAAAAAATTTTTTTTTACTTTTACTCTCAATCTTTTTCTTTCTTTTTAACCCCCAAAATTACAGTGTACAGCGATCACTTTCTCGCCCAGTTGTTTCAACAATCACTTATTTGCAATTCGACTTAGCATCAAATGAAAGCACGCACAAGTGCTGCGCTAATTGGTTGTCAGCTAGCGTTCTCTTTTAGCATTTCCTTTGCTTTTCTCATTTTAGTCAAAAATAACTCACCATTAAAGCTAGTAAAGCATGCTCATGCATGTTAGCAAGGTACACAATTTGCTAGCCCGTTTTGTTCTCTTTTGCTAATGCTATCCCGTACTGAAAGTACTTTTATATTCTTGCTAGTATGAGTAAGAGTCATGGGATTTTTGTGTGTGACAGTGAGTTGGTGTTAAGCTTCCGTCTAATGGTGTAATCTGTTTAGTTCGAGGTCTGGGTCTCGGTCTGTAGACTTGGGTGTTTATGGGCGTGGCTTTTACAGCACTGACAACTGGGGCCGAGGATTTAGAAGCTCCTTCACAAGCATAGCAGGTTAGCTTTAATCAAAAACGATAATCTGACAAATAAATGAATTTGACAAAACAGAATTTGACAAACTCTGTTGAACTTCATTAACCTCAAATGATAAGGCGAAAAATATGAGATAAATCTGAGTACAAACTCGATTAAGCAATTTGCTGATGGGTAATTCGTGATTATATTAAGACCAAGGTTGGAAAATATTGGTATTTCTGTTATTAATGATTATTGAATCTATTCTTACTTAAGAATATTTACAAGAGAAAAAAAAATACTTTTTACTCTCAACCTTTTTCTTTATTTTTAATAAAATTAAATTACCCCCAAAATTACTGTGGAGGCCAATGGAGACCATTGTACTGTATTTATTCCCATTTGTACGATTTGTACAACATTCACAAACTACAGGTAATTTGGGATGCTAATTAGCCTAACCTGCATGTCTTTGGACTGTGCGAGTCCAAACCCACCAAGCACGGGGAGAACATGCAAACTCCAGTGCTAACCACTAAGCCACAGTGCCGCCTAATTATAATCAATTAAACTAGCTTACAATATTTCATAAACAGGAATTCTAGTCTTAGTTCTAGATTTTTATCAGTTAATTAACAAAATAAGACACTTTTGACTTTCAAGTCAATACAGCAACTTTTATTTAGCTACGAATAGTTTCTCTGTACTTTTATCTGCTCAATTTAAAACCCTTTTTTGGTGAACATCAGTAGAACCATTCACATCGTCATACAGTATACAGTATAAGTACCGAAGTCTCCCATGTCAGTGTGTCGTGTCACTATGACGAGTTAATGAAGTGGTGAGGGGAGTGTCGTTTCGACTCCTCGGTCACAGTCTAGAGAGTTTTACGGCTGTGACTCCTTCTGCTCGATTAGGGGAGTGTGGAAACACCCAGCATTCCCAAGCCAGTGAATCCTCACCTTCATATTCATTCACACATGTGGGATTGATAAGGTTTTCAACCTCTAACCTCTCACCCCTGCACAATACCATGTTCCCATCAGCCTCGCTCCTGCTTTCACATGCTTTCTAAATCTCTGCTTTTCATTTGTTTTGTTATAGTGTTCACAATTACGTAAGACATAAGACACAAAGCGTTTAAGTCTCCAAAACAGGAACGTCTTGGGTTTGGTTTGGAAAAGACACAGTGTTTAGTGAAGGATCTAGGGTAATTTTTGGATTTAGTATATTTATTTTTTTCACTGTCTAGCTGGGAAAGTGCATGGACTGAAAAAGGAGTCATTGTTTAGCCTTGAAGAAAATAACACTTTATTTAATAACGCTTATTTACTAACCATTTCATCCAGTGTGGTTTAAAATTGTACAGAACTATGAACATGTTGTTCAATTTTTGCATCCAGAGACCAAAAACTCCACAAATTCCAAGGACCATTATATCACTTCATTCGAGCCGCTAGAGCCGTTTAGTCCCAGATGGAAAAACACTGTACAGCAGGCACGTCATGTTTTTTTTTTTCTTTCAATTAAAATCTCCTTTATATTAAAGTTAACATCATTTACACAAGTGTTTGCTTTTGAGTTTTTTTTTTTATTAAATAAACCCCCCTTTTTTTAATCAACGATGCAGAAAAACAAAAAATAACTCATCAAGCTCAAATATTTTGAATCTTACCAAATTCTAATATTTACCATTTATCAGAAATTATGTTAAGGAAGTAAGTCCCAAAAAAGAATTCTGCAAAAAATTGAAAATAAATAAATAAACTTTTTGTTTTAGCAGTTGAAGATATCTGATGTTCCTCACTATGAGATAATTATATAGATAATTATATATGTCTATTAAATCATATCAATTTTAATAAAACAGTAATAAAGTAATAGTAATAAACAGTAATAGTAACAATAATAATAAGTTGTATTCTTTCAGCAGATTTCTTTTATTTCTATTTCTTATTTAAAACGAAGACTAAAGTGGTCTCTTAATTTGCAAAATGATTTACTAATTCATTTCAAGCATTTATTTCTACAGAGAGAACTAAAACAATCTGCAAATAGACTACGTTTGAAGGTAAATCTAGAAATTCATCATTTAGAAAGTTTAGAAATAGGCTTAAAAGTGTTTTAATAATAGTTTCATCATGATAAATATTACATTTTGTAACCTTTCCCTTATTTGAGACATCTCGACTTAAAAATTTTTTTTTTAGGAAAATAATCGCTGAAATAACATCCTTCATAACAGTTGCCAGTCATTTCCACCAATTTGATTAACAACACCCGGTGAATAGTGCTGTGTTGATTCTGCACTAATAATGCTCCAAGATAAAAATCACTGACCCACAATCTGATTATCTCCTTGATATACGACTTTCTCTAGATAAACGACAGGTCACTTCAGGGCGTCCGAATGCTTCGGCTGATTTGGAGTGGATATGAGATAGAGATAGTGACTGCCCTGGGCTCCACTCTCCACTCTCTCTCTCTCTCTCTCTCTCTCTCTCCCCCGGCAGATAAGCGACCTCTGCACCTGCGTAAACAGCCACGGCCAACTGGGAGCCACACCAAAGAGTGGACAAAGGCTCTGGGTTTAGAGGCAAAAAGGGGTGTCGGCTCTCCCCAGGAACCTCCTGCTATCTGAAGGGGTCAAGTTTATTTTTCCTGCCAGGGGGGTGAAGGGGGTGACCGTGGAGGCGAGAGAGAGGGGACGAGCAGAACCCATGGAGTGGTGAGGAGATGGAGGAGGTGGAGGATTATTTTTGGTGGGGGGTAAAAGGACAACGAGAGGCTCGTATTAACATGCGTCCAACCTCTTAAGCTTATCTTGGTGACTTCGAGTGCTTCCAGGACATGAAACGTCTCATGCACCGGGTAATGCTAGGTGTAGTGGAAATTTACGTATATATATATATATATTTAAATGTTGGAATGAATTTACATCAAAAAAATTAATCATAGGTACAAAAAAAAGACATTCTACAAAAAATAAATAAACTGTTTTAGCAAGTGAAGATATCTCATATTTCTCATTATGAGATAATTATATGTTTAAAGACTCATTAAAATGTCCTCTAATAAAAATAGTTAAATTAGTCCTATCAATATTATTATTAACTAATATGATATTTCCTACTGTAATTCGAAGCTTCAAATTCTTATTTTTTTGTAAATAAGAAAAACATATCTTAAAATAAAATAGCACAGCCATGTTATACATACTGTAGGCTTAAACTGAGTACTTTCAACTTTCAATACCTGCACTTTAATGCAAATATCTATTCAGCCAATCACATGGAAGCCACTAAATGCATTTAGACCAGTGTGAAGACCAGTCTAGACGATCTGTTAAATTTAAACCGAGCATCAGAATGGAGAAGAAAAAGTGACTTTGAACATGGCACGGTTGTTGGTACCAGACGGGATGGACTGAATATTTCAAACTTCTGATGTCTGTAAGACATGTCAGTATGGACCAAAATCTTTAAGAAATGTTTCCAGCGCCTTGTTGAATCTATAATTCAGGCAGTTCTGAAGCCATGTAGGGTCGATGTACTTAAGAAAGTGCTCGATCAGTGTAGGTGCAGTAATTCTGTCTGTTTAAAAGAGATTTAGTCAAAATACTACATGATTCAGTCTCTAGAATATTAAGAATATAAGTAAAGGAAAAGGAAACATTCTTTCATATTAGCTCCTAAATGCTAACAATTCATTACGCCGACGCTTGGCACCGACACGTCATAAAAGCTCCTGTTGCTCCAGAAGGAAGCCTTGGCGTCACCAATAATATATTCCTGGCAGTTTTAGCATGTCTGTCTGCACTGCTGTTCTCTTCGCACTATAGACACCATAAAAGTTTTACAAGAGAGGTTCGTTCCCAAAGGAGACAATAATGGGTCAGGGAAAGAAAAAAAACAAAAACAAAAACAAACAGCCGAAGCAGCATAACCAGCGCGCACCCGGAGAGACGAGTTCTCATGGTAATCACCTGACTGAAACCAGTCGTCCAAGACTTTTGTTTGGTGTCATCAGGCTGTTGTGTTGTCTGGGTTACTGATTCACCCTGGCAGTGACCACTGGGGCAGAAACGGGTCAGTTCTTCTATGAAAGGAGGCAAGTGTTCATGCAGATGTGTTGTGATAGTGTTGTGATATCAACCTGCTTATTATTAAAGCATTTGTTATGATAGGTCAGCCTTACGTATAGCGTAATACACGCCATGGCCACTTTATTAGGAACATAAGGAAAATAAGGCTTTCACCAGAATAGCGAAAACACTGTTATTATGATGACTTTAATCATCACATTTTAGGTGTTGGAGTATTTCAGAGACATCCTGGGATGATTTTCACACACACTCTGAAATGATGCAGGTAGGTCTTTCTCCAGATCTTTGTAGTCTTGACTTTCAGTTCCTGTCTAAACACAAGAGGAACCTGATGAGTTCATAGAATCTTGCAGTTCATTAGCTGTGAGATACGACATGTCTTTTCTGCTCACCACGGTTGTAAAGAGCGGTTATTTGAGTTATCTGTCAGCTCAAACCAGTCTAACCATTATCCTTAGGCCACACATCAACAAGACGCTTCCCCCCATGGAACAGGATTGTTGTTGGGGTGTTTTTTTCCAACATGTATTATAAATCACATGTGGGAGCATTGTCTGTTAAACTATTGAAGCTTTTACAAACATTAGCAGGCAGCTGCTCATAGACCTCCAGAAGATGGGACTTATTTGCAACCAAAAATTAATAAAAAAATAATATAAATAAATATACGTATATATATATATATATATATATATATATGTGCGTGCTTTGATGGGAGTCCCGCCGGTGTGTGTTAGAAGAGAGGCTTTAGACTTCAAACCATGTATTTGGGTTTTTGGGTAGAAAAACTTCAGAAAAATGTCAGTTAGAACGAAAGTTATTGTTACTTTTATAAGGTGTAAATTTTAGCACTACTGGAATAAGGGAATCAAATCATTGCAAAAATGTCAAACTCTCAAAATTCAATTCAATTTAATTTGTAGCGGTTTTAACAATTGTCATTGTCGCAAAGCAGCTTTACACAATCAAAGGAATTATGTTATTATTCCATATTATTATTATTATTATTATTATTCTTACTTATTCATAGAAACAAACAAAAACAACAATAAAAACCACATGATCTTGTGTATCGCTGCCATTTCTTTGCCTACGTCTCATCGTCTATACGCCTTTATCCTGTATTCAGGGTCACGGGGGGCCTGGAGCCTATCCCAGGAGACCTAGGGCATGAGGTGGGGTACACCCTGGACGGGGTGTCAATCCAGCGCAGGGTGCACACACTACAGGCAATTTGGGAACACCAATAAAACTAATGGGCATGTCTTTTGACTGTGGGAGGAAACTGGATTGCCCGGAGGAAACCCATTAAGCACGGGGAGAACATGCAAACTTCATGCACACAGACTCCAAGACGGGAATCGAACCCAGATCCTGGAGATGCAATGCGACAGTACTAACCACTAAACCATCGTGCCAGCGTTTTGTCTATGTGACCACCTTTTTTTATTGCTTAGACATGTTTATATAGTTGATTAAAAATACCATAAAATTCAGTTCATCATGCAGTACTGAAATAAGAGGATATGTCCCTCTATACCGCACAATCCTGAGCCAGGTATTTGTTTATTACGAAAAATGGTTAAAATGCTCTGAGTTTTAAGAGCTACCCTAAAAATCTTAGCTGTTAAACTCTATATACTCTAAACAATAAACTCAAATGTAATATCGACTGTGGAGTCAGAAACTGAAATGATGCCTGAATGTAGAACCAGAAATTTCAGTACGGTAGCAGAAATGGTGCTTCTTTATTTTGGTAAACGTCTCAGGCTGACACGCAAGCGCGAGGAAAAGAACGTGCTCTTTGTTAGGAAACAAATTAAATTAAATTGCTTCTTTTCGGCCCCCTCGGTCCTCCCCTCTACCTGTTTATCTAACATCCTACCCCACTGCTGGGATAATAGCCCTAAAAAGCCTGTGTCGTGGCCTCCTTCGCCATAGAAATGACATTGCCGGATAAACAGAGTGGCCTATCACTAGTAGGGACATGGTGAGAGCCAGGTCACGGTGACTCCTTTCGGACAGCGTGAAGGCTACACTTTGGCTCTGAGAGATAGGGCTTTCCTCTGTACACCCACCAGTACGGTGTGGTTCGCATCAGCGCTGGCTGCGTGTAGCTCTGCGGCGGCAGCAGCAGCGGCGGCGCATATCTACACCAGTTGTGTTTCTAATTAAGCGGCCGAGATGGAGACAGACAGGCTGCCTGTTGGTGCTGGTGCTGTTTAAAAACGAATAAACCTAACCCCCTCCCCCCCCCCACCCCGCCCCCTCCAGATGACTTATCCTAATCTTTCATTCCTTTCCTCATTGGATTTTTTTTTTTTTTTCCATGTGCATTTGTTTGTTATTTAGCTTTCATTAGCTAGTCAAAACAAAACAAACCACAACATGCAGATCAGTTGCTAAGGAATCTTCTCTGGAACATCGACCAGACCTTCAGAAGCATCCTGCTCTCCTGTAAACCACTTCAGAAATGATTCGCTGATCGCTTTCTAAAACTAAAAACAAAACAAAAAAAAAGTCCTCCTGCTTTCTCGTTCCGCTATCTCCGTTTCTCTCCGCCCACGTCCTCGGCCCTGTTGTGCATCAAAGCCCTGGCTTATCTTCCCCCTGAGGGTCAGCTCCAGGGAGGTAGGTGAGAGGACATACCACGGCTTATCTGGCTGGGGAAGGCCAGAGTGATAAGCCTGGCTTTCCCGGCTCATCTGGCCTCCGTCTCGCTGACCTCCACGCTCTCGCTCTCTCTCTCTCTCTCTCCTCCTTCGGTTTCATTGGGTCTATGCAGACCTTTAGGTCATCTCAGAGCTCCAACCTGGTAATCAGTCACCCTGCAGTCATTCATAAAGATCCCTGCAAAGGTTAAGGGCCTAGAATTCTTCTCAACCCCTTTTTTTCTCTCTTTCTCTCTTGTGGAATTCAGCGGCGTGTTCTTGTCATGGACGATATATCAGACAGGTTAAGTGTAAAGCGTGATGTAATGCTAATGGAGAAGGACTGGCTGGAATTCCTTCAAATGGTACCAAATGGGTGAAGATCTTATAAAAGCAAACCACACAAACAAGAGACAAAACAAACATAAGAGGTTTAGGCTTTGACTATGGATTATTTAATCGTCCATGTGTCTGTGTACCTCCTGTACAAATCTATTAAGAATTTATATTAAAAACAATTCTGTAAACCAAATATAAGAAAAACTTACTTGTAGACTTCAACAATCGTTAACAATATTCTTTCCAGATTTGCCAACATGTTAAGCTTGACATTGTTAACAGCTTTAACAATCTTATATTTGACTTCTTCTAAGTTTATAATTAAGAAATATTCGATCAATTTGACTTTATTCAAAATATTTGCTCCTGTTAAGGTCCAAAGTTTTGCTGTAATTGTTTTTAATAGTTCAGTAATTACATAATTAAGTCGCATTATTATTCAAATTTAAATTTCAAATTTCCAAATTCAAATTTTTATTCATTACATACACAAACATACACAGTATAATATGCAGTGACTGTTTGTGACCTAAAAAAGGAAATAAGAGAGGCAAATGATGATTAAAAAGAATTTAAAATATAAAATCGACTTTACTCTCATTCATCACGCTGTCTCATTCTCCTTAACCCTCCTCCTCCATTCCACTTTCCCGGATGTCTTTATCTCCTGGTGATACGGTTGCCCGAAGCCCCTGCCCGGGATTAGGAGCCAGGTCGTCTCACGCCCTTATCCCATTCTCCCCAGCAGGTCTGATAAAGCAGCAGAAGTCGAGAGGGCTGGGGAACGACGAGTCCGTACTGATAGCGTCCCGGAGAGCAGGCATCAGAGGAAAACTTGCTCCTTTATTTTGGATAACACATGCTGTAGCACTTTAGAACATCAGCTACCAGGGTGACATCATCACATCCCTTTCAGTGCTGCTCCAGAGGACAGTTGGTGCCTCGACGATGGACGCGATTTATTCCCCCTGTGCAGTGTGCAGTCAGTTTCACGATGGAATTTGATTGAATTAGATCACAGTTATTAAAAGTGTCTAGTTATACTAGAACCATGTGTGTGTGTGTGTGCGTCCATTTGTTTGTTTGTAGTGAAAATATCTTAAATATATAATTAAATTCATCTACTGTTTACTATTATAAGAATACAATACAACAAGTACACGATTATTAAATCATTTGTAGATTTTTTTGGCCATCTGTAATAATTTTTTTGCAGCGCATCTGCAAATAATATATATTTTCTTAGTGTTATTTTTACAAATATGGGTATGGTGAGGCATGTTCACACTAGATTTTTATAGATTTATAGATTTTTAACAAAACTACAACAAGAACAACAGCCATAAAAAAGCCAAATCTTTTAGTTATTGAGGTCGGGGAATTAGCATTAATTAGCCCATAACAATGGTTCAAGTCAAACCGGGACTTTTGATTGTGTAGAATAACAGTACACTATTCTGAGAGTAAAAACACTCTTTATGTCTCTCTATATAATCTCCTGCTACACTAATACACTTATCCCAGTGTTACACTAGTGCTTGGATACCATCAAGGTAGAAGGTTTTCTCAGTACGCCGGACACATGATCAGAAACACCGGCCTCCCAGGAACTCATTTAATGTCTTTTCCTAACATGTGGAAATGTTTTTGCATCATTTTGTCCTCACCTCCATCACCACCGATTTGTCACAATGCTGTACTTTATAAATCAATTCCCAAAATGTCATTTTTGCACATAATTAGTGTTTATTACGCTGCTGAGGAGCAATTAAGCCTGTGAGGTCTCATGGTTTATCCCTGTGAGTCTCTTTGTCCCTAAAACACAGTATGCTTTCTGTAAAGGGATCAACACAACCTGTGTAGACCTGCTGTTTGTGCAGGCTGAATAAAGTCTCACTTGTGGGCCAGAAATCCTCTTAAAATGCCTGCAAATAAACTAAATACTTGTACATGAGCTGACAAAAATTATCACACCGTATGAAACATCAGGCTCGTCTAGAACTGGGGGAAAGTTTTCTCAGTCGACTGCGTACTTAAAGTATTTCTGCTCTTTTTTTTTTTTTTTGAAACCTCCGTGCATGTCCTCAATTTGGTTAAACAACTGAAATGTTTCAGTAACGTGATATAGTATTTGTGAGCAGGGATTTTTATTTATTAAATTTTTTCGGTATTTTTTTAGCTTGGTTTTGGAGACACTTCCGACAGCATGGTCTGAGGTCCTCCATCCGAGCGCTGCAGTTATGAGATTTCACTTCCTGTCATTACGCGGCCCTTCCAAACCCCATCCTATTAAAATATGTTCATTTATTTTTAAACATATGTAATTTAACATCTGGTTCTAGTATTTAAGGTTCTAAATGTCCTATTATTGCTGCATTAAGTAGCTCATATTAACCTCCTTCCATGTCAAAAATAATCAGGAAGGCTGTATTTATTCTGTACTTTGGGTTTAGCGTGTCAGCGTACCACCCATTTTAGAGGCCTGGAGCTTAAAAAAAAATCTTTGATCACGAATAAATCTCAGAGAGCTTTCCTACACCATGGATGGATATTTTCTCCTTCAGGATTTAAGTGGATTCTAGGTGAGGTTTGAATTTGGTCACTCAGACCTGGGTTATCATCAAAATCACATATTCTCACACTAGATAATATGACAAAATAGTACCACCCAAGCCAATACACACACACACACACACACACATATAGCATGACTAGCGTAAGTACGTGTTGTTGACAGTTAAAGAGTTTGTAGAAACAGTTAAAAGGTTAAAGCTAATAATAATCTGCAGATCTTTAATGTAATCAGTGATATTATTATTATTATTATTATTATATCAGGTTGAAGCCTCACGTACATGTCTGTCTGTCTTTCTGTACAGCAGAACTCTCTGTCGTTTACACTGCAGGTCTCGATGCCCAATTCTGATTTGTTGCCTATATCTGATTTTTTTTGACCGTCTGTTTACACG
>JAQMYJ010000011.1:1936028-1955337 GCA_030014305.1 Clarias laeviceps | reverse complement strand
TTTTGTTAAGTACAAAACTCCACATGTGTTCATTCATAGTTTTGATGCCTTCAGTGAGAATCTACCATGTAAATGGTTATGAAAATAAAGAACACATTGACAGATAGATGAGAAGGTGTGTCCAAACTTTTGGCCTGTACTGTATATATATATATATACAAATAAATACACTTCAGTATGGAGTCTGTCCCCCTTTTGCAGCTATAATTGCTTTCACTCAAGATGTTGGAGTGTTTCTGTGGGAATTCGTGCCCTGTAGAGCATTTATGAGGTCAGACACTGATGTTGGACCAGAAGGCCTGGCTCGCAATCTCCGTTCCATTTCATCCCAAAGGTGCTCTTGATGGGGTTGAGGTCACAGGGCTGTGTGTGTGCGGCCGGTCGAGTTCTTCCACACCGAACTCATCAAACACAGTCATGTTGGAATAGTAAAGGTCCTTTCCCAAAGTGTTTCCACAAAGTTAATAAAGAGCAGCATAGCATTGTTCTGGTATGCTAAAGCATTAGGATTGTCCTGCACTTGTGGTAAGGGTTTATAAATGAACAATATTTTTGTCCATATATATATATTGCACTTGTGTATTCAGCCTGTTGAACCCCTACACTTGCTTTCACACGAGCTCACAGAGTGTCAAGAAAGACTGGGAACGTTCCAGCCTCCACTAATAAATCAATTAGGGGCCAAAGTGACGCCTCCCGACCTTAAAAGGATTATTGGGGAAGCGCGCGCTATACGACAATGATGTAATTACGGCCGAGGAACCATTCAGGGCAACTGAATACAGTACACGCGCTTCAAAGGGCACTTTATGCTTTATTTATGCCCCCTGCTAATTTGGCACGGCACAAGTCCTAATCAAGTCTGGTAACGTTGAGTAAACTGTTTATTTCTGTAAACAATAACTTTTCACCTGAGTGTGTGTGAGAGAGCGTTTTAAATATATAATTTTTTCTTTAAAAAAAAAATTGAGTCACTAATTGTGCTGTTTTTCCATTTTTACGCACAAAATCAGATACTACATGGGAGAGTGGTGTTTTGAAATAGGGAGGTGGGTGAATGGGGTGGAGGGGTGATTGTGTGCGTGTGTCTATGTGTGTGTGTGTGTGTGACTCTCCCTCCTCCCTCCTTCCACCGCCTCCTCCCTCCCCTCCCTCGTTTTTTAGTCCATTGTAGGGATCCTTACACTCAGAAGACCAGTGTGTTCCCCCAGGGCTGCCAGAGAAACGACTCTCTCCTGGTTCTACACCGTAAACCCCACGGATTTTTTTTTTGCTTCTTCTTCTTCTGCGTGATTGTTTTGCGGTGCGCAATTAAAAAGAAGGAACCTGGAGCGCGCGTCTTGGCGCGTCCACACACACACACACACACAGAGAAGGACACGATGAGCCCACGGATGATCACTGTCCCATTGTGAGACCTGGACAGACCAGGACGCGGATTTTGTGTGTGTTTCGTTTATTTACTCCAGGAGGGAACTCTTAGTGAAGTGTGACGCGACAAAAGAAAAAAAAAATCCAACAAATCTAAGGACATCTGGACTTTGCGCATTATTTCCGATCGCGGTTCATGCAGGAGGTCAGCGCACAACGGAGAGCCGTGGTTTGGCTTTGATATGTAATGGATTTCTAAAAAAAAAAAGATTAGGTCCACAGATTGTAGTATGAGAGGATTTCTACAGAGAAAGAGAACTTTGAAGCTTTGAAGCAGATCAAAGGATCTAAACGCGCGACTTGTGTCTCATCAGACTGTGTGTTTCAAAGCACCGGGCAAAGTGCAGCGGGAGAAGAAAAAAAAAAGGTAAGTGGGACATCAGCTGCAAGCTGGATGATGAATGTTTTAAGAGTTTCATACATTGTTTCTGGAGCTCTGATTGTGTGGTTCTTTTCTATTGTGCGTAAAATAAATCGGGTATCCGGTTCCACTGCGTAAAATCTGTAACCTCACAGAAATTGATTTGAGAACAACAACAGATCCAGGGTCAGGGGTTGTCCCAAACGGAGCTCAGCTGGAGATGTCACAAGTCTTGTGTTTATTTTATTTTATTATCCCTTCACTTAATAAACTCACTTACTCAGTGTGTGTGTGTGTGTGTGTGTGCGCACCTTATCCTATCGAAAACTTCATTTAGACAACCAAGTGGTTTCACACTTGTAAATAGGTTTATTTATCTTAAACTGACTCTCACACTGGTGTGAAAATCTCAGCCAGGCGCACGGCCACTTCGCCTAGGAGTCAGGGTTGCCAGATTGGAGAGACTTTGCTTCCTGGAGTAATTAAATAAAATGTTTTTAAAAAGTAAATTATAAATATTTATATATATATAAAAACAATTGTGGGTTTAATTCTGAACAGATCAAAAGTGATCATCATGTTATATGTTTGTAAACCATCATACAATAAAAAAGAGAGTTGGCGTAAATGAAAATTGAATGACTATAATAAAACAAAATATAAAAAAAAAAGAATAAAACCTGAATGCATCTGAATAGACAAAAGCATCTAAATGATGTATATAAATAATGCATATAAATATAAATAAGGTTTATAAAATCTACATCCATCTAACAGCTTGTTCTACTTACCTGATAAAGTCTACTGATAGTTCCAGAAATGGATCCTAATTATTGTACAAATGGCCCATTATGCACATTTTCACCATCAACAGCCTTACAAACTACCCTGCATTTGTGTTTCTAATTATTCATGTTTATGGAAAACAGTGCACAATGTCCAGCAGTGATCAGGTAGACAATGTGTCTAGTGTGCCTGAATTGCTGTCCATTCATATACAAATGCGCTTCAGGGGTGAAGGAGTGCCGTTCATGTCTTAAAAGTTAGAAGGTTGAATGTCTTACAGTCTTCAGCTCCACTTTAATCTGGATCCTGGTTTGTCTTTCAGTTTTCTCAACAACAGAGACGTGTAACCAGGGGTCGCCAATGCCTGGCGTCAGCGTCTGAGCTGATCACAAGACATACGTTCCCTCGTCAAAATGTGGAGCATCTGTAAGTTCTTCATTACCGTGTGCCTGGCGGAACTTGCTTTATCGAGGAGCATCACGACTCAAGAAGCCCGCTCGAAAGGTAAATGGAATAGAGTGTACTCATGTGTGTAATGATAAATGTCCAGGATGTTTGACATTGGACATTTTCTTGAAACTGTTACGGAAAGGTTTTTTTTTTAAGCACAGAGAAGTGTGATCTCAAAGAGCTTAAGTCCAGAGGAAGTGAAGTAGGATGAAATCATTTGGAAAGGAAAAGAATCCCATTTTTTTAAAGCCGTAAACAGAGCTACTTGATCCTGCCAAAGCCCTGAGGCTCGGAAGTGTAAATCTGTCTGGCCTGGTGCCAGTGACAGGGGATTGTAGGGAGATCTGGGGAGTTTTTTTTTTTCTACAAATACAGGACTGTCCGGGTTGTGTACCTGCTCAGACGTCATTATTCTGTTAACTCCGATTGATATGAAGATGTTCACTAGGCGGTTGTGGTCTCAAGTGATCTATGCAATTTAAGGAGCAGCAGCAGTAGCGCCGGCTCGCGGAGCTTAACCCGGTATTTATATTCAGGAATACGTTAGCAGGCCTGGAAAGAGACTTGATCTAGTATGATTACCATGGTCAGGGTGGTTTGCTGAGGACCACATGGCTATTAGTGAGAGAATGAAGAGGGCAGGTGGAGACCCTGCGAAGAACAGGGGCAGAGTGTTTGTTAAAAGCGTCCTTTTATGAACCTGGGGTCCAGTGAAGGTTGAGAGAGCCTGCGGTGCAGCCAAACAACGCCTGCCAAAGCAAATTAAAGTCATCTTACAACTATAATACCTTAAGTGGAAAAAGTCTAATAAGAAATAACAGTGATATAAAAACCATATCAGGACATTTCTTGTTGTTCGAATCTTGTTGTTCTTGTTGATTTCGTCAACTTGTGAATCAAATCTTATCCTGATCAATCATAATTTTGAGATTATTTTCCATACCTATGATATTGATTTGTATCACGTCCTCAGTGTGAGGCAAAGACCCGAACCTGAGTTAAATTTTTTCTTTAGACTCATCTGTTCGGCATAAATTTAGGCTGAGGATTTGTTTGTGTGTTCGGCCTTTTCTTTCCTCCCTGACCATTTACAACCTTTTCATGGGGTCAGATTCAGGCCAGGGCCCGGGTTTCATTCAGTGAAGTTCATTAGTGTGTTGGTGGGAGAATGCTGTGCCTCAGCACTGGAGGTGACATTGCTGGTTTAGGGATTCTTTGCACAAATGCTTATCACACTCACTGCTGGACAGCCAGGGACACTGCTGTGAAGTCAAACTTCCAATGAGTACCATAGATCTTTTCTTGCTTTTGTTCCTTCAGATGTAATTTACAACCCCTCTCACTCTCCTCCCCTTCAAATCTCCCCACCCACCAAAAAAAAAAAACAAAAAAAAAAACATGGCAGACTCAGGGTTAGCAGTTAGACAACACATGCTTGCTTAGTACATAAATACAAGAAGCAGTTGTGTTTTGTAATTAATCACACATGTTGTTGTGTACACACATCAGTATGTCTAAAACAGCTTCTTATTTTACCTTTTCCTAGATTCCAGAATACAACGCCCGACTCTTCAGCCGGGCTTCCCCGAGAACACCACCGTGCTCGTCGGGGGGCAGGTGAAACTAGTATGTAAAGTCCACCGGCCAGCCACGACACGTCTCCAGTGGTTCAAGAAGGACAGGGATCGCCCGGGGCCTGACGGATCACTGCTTCTCAAGCCCCTTACTGTAAGGAAGTCGTTTAAAGAGCACCTCTGTTTTGTTTTTTTCTCCTGTAAGAGGGGAAGTAATTGAAGATGTGTTTTCCCCTGCAGCCTCTTCGAGACAATGTCTCCAAAGTCAACGTTCTTCCTTTAGTAAATGTCACCTTGGAGGATGCAGGAGAGTATATATGCATGGCGAAAAACAAAGCTGGATGGACTAGTAATTCGGCGTGGGTGGAAGTCTTAACAGGTAAGATGTTTATTTATTGTTTTTCTCATAATGAGTAGAACAGTACAGTATGAAATTCGATGGATAGGTTGAGAAATAAAGCTTTGAACATTCCTTTCTAGAAATCCTTCCTGCTGAATCTATGGAGCAGCTGACTACAGCAGAGAATCCAACAGGTATTAGAAATGCATGAAGATCATTACTTAATTTTCATAACTTGCAGTTTTTGGTAGCTCAGCAGACACCAAACACGGCTTGATGAAAGCGTTATGGAACTATCTTAGTGTATCTTTAGGAATAGTAGATCCAGAGCTGAACTTTAAGGATAAAAGATAAAACTTTGGAATCTTTTTCATTTATTTATTTTTTATTCTATAGAAGTTTCAGAGGAGCAGAGCGAAGAATCGTCGGAACACCTCCTGCTCGAACCGGGTGATGTTCTCAAACTGCGCTGTGACACAAACCGCCCAGGACCGATCCACTGGTACAAAGAAGATACCCGAGTTCAACATAGCGCTCGTATCCAGATCAGAGCAGGAGTCTTGGAGATTACAGACGCCACATACGAGGACTCGGGGGTCTACACGTGTACGATCCGTGGCTCCAGAGAGGCTTTGCGGAACTTCACCATCACAGTAGCAGGCACGTTCAGACTATAACACAAAAAGAGTCAGCATTTTAAATACTTTCTAATAATAGTAAGGTTTAATTACATTCGTTTATTTTTGTAACATGGCAGATGCATTGGGATCTGGTGATGATGATGAGGACGCTGGTCAGGAAGACTCGGTTACAGAGACGGAAAATGATCAAGTCTACTTCTCCAGAGGTGTGTGTTGTATATGTTGGAACTCTAATTAAAACTAAGTAATATTTCCGTCAAGAAAATGTGAAATTGGACTTCTTGATCCAACTTCTTGTTCTTCAGGTCCATACTGGACTCATGTTCAGAGGATGGAGAAAAAGCTTTATGCTGTCCCAGCTGGAAACACGGTCAAATTTCGGTGTCCAGCTACGGGAAGCCCACTGCCTATAATCCGCTGGCTGAAGAATGGTAGGGAATTCAGAGGAGAGCACAGGATTGGAGGGATCAAGGTGAGAACGTTGTGAAAGTAAAGCAGTCCGTGAACATTTGCACATGGAATAATCTTTCTGATGCTTATATTGTCTAATTCTTCCCCACAGTTGCGGCATCAGCACTGGAGCTTGGTCATGGAGAGTGTGGTGCCGTCAGACCGTGGGAACTACACTTGTGTGGTGGAGAACAAATACGGCTCCATCACTCATAGTTACCTCCTCGATGTGTTGGGTAAGACGGCTCTCGCTCGGTAGCTTACAGTAGACAGTGGTCTGGCTCCATGCAGAGTGGCTGGAGCTGGCCTCCTCTCAGCGCCTGTCAGGGGTAATAAGTATTAGACTGGGGAGCCGCAGTTCTGGCAGCTCAGCAGTGTCTCACAGTGAGACAGGCACCAATCGCACCTCAGATATAACCACAGGGCAAGTGTGTCCGCTACAGGGTTCGTTCAGGGCTATACTGGAAAAGGGCAACAACTATTTGCACAATAGGAGGGCTAGTGTTAGCTTGTGTTGCCGGACGAGCAGTTGGCCAGGCATCCAGACGAGGTTTCTACCTGACCTGTGACAGTTCAGTGTCGGGACAACTGCTGTCTCCGTCAAGGGAAAACTTAATGACTTCAAAGCATCCCAGTGTACATGCTTGGCTCTGGGATTCCCTAATGGAACCAATTAGTGCATGCCTCCAGTTTTTTGTTTTGAAGCAGTACTTATCTATTTCCCTTTTTTTGGATTTGATTAGGACTTGCAATTAACAGGTTTAACAGTTGATGGGCTAAAGCAAGGGTTTGGAACATTTCTAGATAGTCATTTTGCACATTCTGAGCAATTTTTCTAAATGTTTCCACTTCAGAACGCTCTCCTCACAGACCCATTTTACAAGCCGGCCTACCAACCAACACAACAGCCGTGGTCGGAGGGGATGCCCAATTCCATTGTAAGGTCTACAGTGATGCGCAGCCGCACATTCAGTGGCTGAAGCACATCGAGATGAACGGCAGCCGGTACGGACCTGATGGCATCCCTTACGTCAAGGTCGTCAAGGTATGGTTTGAAATACCCGTTTGTTAATTAGTGTTTCCAATTTAACATGAGAGTATAATTTGAAGGCTGCATTTTCACTCGCATTTGGTTTCCCTTCACAGACAGGCAGCTTGAACATGTCCGAGGTGGAGGTCCTGTATCTGACGAATATCACGATGGAGGACGCTGGAGAGTATACCTGTTTAGCTGGAAACTCTATCGGGTTCTCGCACCAGTCTGCATGGCTCACGGTCCTATCTGGTACGTTACCATCTTTAACCAGCATTTTAGTCTTTTATCTTTATACTTTATCATTCTCATGGATGTTAACACCTGTTCATCTGTTTCAACAGAGGAAGAAGTGACCAAAGAGGTGGACCTTATGGAGACCAAGTATACCGACATCATCATATACGCCTCAGGCTTCCTAGCGTTGGTGATGGCCATCGTGATTGTGGTTTTATGCCGAATGCAGACCCACCCCAGCCGGGAACACTTTGATACCCTTCCTGTGCAGAAACTTTCCAAATTTCCTCTTCGCAGACAGGTGAGAGAGTAACTCACTAGGACATCTCTGTAATGCATGTTTATTTTGAATATATTTACACTAATTTTGCGTATCTTGGAAACACAGTACTCCGTCGAGTCGAACTCCTCCGGGAAGTCCAGCGCTTCTCTAATGAGAGTGGCACGTCTTTCGTCCAGCTGCTCGCCAATGTTAGCCGGAGTCATGGAGTTCGAGCTTCCCTACGATCCTGACTGGGAGTTCCCGAGAGAGAAGTACGTGCCAAGTGATACAATGCGTTTTGATCATCCTGCCATAAAACTATGATGATGTACTGACAATGGTGTATTATTACCTAGTTTGACTTTAGGGAAACCCCTCGGAGAGGGTTGCTTTGGTCAGGTGGTAAGAGCGGAGGCTTATGGGATAAACAAGGATAATGCAGATCAAGTAACCGTGGCCGTCAAAATGCTGAAAGGTAGGTATTCCTAAAATGCTTGATCAGATATACATTATATACATGGTGATGTGAGCTGACGTAAGCACTGGTTGATCGTTTTCCAGATGATGCCACGGACAAAGACTTGGCTGACCTTATCTCCGAAATGGAGCTTATGAAGGGCATGGACAAGCACAAGAACATCATAAATCTTCTTGGAGTTTGTACTCAGGAAGGTCAGTTCAAGTCAAAAGGATCTGATGAAGATTCCAACCTAATGTCCAACTCTTCATTCATTCAAAACTTCATTGATTTGCACTAAACTTCATGAACATTTTTTAATTTTATTTGGTTTTGTAGGTCCGCTCTACGTGCTGGTTGAGTATGCTTCTAAAGGTAGCTTGCGTGAGTACCTACGAGCACGCCGTCCTCCCGGAATGGACTACACCTTCGACGTGACCAAGGTCCCTGAAGAGCAGCTCACGTTCAAGGACCTGCTCTCTTGCGCCTACCAAGTGGCACGAGGCATGGAGTACCTGGCTTCTAAAAGGGTGAGTTGTTTGTCTTTTAAAACCTTTACACTACCCCCTAACCCCTAACCTCTACCCCTGTGTCTTATCAACACGTCCCTTTGTCTGACACACGATGCCAGGCATTCCTCACTAGAGTGGTGGTGTGCTGTGTTTACCGCTGTGTCTGTCCTGTCTCTGTGGGCTTTGTCCTTTTTAGCACTGCCATAAATCTGTTAGCATGCAGGCGCACAGATCCGCCTGTGCGCAAGATCATATTACTAGGTCTTTGTGGCCTGCTAAGAATGCAGCTGTCTGAAACCCTTCCATTAAGGGCCGCAAACCAGGGGCTTTTTCGTCCCCCTTTTTTTTGGTCCCCAAATGCTGCTTCTATTTAAAATTAAAACCAAAATACACGTAATAATATGAGTTCATTTGAGCAAACAGTCCGGTGGTGTTTTTCTGCAAAAGCCCACATCTATATAAAGCCAGGCTTGTTTTTGGAGCGTATACTGAACGCACTCTTTGCATATCGGTTTAGACATTTAGAAATAGCGCGATCACTTATCCGTGTCCTGTCTTTTCCTCTTCCTCAACAGTGCATTCACCGAGACCTAGCAGCAAGGAACGTTCTTGTCACAGAAGATAACGTCATGAAGATTGCAGATTTTGGTTTGGCGAGAGGCGTGCATCAGATCGATTACTACAAGAAAACCACAAACGTAAGCAGCTGAAATGAAGTCCGCTTTGTTGTCTTCAAAACGCAAATTCTTGAAATTCTTACCCTGGTTAATGTATAGATCTGACACGTCTGCTGCGGTCGCAGTGCCTTTAAAGACAGATGTTCGCCGTGTCCCTGCTGATTGGCAGGCAGTTTAATGGGGGATAATTGGATAGTTCGGGGAGGATTAGTGAAAGGGTGGAAAACCATGTTTTTTTATGGATCAAAAGGAAAACTTTTGGCTGTGCTGTTCTGTAATCGTCTCGCACCATGCTCACTCCCTTCATGTGTCTGATTTTAGGGACGCCTGCCAGTGAAATGGATGGCACCAGAGGCCTTGTTTGACCGAGTCTACACACACCAGAGTGATGTGTAAGTCTAATCTTTGCATCTTTGCCAAGCAATCTGATCAGGAATACCCAGTCCTGGGAGTACCTTAGTTTAATATAGAAGCACCCCTGATCCACCTTTTAAAGCTGATATATCTTTTGCTTCGGCAGTTGGTCTTTTGGAGTCTTGATGTGGGAGATTTTCACGTTGGGAGGCTCGCCATACCCTGGGATCCCAGTAGAGGAGCTTTTCAAGCTGTTGAAAGAAGGCCACCGAATGGACAAACCCTCCAACTGCACGCATGAACTGTAAGTGCTGTTATCATTTTCATTATCATTCTTTTCTAGTTTCGTACAAGCATTTTAATGCGGAAATTCACTGGTTCATTATTCTATTGTTTACTTTCTTCCAGCTACATGAAGATGAGAGAATGCTGGCACGCAGTTCCTACGCAAAGGCCGACCTTCAAACAGCTGGTGGAAGAGCTGGACAGAGTGCTGCTGTCTATTTCGGATGAGGTAAATACCCTTGACGTGGTTCCTATATACTGTACAGTATTCAACATGTGCCGTATCGTTACAATCCTTGTTCAGCCAACGTACTAAATGAATTTTCATTTCCTTTCGCAGTACCTCGACTTGTCGACCCCTTTCGAACAGTACTCCCCGTCATGTGAGGACACTTCCAGCTCATGCTCTTCAGACAACGATTCAGTGTTTACCCACGATGCCTTGTCCACCGATCCGTGCCTGCTCGGTTATCACGACGTACGCTCTCGCCTGGACATGAAGACGACGATACGATAAGGGCTCGACCAGATGAGGACTCCAGTTTATGGATACCGTTTAAAAAACACTCACACGATCTGCGGAACAAAGCAGTCACACGAGGATCGGACTTTTGGCCTACGATTGCTCTGCGCAAAAAAGAACATTATCACCTTAATGCTTGGCACTAGAAAAACCTGGTGACAAAAATGGCTGCCTCAAATATTCAGGTTTCTAATACAGTTAGGACTGGACTGCCTGGTAAAGAAGTCTCGGTTTTCTTGTGTAATGAAGAATGAATGCTGCTTATTATGTGTACAGTATCTGATCAGCATCGAAACTGCATAGAAGTGTGCTGTATCAACCAGATGGATTTTTTTTTTTAAAGAGAACATTTATTTTGATATAAAAGTTGATAGCATTGTTAAATATAAATTTCTCTCTATATAAAGATTATTATACTTTTCCTATTTAAAGATTTGTCTTAAAAATCTCAGGATCTCGCATCGGTGAACTTGCTGCAGTGGCAGCGATGTGCCTGAATTAATGATTTCCTGTGAAAATATTTTATGTACATATCATCGAATAAGACAATTACCTTCTATAAATTATTCTAAAGCATATGAAGTTAAGGTGTTGAGTGAAGAGTTTGGGCATCGCGTCACATTTCGTCACAGGCCAAGCGGAACGGGACGGTTTAGTCGAGTTTGCAAGGACAGCGCTGACAAAAAAGCCGAGCCCCGCGCCAGCGTCGCTATGCTGTGCAGAGAGGAAAGGACTGAATTGAATGTGAAAACCACCCCTGAGGCCGATGATTGATTTAAAATGGGAGAATCCTCTATTGTAACCTTTTACCTAGCGCAGTTTGTTTGCAGGGTCCAAGCGCAGGCCAAGTTGGACAATAGGTCCATGCAGATGTAATGGGTGTGACCACAGGACAGGGTGATTGGGGGGATGTCTGAGCCTGCGTGCAAATGAGCTGGTCCCTTATTATGGTAACGGATCCAGCTGCCCATCCACTATCTTTTTAATATACAAATTCTAATGGTGGCCTTTTCTGAGCAAACTCTGCAGTGTTCTTCAGGGAATGCGAGGCCGCACCCGCAAGCTGATAAGACAGCTTTCTCAAGTTAATTTACTTGCTGCTTTTAATGCCTAGCCAGTGATGCTCCTCCGAATCCCTCGGGGGAAAAACATTCGGCCCCCTCCGTGTGCGCATCCAAATGAGTCGACCAGCCAGTCCTCCCTCTTTTATATGCAGAGCTGAAAATGGCATTATCTTACAAGAGCTATGACCAGGGGGCTCGAACGAAAAAAAATAGTCACATCCCTTTACGTGGCCTAACAGGATGAAGAAAGCAAGAAAGAAAAAAAATAAACTGCATGACATTCCATTTATGTACTCCATATAAAAGAAAAAGATATAGCAATCAACAATGTTCTTATGCATTTTTCCCTTGAGAGAATTATTTTAGAAATATCTAATTTATTTGTTTATTGTGTTGTTTTATATTAAATAAAGGATAATTTAAACTACATGCATGGCTGCTATTATTATTATTTGAAAAATGTTCATTATGTGCTATAACATACATATAAGCGAGGGTCGGTTTATAGACACAGGTTATAGTCTATAGTCGACAGTATATCACACAACAGGTTAGTGTTTTATTTCGAATAATATGATAACATGTGAGGACGTGCAGATCATACCTTATCGTTAAAACACACACTTATCAGCGCCACTTAACTTAGAGTGGTTTCATATCTTGTATTTACAATTAAAGCCAGACACGGCTATCTCGGAAAGTTCGCTTAGTCAAACACAGAGCTCTGAATCACACGTGTATCCAAAAATGGCCTGCGTCATGTGACAAATCCTAGCCTAGTTCAATGCCACTATGCATGGGTTAAAATGACGGTACATTATTAAGCAAATTACAGAATGAAATCGAACCTGCAGGCATGTGTTACTAACCCAGGATCGAACCAGTGGACTATGGAGAAAATGTAAACGACCAAAAAGCATGGTATTGGTGCCTCACCTAGGTGAAAAAGTGAATATTCAGATAGGATCATATAACACCATTTTTCATAATACTCATAATTTCTTATTTCCCGATCCATGCTTCTTCGGGTTTTTTTTTTTTTGTAAATATATTTTATCAGATAAAAAAAAACACATTTGCTAAATACAATTTTCTGCCCTTTTATGTCCATAGTGTCCGTAACCTTTTGAATTCAAATCTTTCAGATTTAGATTTCACCTGAAAAGACATAAACCTGAAAAAGTTTATTATTCTAAAATGCAAAAGATATTGCAACGTGAGTTTGACATGGTTACGGACACTACAGATTTTTTGTTGCTTTTTAAGTTGTTACGGAAAACCACCTCATATGCATCTCTCACTGAGGTAGTCCTGCAATTTTAATGGTTTATGTGTTTTACATTTTGGTAAAAGTTTTTAAAAATTGCAATTGTAACTGAATAAACTATAGTTTTTTATGTTTTATGGCCACATGTCTAATTTGGAGCATTTAAACAAAACCACTGTTGTTAGTAAATTGGGGGGGAAAATCCTTAATTTTGCATTATGCTTTAATTCATGCAACAATTTTTAAAGGTCACATGCTTCTAAAAGCTTACATAAATTTTAGCATCAATACTAAATATACTATATAAATATTCTATTAATAATAATTAGCAATTTAAATTATTATTATTTGAAGTGAGAGTTTTTGGGGCACAAAAAACGGCTTAACAACTGTTCACTTCCATTTTGCATAAACTCTAGAAGTAGCTTCTTTGCCTCACACATTTTCTGTATTATATAAAAAATATATATCAGGACCAATACTGTGTTTTGTCTGAAAGCTTAATATAAACCTAATTAGGGGTCAAAACATGGCAGATCAAAAGCAGACCAAAAACAACACACAGGCTCTCATCACTCACATGGAACAATTGGTTCGTTCAAGCTTGTCGAGTAAATGATTGACTTCAAATCTGATTGTCTAATATCCCTATAGCAAGAGAAACCACCGGTGTTAATCAGTAAGCAATTCACTATTATTTCTGTTATTAATATGTGATTAGGATCTAGTGCTTATTGTCTGCTTGCTGTTCAGCTCGCCAGTAGTGAGGTCTGCTTGAGAGGCAGCCAGGTTGAAGCATGACGCGGGTTTTATTTAGCTAACATCTCCAGCCACAGCTTAACAAAGAATACATTGAAAAGGCAAAAAAAGAGTTTGTACGGTGATAAGCATAAGGCTAAGATTGTGTAAAGTTGGTAGGGGAAATGATGCATTGAGTTGTTACAGCACACCTGACTAAAATCAATCTTGCGAGGAAGTCTGTGGTTAAAGGAAATCATTTTAGCCATCTACGGTTCATGTGCTGTAAATTGTTTTCACTTGGGCTGAGTAATAACTTGCAGGTCCTACACCGAAAACGCTGGCACCGACGTCATCGAGCAGCCCAAGAACCGAGCCGAACCTCAGCCTGGAGCAGTTCCTAATATTCTCCACCTTTCTCCGTTATCCCGTTCGACCGGGTACGATATCGGCAGCGAGGTTATCTGAAGGATCCTGGGTGTTTATCTGGACTCGACTCGCCAGGGTTGATTATGTCATTACATCACATCACATTACATCAGCTGCTCGCTGTTCCTGGTTTCCGTTCCAATTAAGATTACGGCACTGGACTATCAATCATGATCCCCGTTTCAACTGCAAAGCCCTGAAAGCAGGAAGAAATGTAATAATGTGCAGCGCTTGTGTACACAGCTGATAACATGCACTGCAGCTCAGATTACATAGGATTTTGCCAGGGGTAAGTCGAAAGAGGACATTGCTCCTGCCTTGGCCTCGGATAACATTAGGAAATTTTAGTTGGGAGGGTTTACTTCCTAAGGAGTGTGTGTTAGGGTTAGGGTTACACCGTGCCGCATAATCCCAAACCCAACGATGGTGTTTAAATGCTGAAATGATGGATTGAGAAATGATTCGCTTTGATTGAAACTGTCAGCATCACTCCAGGAAACTAGTTCCTTTTTATCAGTATATTAAACCAGAAACTTTTGCACAGACGCATGTAAAATCAGACACTAGAACGCACACACACTCTGTCTCTCATGCTTGGAAAAGTCAGCTCTGCGCGGTTAATGTTCAACCGTGTAGCCACTGGACGAGCCCCACTCCGGACAAGAGCACAATGCCTTATCTGCGGTTTTGTTTTCTCTTTCTCGGTATCTGCTGATCGCAGGAAGTATTTGAACACTTCTCAATACACAGTTCCTTTGCAGATAATGCCTCGAGAGTGTGGACCCAGGAAGTGTAAAGGGTAAACACCACCACCACCATCACCACCACCACCACCGTGTAAAACAGCAGTATTTTACTTTCACCCACAGGTGTGTGAACCGAAAGAGCTCTCGCTTTTCAATCAGGCTCCTCCAGCTGCCGAGCTGAACCATAAAACACATGCTTTTAATTTAAACAGGCTTATCATGAAATATTCCCAATAATCCGGAATGTCATACTATAGGAAAAAAAAAAAAAAACTTTCATTCACAATGAAATTGAGAAAATATAATTTTCCGGAGAGAAGTAGAAGAAGAAGAAAGAAAAAAAAAAACTGTAAGATATATTGGAAGCTTGTGCTATCCAAGGATGTGTAACTCCTATGGGAGACACAATCTGTAAATGAAAAAGCAGAGGGTTACGGAATGTCCGTGTTTCCCTCCCTCTCAGATGATTTGAGAGCCAGGAGATAAATATTTCCCTGTCCGGGTCCGCCATAGTCGAAGCAGGGTGCCTGCTACATCCCGGATCACATATCCTAAGGCTAGGCCCGAGGTCACGGACGATAGAGCACGCTGAAACCGGAACGTCGGGAATCATGAAGGAAGAGGAATCATCTACATCCAGTGTGTAAGGGAGAAGTACAAATATCAGAGACAGTAGGGGGAGTAGAGAGGAGTTTATTTGCAAGGGATTGTCGCGGTATCTTTGTCATCGGCGGACTCTTTTAACTCCGTGGTTATTTATTGTGCTGTAATTTGGGAGCGTAATTGATTTGGCTTGGATTTCAGGCACAGACGGAGCAGGAAGGGCAGGGTACAGGAGTCCAGGATCTGGAGCCTTTTCTTTACACGCTTTCCCAGCCCGGTTATCAGTGTTCCCACAGCATGACGTGGTCTGGCGCCTTCACGACATTCGTTCAGTTTTCTTTTAAACTTCAGCATGGCGATTAGAAGCGCTCGCAAAGGTTGATAGCACGATATGATCTTGCTCGCAAACCCTGAACAAATCGAGCGCACGGGGAACGCTGACACGATCCAGCGCAAACCTTATTGAGAAAATGGAAAGTACTTAAACGCAGAGGAGCCAGCGACGAGCTAACAAATGATCAAGATCGAGACACGATATTGTGTCTGTGTAGCTAAGCTGTTAGCATGAGATAATTAGAAAAACATCTGAACTCAAAGGGGGAGGGATGAGGGCACACTTCACCCCTAAACACTATTAAGCACAGGCGTTAAGACAAAACAAAACAACAAATGTCAGGCCGGTAAGAGTTCCTCACAAACAGCTGAAAATATACAACTTCCTCTTGGCCAGGTGCAGCACTTTAAGGCAAATATAGGTATTTAAACCTATATACATGTAGAGTTACATATACGGGCAACACACAGTATTGGTGCTGATTTTTTAAAAATTTTATTTATTATTATACATATAATACAGAAAATGTGTGTGCCCAAGGAAATTCTTCTGCAACATGGAATCTTGCTTCCTTAAAAATTTCAAGTTGCTAACTTCAGCCGTTTTGGAGAGATGATTTTATATGAGCCCCAATTAGCATTATACTGTCTCGCTTCTTATAATTTAAATGCAAATTATTCATATTTCTTTATGATTATTAATATTTTCATTGGTGTAAGCTTCTAGAAGCATATGACATGTAAAAATTGTTGCTTAAATAGTTTTTTGCTAAAAGCTTAAAAAGCAAAAAATCTGTAGTGTCCGTAACCATGTCAAATTCACGTTGCAATATCTTGACAATTTTGCATTTTAGAATAATACACTTTTTCAGGGTTATGTCTTTTTTTTGCATGTGAATTCTAAATTGGCCAAGTTTCATCGGAATGACAGTTAAGATCATAGAAAGATTTGAATTCAAAAAAAGGTTACGGACACTACAGACATAAAATAAAAGGCCGTGAAATTGTATTAAGCAAATATTTTTCTTTTAATCTGATAAAATATAGCTGTGTATGCATATTTCCTAAAAAAAAAAAAGAAAAAAAAAAAAGAAGCATGGATTTGGAGATAAAAAGCAAATCTGAAAATACACTTTTTCACCGAAGCGAGACACTTTTTAGCACCAATACCATGTTTTGTTTGTCTACACGTGTCTAAACTTTCTTTGCTGTTGTGCCTTGGACTTAAAGAAGTCAGGTTCAAGGCTTCTGGGACACATTATGATTTCCAACCACGTTGAAATCATTTGCTCAATACCCATATGTGTGTGTGTGTGTGTGTGTGTGTGTATCAAGCGAAAATGCGTGAAGAGTGTAATTCTGAGGTTGGAGAGGTGGGGGGCTTTGGTGGTGGAGGGGGGGGGAGTGTAGAGATCAGGAATTTCTACAAAAAAAAAAAAAAAAGAAAAGCCACCAGCTTTTCCACACCATTGCATTCATCTGTTTTTTTGACAGCTTTGCCGGACAAGTCAGTGCCCAAAAGCAATGATCACACGGCCGCACGTTTCAGTGTCTGATCCGATGAGTAGCACACTGACCAGACTGGAACAAACATCCATCGCAGAATGAGAATTCACCCACAAACCCACATCCACATCCGAACATACGCAGCCACACAAACCTACATCCAGATGTACACACACAAACACACATTATATCATGCAACAAAAAAAAAACAAAGAAAAAAAAACAACAACACTCTCCTTTCACCATCTCAGGTAATTGGATGTAAGGTATTATCAGCCTAATTATCAAATAAATCCCGTTCTTCCTCTGCGGTGCTGCATTTACACAAAACAGGAAGGGGGGATTAGTGGGGAACGCTGTGCTCAGATCCGGAGCCCTGCAACTCACTGCAGGAAATCTACTCAGCATTTAGCACACCAGACACATGTCTGCCAGCATTCACACACACACACACACACACACAGGGTTAGTCTTACTGTCTTTCTGAGGACCTTCCATCAACATAGCAGTTACTACTGAATCTAAATCTAAATCTTAACAATGACCTTCGTCTCATAATGTTTTTTTTTTTTTTTTAAATAAAAGCTGCATTTAAAAGAAAAAAAAAAACATACAAGGACAAAATTTAACAAGGGCTAATGTTCCCTAAGTACGGAGCATACCAATACTGACTTTTTTCAGTCGGTAATGGGAAAAAATAATTATATTTACACACGATGCATTTTCTATTCCTGAGATATACAGATTTGTACATTACGAGCAATTTACGACCCGGACAAAAATGACCCGGGCGAAGCGTATCCAAACCGCAGGACCGAAATATCCCACAAAACGTGCTCTGTTCTGCTGAGATGCATAAAAACGAGGTTTATAAAGTCTACATAACCTCTGGCAACGATGAGCAAGAATGAGCGTCTGCCAGAAATATACAGGACACACAGCTTAAACTGTGGGTAAAAAAGTCAAGCAATATTTTAACGGTCCTTTTAAAATATTTAGGTAAATATGATATTTATAGCAGGAGTGATTTTATTGCCTGCTTTATTATTTGTCATTTATCCTGTCCTTTTTTTCTTGTGATGCACACAAGCTGCTCATACACGTCGTGTCAGGCCTGATGATGGACAGGAGCACAGCTTCTCACTGATATCGACCTTGCTGCTGAATGACTCATGACCGAGGAGATGCTGAACATCTGTTGGGAAGTGCACAGGGGCAGCGTAGTCAGGACAGGGGGACGTGTAGGGTGTTCGGATTGGGGGGGGGATTCAGTGTGGCTTCTTTTCCTCTTGTAGGCATTATCTCATCCCCTGAACACTCCCGCTCCATCCTCTACACTCACAGAAGCATTACTCGCATCTGTCACCCATTAATCGGCAAATTATGGAAGAATTGCGCGTCAAAAGCCATTACCAGCGATATGTCCCAGGGGTTTTGGTGCTTTCTGTCTCCTCTCCCTTTCTCTCTCTATCTCTCTCTCTCTCTCTCACACACACACACACACACATCACACGGTCTCTCTGTCAAAAAACGCTTCATTGTCTTTGATTGGGAAAGCTGTATAGGCTGATATTTGTGGGATCGACCGTATATGGGTCAGCGCAGAAACCTTAGCTG
Source organism: Clarias laeviceps (assembly GCA_030014305.1). Classification (NCBI taxonomy): domain Eukaryota; kingdom Metazoa; phylum Chordata; class Actinopteri; order Siluriformes; family Clariidae; genus Clarias; species Clarias laeviceps. Next base: position 1,936,661 of record JAQMYJ010000011.1, on the reverse strand, counting down.
TCCTCTCTCTCCTGCTTGTTTTTGTTGTAGTTTCTCTTATTATAGTGAAGGAATATATTCAGTGACAGGATGGTCTTGCGTGCAAGCTTTAGGTTTTAGGAAAAGAAAAAAAAAAAGATTTGATTTCAACCTGAAATTGGAGGATAAATAAACGAAATGACAGAACGCACAAAAAAAAGCACAGAATGAATTCTTCGTCTTCCTAACAGAGGTGGACAGAACATGAGGAACGTAACCAAAACCTTGAACTTGTACTCTATAATTTATAATAAACATATGTTTGACTTAGATCATGAACGCCGTGGCCCGGATACGCTTTTCTTTTCCTGGCTTCCAATCCAATAGAAATCCAATTTCTGTGCTTTTTAACTTTATTTATTAAGCAGATCCAACTCAACAATTGGGTTTGAAAAAAAAAAAAAGAAAAAACATTCATCTTTGTTCATGCGCTGCCTCATTAGTCTGGCTCGCTTTTCATACATTAAAGGTAATTTAATGCAATAGTGTGGTTAGATTCTTAAATTACTGTCTTCAGAAAAGACACAAACACTAAGCACTGTCACGATACTAACCGGGATGATCAGAAGATTCGGCACACTAGCGGTTAGCCCTTTGTAGCGTGGATGGTAAACC
>JAQMYJ010000011.1:1895022-1926722 GCA_030014305.1 Clarias laeviceps | reverse complement strand
TTTCAGGTGACTCTCTCTTGAAGCTCATGGAGAGAATGCCAAGAGTGTGCAAAGCAGTAATCAGAGCAAAGGGGGGCGATTTTAAAGAAACTAGAATATAAAACATGTTTTCAGTTATTTCACCTTTTTTTGTTGAGTACAAAACTCCACATGTGTTCATTCATAGTTTTGATGCCTTCAGTGAGAATCTACCATGTAAATGCCTGTTGGGTTCTTCAGGGTATCTCAGGTCCCACCCACAATCTAAAGACATTTGGTGTACAGTAGGCTTGTGATGGTTGGGTGCTTCATCCCTTAAGACGTCTGTGATCCTACACAGGATAAGTGGTATAGATAATGAACGGATACTACTTGTTTTTGCAGCTTGCATTAAACCCATCCATTAACTATATGAACCTAAATAATATTTGGAATAAAAACTTGGACAAAAAATATTGCACGTATAAATCACTCACTCATCGTCTAACCCGCTTTATCCTGTATTTAGGGTCATGGGGGACCTGGAGCCTATCACAGGAGACTTAGGGCACGAGGCAGGGTACACCCTGGACGGGATGCCAATCCATCACAGGGCTCACACACACATGCTCGTTCACACACTACGGGCAATTTCATAACGCCAATTCAGACCTGAGGCGGGAATCGAACCCCGACCCTGGAGGTGCACAGTGACAGTGCTAACCAATAAGTCGCCGTGCTGCACCATATATAACTTGGTTAAATAAATAATATAGAATTGATTTGCAAGGATTGACTTTATGCAAGAATCTGTTTGTTTTTTTTCCAGTTTATTTTGTCCATGAATATATAACATTTCTATAATTGCGACTTTGATGTTTTCCACCAAAATTAGCGGACGTCACAAATCCCCAAGATTATAGACCTTAAGTTATGATGCACTGCTGAATTAAGAAAAATCAATATGATCAAATTAAGTTGTTCAGATTTATAAAAACAGTTCTGAGTCCGTTTTTTTTTTCTCTCCGTGCTCCACTGCTTTACCATGTGACAGGGTTCCTGACAGGTGCCTGTTCAAGCTGAATCGTTCGCAGGTTCTAGCACTTGCCTCTACCATCCCGACTGCTGCGGATTATATCCGTAACATCTGTCAGGAGATTTAGGAGTAATCTGCAGGAATTTTCAGATTGTAAAGCGTTTTGATCTGGTGGGAGAAAAGTAATTTGAACCCCACAGCCACCTGCAGCCATCCCCGGGTCTCAGGAAGTTGAGGGCACGAGACTTTTCTCTCAGGTCCCGGCGAGAGGGCTAATCCCTGTTCAAGACTCAAGCAGATGTTTACACTTGCCGGCCACTTTAATAGGAACACCAGCAGCCAATCAAGTGACAGCAGTACAATAAAATTGGACTTGGTGATCTCAGCAGCGTGGCCTGGTTTAATGTTAAAGTCCGATGGACGGGTTTAGGTATTTCCAGAAATGTTGTTTTCCACAACGCACAACAAGATCACATCAGATTCTACTCCTGAAAAAACATCACCTTGTTTGAAAAGCCTTGAGTTCTGCGGCAGAACATCTCTTAACATCTCAACATTTCGTGCTGGTGGTGGTGTTGCTGTAATTCTTCAGGGAATGCCGTCTTGCCGTAACCCACCCTCTAACGGGAAGTTTTATTCCTTATTAAAAGAGACTTAATTACTAGAAAATGTACTGTACGAGCTAACTACTGTACAAGTGTGTTCTCTAGGATTTATTTAGCAATGTTCTAATAATGCATTACAAGTTCTACATTAAGAAGGAATATCTGAAATATTATGACAAGAACGAGCTCTAATGGCTCCATCAGTCTTAGAGGTTTATATCGTCACAGCTAGCTTTTAGCATTGAACTAGTTCGTATCATCAGTTATTATGAGGCTAGCTGTGCTGTTCAGAGACTGTTCTTGGGAACGCCAAATAGCCTAAGGTCTTTCGACTGTGGGAGGAAACCCACCAAGCACAGGGAGACGGGAATCAAACCTGGCCAGGAATCGAACCCGGACAAGGTGCAAGGTGACATTGCTAACCACTAAGCCACTGTACCACTAACACCAACCCTAGGTTCCAGGCCCCAAGTGACAATGAATACAGGATAAAGTGGTATAGATGATGAGGTAGTGAGTGAGCAAGATACACAGACCCTGATACAATATCCTACTTTCTTGATGAAAACAATTGTGGGGGGGGGGAAAATCACCCATACTTGTTTGTTCCTTGCTCTCTGTTCCTTTGCAGTTCATCCACAAGGCGAAGTTGAATCTCAGCCACCAGGCAAACAAACATTTGACCTTCCCTTATCTCCGGCTCAGAATTTCACCCCGTGTTTGTTGGACTACATCGGCCCAACTTCCGATCCAGGGTTATGAAACAGCGTTGCTGAAACAGCAACGAGCCGTGAACATTTGGCAGCGTGGAATCATCAGGGACGTTACGCTTTCGACATAATATGTTTGAGTTGAAGTTTGAGTTTGTTTTTAGAGGATAAACATTTCAAAAATATCGCAAAACCTCAAGTGGAGAATTTGCTCTTTTTTGCAGACCAAATCACGGCTAGATCTGGCATACGCAAACAGCTGTATGGTTCCTTTGTTAGCCTTTTGCACAGCTAATGAGCCGCAGAAAAAGACATTTTAGTGACAAACAGATTACCTGGAAACCCCAATAACTAAACATTTATTTGTACCACCCAGGGCAGGAATAATTTGCATCTGGTGTAGTGTTTCCAAACACGTACTTGACTTAACTCAGACATACAGTTTAATGATGTTCCCGAGAGAGTGAATTAATACTTCCAAAAAAACAAAAAACAAATACAGTATCCAGAGGCACTCATGCTAAATCAGGCAGGGAAAATCTGTCTCTCAAGCAGTTCATGTGGTCTGTTCTTGCCACCTGTGGCAGAGCCACATTTGGTTCTCCCTATTTGGTTCATCACTTTCACACGAACTTTGAGGCCCTGACCTCTAGACATCTTTATCTCAGACATCACAGATTCATCCTGCACGAATATGAATGAACTGATTTGATGATGTGATACAAAAGTGCAAAGAAACACAATTTCAGTTGTGGTTCAGAAAAGAATTTTAAAAAGCGCCATAATTTTATACACATGCGAGAGTATCATTTTACTAAAGTATGCACATGAATTAAACGAAACTTGGGATAGAAATTGTATCTTGCGGACACGAAAGAACCGAAACATGCAAATGGTTTATTAAAACAAGCAAACCAATTAAATAAAATGTGACGTGACTAGTCTGGGCTGTAGTGGTTAGAATTATCGCCTTGCATCTCCAGGGTCTGGGTTCGATTCCCCGCCAGGCTCGATTCCTGTCTCTGTTTGCATGTTCTCCCTGTGCTTGGTGGGTTTCCTCCCAGTCCAAAGAGATGCAGATTAGGCTAATTGCCGTTCCCAAAATTGGCAGTAGTGAGTGTATGTGTGTGAGCCCTGCGATGGATTGGCACCCTGTCCAGGGTGTAACCTGCCTCGTGCCCTAAGCCTCCTGAGATAGGCTCCAGGTTCCTGCAACCCTGAATACAGGATAAAGCGGTATAGAAGATGAGTGAGAGAGTGAGTGACCAGTCTGGGGCTCCTCAAGTGGGGGAAAAAATAAATAAATCACAATTGACAGTACCACTACTGAGGTTTTATTGAAGACCAGGGTGCTTTAATAGCAGCATTTAGCTCGTCTGTATTGATGAATCGGGGGTTTTTCATCTTCTCGTTGACAATATACCATAGATTCTCTATGCAGTTCAGGTCAGGCGAGTTGGCTGGCCAATCAAGCACAGTAATATTACAGTCACAGTCAGAAAACCTGTCAGTTGTTATTTTTAACTCTGAGGGCAGGTGCTAAGTCCTGCTGGAAAAGGAAATCAGCATCTTTGGAAAGCTTTTCAACTGATGCTAAGATAAAGTGCTCTAGACAGCTGCGTTGACTTTAGACTTAATACACACACAGTGGACCAACACCAGGCCGCATCAGAAATCATCACCGCCTGTCAACACTTCACACTGGACTTGGATTCTGTGCATCTACACTCTTCACCCAGACTCTGGGACCTTCATTTCCAAATGAAATGCAAAGTTTACTTTCGTCTGAAAAGAGGACTGTGGACCACTGAGCAACAGTCCATTTCTTTTTCTCTTTAGTCCAGGAACGACAATTCTGATATTGCCTCCGGCTAATGGTTAGGCTTGATATTAGAAATTCAACAGCTGTAGTCCAATTTTTTAAAGGGGGCTCTTGATGCACTGACTCCAGCCTCACTCCAATCCTTGTGGATTTTTCACATGCCGCTGAATCGGCTCCGCTTGACAATCTGCGCTCATTCCTGTTAAATGTACACCTTTTTCTACCATGCCTTTCCCTTCTTAGTAAAACGAGCACTTCTAAATGATGCAAATTATTTTGTAAAACAAGCGAACAAATAAGAAAGGAAGAATCTTGCAGGGTTTTCTTCCGGGGCTCTGTAGTTTTCAGCATCAGCTAGCTTTAGGGTTTTCCAAACAAACCTACGCTTTAACAGATGGGACAGCGGGAATAGGACGTGGTAACCAACTCTGTAAGATGTCTGTCTTTATCTACAACAGTTTGTAAAGTGGTGGCACGGTGGCTTGGTGGTTAGCTCTTGTCACCTTGCACCTCCAGGATCTGGGTTCGGTTCCCACCTTGGGGTCTGTGTACGTGATGTTCTCTATTTAGCTTAGCTATTCAGATTCTTCTTGTATGCTGTGTCACATTTTGGAGAATGTTGTCCGCTAGCATTAACTAAAATATTCCTGTTTCTTTTCCGTTGTGAATTTCATTTTATTTTTTTGTATTTGTACTTTAATTAAAAGTCTTTAAATTCACAGCTAGGAGCTTTCTCGCTTATTTAAATCGTAACAAGATTTTCACCCACCTTCGGAATCGAGAAAATCCCTGTAATTTACCTGACTTCATTTAAAAGCTGAAGGGAATAAGCCCTGTTTATAGGGATAACCTAATGGCAGTGAATGTATCCCCTTTCCACCTTCATACACAGACTCCAGTGTGTACAGGAAGGAAAACACCATTTCGAACACGCATTACCCCCAGGGCCTGTCAGTTAGAAGTAAGTCATAATACAGAGAAGTGTATGGCTTGCTTTTGCAACAACAAAAAAAAAAAAAAAAAAACTGACCTGACCGTTAGGGTTAGAAAAATAATCGCTGAAATGAGATATGATGCTTAAAGATGTGATCTTTAAAAGCGAAAAAGGTATCAGTTTAATATTATGATCTATCAGCGAAGCTTTATCCGTATGTAAATACAGCCTGGTTGTATTGGAGTAAAGGTTGTACACGGTCCGTTCACCTCAACACCATGTCCAAGAAGTCTGTTTGTATAACCAAGTCCTGGAAAAACACAAGCTATGTAGGCATTCATAGCTGATAATTTGTCGGAAAAAAACAATATACTGTATATTTTGGTTTAATTTTTCAGTGTGAACATAAATTCAAGTAACAATCGAATGTATTCTAATAGACAAAGTTCTACAAGTGTATTAATACGCAGTTCATTTTGAGATTTTATTTTCCATAAAGTCACTTATGATAAAAGCAAGACTGGAACGTGTCAAAAGTATTCGTCACTTCATTTGTGTGTTAGAGAATTATTTTAGACTAGTCAGAAGTTCAACTTCATAAAAGTTTAGATCCTTTGTATTCTTCGATCGAGACAAACTAAGAAAAGTGAAGAACGCATAGCAGAAACCTAAATGCTTATGGAAAAAGTAATGATGGTGTGTTTGGTTGGTTTGAACAGCACAGACGAAGTGTGTATGTGTGTATATGTGTGTCGGCTGTATATACAGCAGGGCTGTTTATACATTGTGGCGCCTCGCACTATGAACCAGGCCACCCTCCTCCCCTCCAGCTCCTCTCTCTGAGTAAATAGATCTTATCAATGAAAACAGTGAACCCTTCCTGTGCGTTTTTATGAATGGACGTCTACCTGTGCCAAAAAAACAGGATTCATTCACCTTTACAGCTGAGAACGAACATACCATTGAGACTTAAACAGGGGGGCATGTGGAAGGGGTTGAATCCATTCCAGTGCAGCTTAAAAGTTTTCTACCAAAGTGGTTAAATGTGAGGTTTTATGGGAACATAATACACACACGCACATTTTTAATAACTCTTGGAAAAGCTATAACATAGTTCTGGAGGACAAATTTCCGGTTCATGACTACACCCACAGGAGGAATAGATCAACAATCATCAATCAATATTTACCTCGAATGCCAACAGCGCCATCTAGAGGATAAAACCTTATCTTTTGGTCCCTGATAGAACTCTTAAAATTCTGGTTAAAGTATTCATTTCCCCAAACCCCCCCCAAAAAGGACAAAATATTTTTTTTTCTTTTCTGAAAACAATTTACTAAACAGAAGATGTAGTAACTGGTGATCACAATGTATTAAAAAAAAAAAAAAAGAAAGTAAGAGACAGACAAACACAATCATGTCATGATAAAACAAAGCTGTCCATAAAGTAAGGTAACAATGCAGCATTTATACACAGTCCTATAGGTTGAATGAATATCTGTAATCAGATTAGCTTCTGTATAACAGATTTCTCTTACAATAAGTTCAGTTCTGCTAATGATACAAAGCCTTTCACATTGCTAGGAGTGCGAGTGTGTGTTAATATCCTGAAGGTTAAACAACTAAAATGTTCCAACATGGATGAACCTTGGCCCTTTGATTATATTTTTTAATTATGGTATGTAAGTATAAAGGGTTAGTCTGGTGCAGTGGCGTAACAAATAACTCATCAGCTTTTTCACCAGTGTTAGAGTGTAAAATAACAAAATAAATAAAATAATGGAATATCATTATATGGACCACATATATATTTTCTTTTTTTTTCTAAATGAATCAAAGCTGCTTGATAATTAACACACATGTTCACACATCCTTAAGAATTTCAGACATAACAGATATATATATTTTTTTTTTTAAAGATGTAGGGTAGTACAATAGATTTTATTACACTTATCATATTATAGATAAAATAAAAATCTGTTGACAAAACCATTACAGGGAGCAGAGAACTTCAGCCCAGGAATTTAACCCCAGAGGAAATTTTACTTGGCAATTCCCACAGTATCGTAAACCGAAAGAGGAATTTTAATTACGCCTCTTGCATCCATACGACCGCTCCACCACCTGACGAGGAGAACACTATTGAAATGCTGTGCTACATTTAATGTCCGTTATTAACCTTTATGAACACTTTGAAAGGATAGTAACTGTTTAGACGCAAGATTAGAGGCGTGATAGCATGGGCACACAAATACAGAATGTTCCTCAGTCAGTTAAACTTAAGACACACAGAGACACATGATTACAGAACCGTACTGATGACATCCATCTAAGAAAGGTCCTAATGGTTTAGTTAAATGTGTGAATGAAAATTTGTTATTGTGAACGTTTACAGGATTTAAAGAAAAGCTCCTGCGCATACCGACATACACAGTATAAAAAATAAAAAAAAATTATAATAATAATAATAATTCACATGCAAATAAGCAAGCAAAACTCAAACCCTCCTTCTGATGCGTTAGTCCGAACTTAAAATACGCTTCAAAACAGGAAGAAAGATATTACCGAATAAAAACTATTTCTGACCTTTTCACCTTGCTGTGACCTTGAATCTAATTGGATCAAGTGACACCCACAGACAGTCATGGGCGTCTGAGAGAGCATGCAAGAGGAAGTGGGTGGATAGCGCTTTCCTCAAAGGGTGTTGCACTGGTGGTGTGTTAGCAGTGTGCTGCAGCACCCCCTGGTGTTTTTCGTGAGCAGTAACACTCATTCTAGAGACGTTAACAGGAATCTCGGAAAACACTCAATCATTTTCACCCTATAATTTACAAAATTTTATAGAAAGTAGAGGAAACAATACATGAAAGATATCTTTAATTGCCCAATCAAGTCACTCTAAAAGCTTATTTAAATAAAAAAAAATTAAAAGTTTCTGTTCTTTATACAGTCATTTTAATTAAAGGCGGATTACGTAGGGTTAGTCAATTTTCACCCCAAGATTGGACCTTTAACAGCCATGTAGGTGGCAGATCTCTCTCCCCTCTTCCTGTCCTGAAGCTCCACCCACAGGATTTACAGCAGCTCAGTAGTAATGTGTCCAGAAAATTACTAACAGGAAGCGTGTTCAAAAACAAACAAACACGCATTTCAGGTCAAAAGTCAGCTCCCTAAACGTGTTTTATCTACCATGTAATAGTTCGGTCCCAAGCGTTAACCACCATTAAGAAAAATTAAGTATTGCACATACGCTTTTCTAGGAAAAAGATGCCATGTTAATGACCACTGGATGCAGTGCCGGTCCCAAGTCCGGATCAAAGGGGAGGGTTGCGTCAGGAAGGGCATCCGGCCTAAAACCTGTGCCAACTTGTGTGTGGATCGGGATGGTCCGCTGTGGCGACCCCTCGACTGAACTAACATCAGTAATGATGAACTGTGCGCATACAATTTTTTACGGTTTATACCATAATATCATAAACATTAGAGGTGAGCAGCAGCTTTTCCCCTTCAGGCATGATGGTTCCTGTAAAACCATATAAACCTGCGAATAAAAATGATATTCTTCCTCCCTTGCCCCTGCAATTCTGTTGTTTTCCCCCTTTAAATAGGAATGTCATCAGCAAAGTCCTGTACAAAACAGAATACAAACATAAAAATAAAAAAAAAAGAAGTTATCCAGTCAGCACAAACTTTAACTCAGCTTTGACCTAGGTCGTAAAAAAAAAAATTTTTAATCAAATAAAATTAAACAAAAAAGGCTATCTTCTGCCCTCCACTGGACAAATAAAGTAATGACTTCACAGTGACCATGAAAACAAAGATAAAGAAACTAAGGACTAAAAAGCTTAAGAGTCAACATGAACGATACATTATTATTATTTTTTTTATAATTTAGATCTCGAACAACTCTAGTCTTACAAGACCAAAAGTATAACAGTGGGGGTAAAAAAAAAATAATAAAAAACATAAAACAACGGGTTTTGACTCCCCAGGAATAATTTCAGTCATTACACAGCTCTGTGCAGCGGCTGAACTATTTATCTAACGTATTACTGTAAGATTATACTCTAATTTAAATATCCTTAGAACAACAAAACAGTATGGAGGTGCGGATGAGAGGCGTTCACTCATCTACCTCCGAGCGAGAACGATACACCATACAGAATAACGAGCGATGCTGGAGCAGGATCTGGTGTAGTGAAGGGAGACGTAGCCTCGCCTGAACGGAAGCAGCTTGTCGGGAACGTACATCGAGGGCGGTCAAACCTTACAGACCTCCTGACTCATAGTCCTGCTTTAAACTGCCCCAGTCCTCCTGGACATGCTGCTGCTGGTTATAGCCATACAGATAGTCCGGCTGTTTTTTTCTCAAGGGGCTCACCATGGAGTTGCCGCCTTCCTTTAGTCGAACGCTGCAAAAATAATAGGGGGGAGAAAAAAAAAAAAAGAAATTAAAAAATTAAAAAGAAAAAAAAAAATCAATAGACCTGGATATAATGAGTGACGGATGCATTAATATTATTTTTCCCCTCCAAAAAGTATGTTTTAAGGCATGGTACCGATTTAAACATGTCACTCTTTTGTACTAAACTTTTAATGGGGAGAAAAAAAAAAAAAAAAAAAAGTATACCAGAGACACGTTCCAAGGAAAAAAAAAAAAAATTAACCCATAATCAGATTAATGGAGGCAGTTAGGTCCATAAGTATTTGGACAGCAACCCATTTCTATATCTGTGCGTCACTACAATGGTTTTGAACTGAAACAATGGATGTTATTGAAATTGTAGACTGTATTCAGCGAGATTTAACCAAAAATAAATAAATAAATCATTAACGGTTTATGAACGACATCCATGTTTGATTTACAAACTCCCTCCATTTTTTTTATAGGCTCAAAAGTCAATCATGTATATAAATAATATTTTTGTTTTTTGTTTTTTTAAGTTCTCCTCTGCACAAAATGATGCCTGAAGACATCCACCACATGGTCAGTTTCGACTTTGAGCTGCTGCGTGAATAAACCAGATCATCTCTGAGCTATCCAGATAGTCGCGCTGCGCTGTACACTGGGCCGCGCAGATATCTGGTTTAGTCGGGTGCTACGGTTTCGTCCCACTTTTGATGCGTTTGGTTTCCCATTGAAGTGAATGTGTATTGCGTGGGTACGTAACGTGCAACGTCACGTGATCTCAATCGCAATTAAAACGATAGACCAAAATCTCTATCGGTTGACAAATTCGTGTCTACCGGTATATCGCCCACCCCTTCACTTATACACTGAGAATATTGTATTTAATTGTAAATATTGGCATCTGGTACATTGTAGTGTCTGTTTTGTTTTTTTTGTACAATACATGCAAGCTACTTCCACGATTGAACCGGAAGTAGAACCACGGTGCGTTCATATTTGCGGAAATTCATAACTCGAATGTTCGTAAGTCGGGGATTACCTGTAAATTTTAAAAGACTCCATGTTAAGAGTGGGATGTGGGTTAGGTACCCGCAGGTATACGTACTGGTTCTTGTGTTTGGCGCCGCTGATGTGAGCCTGGTACTGTTCCACTGAATTGAGCTCGATATTGCACATGGTACACGGGTAGCCCTTTACTGTAGAGGCTGAAAAGGAAAGCATTAGCAAATCACTTCTGCTGTTTCTCAGATGTCATTTTTATTACTTAAGCATGCAACGGGGGAAAATAATCACGAATCTACCTTCTTTCTCACCTGGTGTGGCGGAAGGCCCGAAGGTCTCCATGAGTTTCTGCTTGGTCAAATGTTTTTTGTGTTTCTTGCCACTGTAGTGTTGTTGAGCCATCAATGGGTTGTTGAAGGAAGCCTGACAGATGTTGCAAAAGCGGTTGGGGTCGTTAACAGCGGGGCCTTGTCCTCCCACGGGTGGTATGTCTAACTTCTTCACTGGAACAACAGGCTGAGGTATGGCTGAGACAGAAACCAGAAGCACTTATAATAAACAACATACACTTTACTTTCACCATTTTTACTAAAATACAAAGAGTAATTAATGAGTCCAACAAAAACAGGACACAATCGTACCCGGTGGCTGCACCCCGAAGCTTTTTAATCTAAGATTCTTGGCGTGCACTTTGCCTTTGTAGTGAGATTGAGCCACCACCGCAGAGGAAAAGTTCATGTTGCATACGGTACAAGCTTTGTATTTGTCCCCTTCATGCTGCAGGACCTCACCACTCTGCAAAAAATGAGACATAATAAACTTTAAAAAAATAAATAAAAAACCTACAAGTGACAACTTCAATCATCATTTAACTTTCCCCAGTTAATCAAGTCTGTACCCCTGATTGATTGTGGGGTTTTTGTTCTTTGGGGGAGATTTATAAGAGAACATGTGCAGCATTTCATGTTAAGCAAGACTGATTTGTACCGTGGCAATGATAGCTCTCCTCTCCCCACTACACTATATGCATTTACTTGGTTTGTGAGCCGCCATTAAACACAAGAGAACAAGGAAGTTATCTTTAACACTATGCCTAATATTAGTATATAATATATATACTTCCTACTGTACGAGACTGGCACACATGCTACCCTCACACGGAAATTTTTAAGGAGACCGACGGCACTGATGGCGTTGCGTCTAAACAGCCTCCACTCTCGTTCTCAAGTTTGAGCCCGAGTATGCTGTATCGTTCGACCATGTTTTCAAGGACGGATCCCGAGCGCAGAACGATTTGTGTTCTCACTGATCAAAATGACGTTGGGGTCATGTGGAACAATCTTGGGGCCCTAATGTGAAAACGATCCTTAAGTTCTGCGAAGCATGACCCAGTATGGTCCCTGGCTTTTGTTAGTGCTTGTTGCAAAGAAATTTTACTTAACTGACGTATGATTGCACAACATGTAGAAAGATATGTAAAATGAACTCTGTAAGGAATAAAAAAGTAATAAAATTTCACTCGCTTACTTCCACATCCTGTGAAGAGGGTTTGAATCTCTTGGCGAAGGGTTCGTCTTCGTGGGTGGACATGTAACGCCGTACTTTGCTTGCATGCTTCTTGCTCTGGAAATATAAAGCACAAACTATCTATGAATCAACTCCATGATTTGAATACATAAATTGATTCTATGAATTGAATCGGCTCCATAAATTTAATACATAAACCGAATCCAATAATTGATATTTTAATAATAAGCAAAAACATTAAATAAAACAGTACAAACATATAAACAACAACAAAAACTGTTCCATGAATTGAATCCCTGAATCGAATCCCTGAATCGACTCGCACGGTGCAGTAGAAAGGAATCTACATCAAACTGATTCACACACACACTTGACTCGGATGCAAATATAAAAACGAGGTTACCTGGTAATGTGCGAGCTTTTGTGACTCTGAAATGAGGACAGCGCTGCACACTCGACACTGCGACTCAGAGAACAGGTCGCCGTTCTCCTGGATGAGTCGGTTCACTGGAACACAAAAGTGACTTGTTGAAATGAATCAGTCTGAATGACATTTTTTTTCCTCAAATGAACGCAATTTATTCATTTCTTTCTTACACATGCTTTAATATAATCTAATGTTTAAAACTTAAGATAGAACAAAACGCTTTTTATTAACCCTCGCAGGACCATTACGAACCATCCCCTTACCCATCCAGCGACCTTGTGGTGTCTCTCCAAAACTAGCCGAATGCTAACTGACTCAAATTCTGCACCTAGCTCAGCGGCTAACAGGCTAGCTAGGTTTTACAGTAGCAATACCCTAAACTACATTTCCCTGTGCGCTGCATTTTTTTGCATACGTGGCATATTATTTTAAATGGTATTGTGAGAATGGATACATATATTATGTGCATAATAGAATATTTACCCTCCGCTGCCCCACAGGGTAAATAAGGAAAATCTCCATTCGGTCCTTGGGTCGCCATGTTTAATAAAGACGGTGCGCTGAATGTTATTTTCCCACCCGCATTCCGTCTAATCGGGCATCCTGCGCTGTGATTGGTTCACGCTCACAAGCCTTGCGCATGCGCATTTTTGTAACCTGGACACCATTGACACCACAACCAGATCATACCTTCATTCATTTTATGTTAAAATAATTATTGACAGTAATTAATGATAATTGCCAGTCTTTTTTTTCTGGCTTATTAATAACTTGCTGAAATTTTATTTCTCATGCTTTATGTAAAGTATATCCATCCATCCATCTGGTAACCTCTGTAATCCAACTAGGGACCATGGTGACCATTGTATTTATTCCCAATTTACGACCTCCGGTCAACATTCACACACTACGGGCAATTTGGGAACACCAATTAGAGTGTTAAATAAATAACCAGAGTACCAGGAGGAAAACCACCAAGAACATGCAAACTTCATGCACAGACACCGGGGCAGGAATTGAACCCAAATTTAAATAGAAAGGTTTATTTGTCACATACACAGCCATATACGAAATGATATGCAGTGAAATGCTTATACGACCGCCTGTGACCTAAAAAAGTGATAAAATAAAGTGTTCAAATAAAGAATTTAATTATGAAATAAGAGAAAATTGCACAAATATGGCAAACTTTAGCTGTAAAATTCACAAGTAATATGTACAAGTAATAAGTAAAAAGATAGCATTGAAATAGAACTATATCAGATGTTAAGCGTATAGGTTATGCAGGATAAATTACAACCGAGTGCAGTTAGTCCTCATTTGTGTGAAAAATGAGCAATGTCCAATCACGAGCAGAACAATGTACAACCCTCGACCCTTTTCAAGCTCCATTTTTTGATACGCTCGAGTGAGGTGCAACGACTAATGGAAACTTTTGTCCAGTTCTGGCGAAGCGATGACCCATTGTTCACTTGTTCCCTACACACTAAATCAGTTCCCATTGAAATGTGCTGTTTTGCGCCACTGCATTTAATGTGGCTGAATACACTGTGCAGTATACCTTGCAGAGAACTTTAGTAGTATTAAGATGTTGAGTTAACAAAGGAAATTATTATCAAAATATCACAGTGTAGCAGATTCAGAAAATATCGTCAATATCGTCGAATCGTTGGTTTAAGTATTGAAATTATATCGTATCGAAAGTGAAATACTCATGGTTAGGGTTGCCAGATTTGCATAGAAAATGCAAAACATAAAAACGTGTTAAGTCCAAAACTCACATCGTATACATATATGTTTTTTAAAAAAATATATTTTATATATAAAACATCTAAAAAAGAAATACTAATAAAGAGTTTTACATTTCTATATTAATGGAATTTTATGTTAAAACCGCGCGTTTGTGTTTCCTTCCTCAGTGCACCAAGTGTGTCACGTGATTAGAAAATGGCTGCCGCGTTCTAGCGCACTAGATAGTATGAACAAAATAGTACGCCAGAATCCAGTCAACATGCTAGCTCGCGTACTGTTTAGTACAGAAGTATGCGGGAAACGCAATGTTTGGGCCGAGAAACTAGTAGGTAAGTGGTGTAGTACTACTTGCTAGCTGTTATAGTTACACAGCCTAGTTTTTGTAAGACAAGAACGAAGCTAGTTAGCTAGTAAGACAGACAGGTAATATTAATTAGCAAGTTAATTTTAGGTACATTTTACACAAGTCAATGAGGCGAGGTTTAGATAGATAGCCAGCCAGCTAGCTAGTTAGCTAGCTAGCTAATGTTTAGTAGCTTTGGAAAAGGTTGAGAGATTCTAGAAGCTTCTTGAGGTTTCTACACAGTGTAAGCTAACGTTATGCCCCGGAGAAAGCGAACCACAGGTCACGATGAAAGTAAAAGTAAAGTTCGTCGAAGAGAAAATATGAAAGATGAGAATGAGGAAGAGGAGGAGGATGAAGAAGAAGAGGGTAACACTCTGGTCATCTCCGACTCGGATAGTGATGAACAGGTGTGTGTCAAGTCTTAACCGTGCGGCTTAATTTTACAACCCAATACTGGTTTGTTTAGCAGAGTCTCACAGGTGTGTGCGCGCGTGTGTCTGTGTGCCATTACTTTTAACTCCACAGCATCAGGAAGGAGACAGTTCCGTGAAAGTGACTCCCAGAGCTGCAAGGCGCCTGGAGAGAGAAAAGAAAACACACATGCAAGGTTACAGCAACACTTCCACATTGCTCCCATCACTGAAACCATTCCAGGTAAACGTGTTTTATAAAATATTTCATTTGTGCCATCAGACATGACTGAGGATGAGATGTTGGATCTGGCTTTGAGGCTGAGTAAACAGGAGGCGAAGAGTGCAACCCAGAGAGAACAGGTGGAAGATGACGACATGAGAAAAGCCATCGCAGAAAGTCTTCAGGTAAGATTGCCTGCGTGATTGTGATCACAGAGTGAGGTACAGGACAGCCTCATACACACACACTGTTTAAAAGTACATGCAACTTTATTTACAGGTATGCACCTGGTTTATTATGCTAAATCTATTTATAAAGCATTCAAATTGGTCTCCTGTCTTTTTGGGTGAGTGTGTATGCATATGAAAAAATAAATCATTTGCTTCTCCTATGTTCAGTGCTTAAACAATTAGATTTTTCTCCCTAGATGACCTCATAGAGGAACAGCCTACCCCCCCCCAAGCCGGTTGCTCACGTCTGTTGCACTATAGGGGGAGGGGTGGCTCAGCAGGAACTCTTTTACATAAACACAAAAACAGCACATTTGAAAGAGGAATGAAACAGCCTTAAGAATTGAAATTTTGCACATACGCCAAAAATTGTGTGCGTCAGAGGAAAGCCAAGAGAAGTGAGTTTACGAACTTTACACTTTTTTTTTTTTTCAGTGAGCGAAAGCTGTTTTGAAGGAGTCAACTCACAATACCAACGTTGTCTTCGGTATGCGCTCAAAAGCTTTGTTATTTTTTTTTTTTTTTTTTTTTTTTCCCCCCACTCATTTTTTTAAATAAATTTATTTATTTTTAATTATTGGCAATATTTTTGGGTGGCTGGGAATGTGCATTTACATTATTTCTCATGGTGCTGTAAAAAGAATAAGAAGGGTGTACTGACGGTCACACATGCTCTGCAGAGAAAACTTGGTAAAAACAAAAAATCTGCATATTATTTGTTTTTTTTTTTGTCACAGACACAAACAAAAACAACCATAAAAAGTCTGTGCTTTTTCTTTTTCCTATGTGACACTTTTTTATTTTTATTGTTATTTTATTATCATTCAAAAGAAAACTGTGCCATTTGTACTTCGTCTTATTCTTCACTTATGGGTATCTGGAGGAGAGGGTTTGTAGGTTAGTTGTCTGAAATGTGAAAAAGAATGTAAATATCAAAAATCAAAAATATTGTGTTACTGGTCAATTACCCCTAAGCTTGGGGGCATCTGAGCTCTGTGTTAACTTGGAGAAAAAAATAATCATTAAATATGGGACCTTTAATGATCCTTTGTATTTATTTTTTTACACACAGGCTTCCCCCTATACAAGTACAAACTAGGGATGGGACTGAGGATCTCAGTGGTCATTTCAGGCAGTGGTGGCCAGTTAAAGAATTCAAAACCTGTTGATCCAACCATCATATCTGGTCCCCTAAGTGGTTGGAGACTTTTTTGGACACCTTGTATTATACACAACATCCAGCCATGACTGTTCTATCACATTTAGTCATCATTTGTGAATTTGTTACACAGCATGTTAATAGAGAGAGAGTGAGAGATGCTCAGCTATCCGACGTTGTTTCTGCCTTTTCTATTCATGTGGTGCGATTATAGGGCTTATAGTTATAGGTGACATAGAGTAAAAGTTTTGGCATCCATATTAGGGTTGAATAATGCTCGATTGTTCCTTTATATTAAACATTTGAACAATGTTTTTGACACCCACTTAACATTTACGTAAGGCTTAACCTCTTAACCTTTAGGTTAGCTGTGGTCAAGCTCCAGAAACAAGCTCCAAGAGAGCCAGGTCTGCAACAAAGCCTCACCAAGGCCGAGACACTGTGACCTCAAACGTTCGGTGTAAGCTGTCCTTTCCTGGCAAGGACGGCAAAGACAGCGGGAGCACTGACGATGAAGTCCCGTTTTCACGAATGAACACTTCGGAACGATTTGAGGACATCAGTCCACTACCGCAGATGCCTGATCTATCTCAGAGGACCTTGTCGCAACCTTCACCTCCAAGTCCGGCTCGCCCATCTGTGCCTTCTGCAGCTTCTCAAGTGAGTCAGTTTGCATGAAAATGACGTCTGGTTCACTTGAAAAATGACCAAAGTTAGATGGCTTTCAGTAGTGATTTGAATAAATATCAACGTGTACTTTTTGAAAAACTTTAACAGGAAACCCAATCTTCATCTCCGGCTAAACGGGAATTTTCAGAGCGCTCGCCTGAGGACGAGCCTTCACAGAGCGAATCTCAGCTCCAGAAGTCACCCGTCTTCCTCCGTGAGTGCAGCGTGAGACTGATCCAGAACCTCCCGAGCACAAGCGGATCCTCAAGGAACATCCCGTGTACGAACGACAGCTCTCACAGCGTTCCCAGTCCCGACCGCTCCCAAAACAGCCCGCTTCCACCCAAAAGCCCCGTTTTCCCTAAATCTGACTTTAAAAGATGCACAAATTTCACACAGGATAATCTTCGCGATTGCACTCTGGACAGCAGCGTATGCAAACCCGACGACACGTTTCAAGAACCTCCAAGCCATAAAAGCCGGAAAGATTCCCCGGAACGCCTTCCAGACAGCCGGGAAGCTCAGACATCGTCACACGTTTCAGTGACCAAAGCCGACAAACAGGTTTGTACAGGTGTTGGTGTATTTTTTTCAGGATTTCATACTTCACTATGAGATGTAAGAACATGTGAGTCACTAGTTTTATATATAAGTTTATGTAGTAATTAATTACTGAAAAACTAGAAGGTGTATGAATAACGTCAGCTCATTTTGTAAAAAATAGGCAGAGAATTATTTTATGTGAAAAAGTCTAAAAAGATTCCAACAGCACTCTTGCTGTTCCTTAAATTGTGTGATTAATCCATTTCTAGACAAATCACATTGTGCATCTTTTATATATATATATAGCCTATATAAAAAATTTATTATTAAAAAATGTATTATTAGTTTAAACAGTTCTCTGACTTTTCTCGCTTGAATCACAGGACGCTGTCATGCTGCAGCAGGTGAAGGATGAATCCTCTCGGGAAACCGGCGTGAGCACCGTGTCAGGTAGAGCTTCTCTTTTTACTGTGTGTTTGGGTGAGTGTGTGGTGTTTTCACCGTGGCTGCAAAACTGAGCAGTGTCCTGCAGCACGTATGCACCACGCAGAGTGACTGGTTCCTGCCGACAGGGCCTGCCAAGTTATTGGGCTTCCTGTGCGATGGCTCCATACAAACAATTTAACATGAGAAAGTTACGGGAATCACCAAGGAACTCCCGATACCCGTATCACGATTTTGTAAATAGAAAAAGTCTATATTACTTTCTACCACATAACTATAACTACCACACAAGACGCTGTGCTGTATGATTCATTTAGACTGCACAACCTGTAGGATTATAGAGGAACAGCAACATTTTACCACGTTGCGCGTTAGAAGCTACATGTAACCTTGTTAGAAGTCCACATGCCCACAAATCTGGAGGCATTTGAGGCGGTACAGCGTCACAGTTTCCTTATCACCCTACAGGTGGCGCACTCTAAAGTATTCACCATATGAGATGCCAGTGGTCAGAATGAATTATTTGCTAAGTTTATTAAGAATTATTAGCAATAATAATTATGGTGAATGGCCGAGATACATGATGTTTAGTAAAAATGTAGCTTTTTCTCTTTCATTTAATTTGAAGTTAACTATTAAATTCTTGTATTTGAAGTTAGTTTGTATTGTTTAAATGCTGCGCTTTGGTTTTTATGTGAGAAAACTGATGCTATAAGGAACTTTGCTACATTTAGTTAATTGTGTTCATTTCAGTTGTGAAGCTAGTGATTAAAGCTAAGGTATAAAACTTTCGAGATATGACTCAGCTTTTTATTTAAATGTTCAAGGTCTTAAGATTACATGTAGGCCCAGACTTATCGATTTGTTCCTAAGTCCGACAAAGTGAGTCATATACGCCTTTGACACGAATATACAACGTAATGTACCGGACTTTAGACATTTATACGTTCACTTACACGCTGAAAATATTGTATATAATTGTAAATATTGCTATCTGGTGCACTGCAGTGTCTATTTGTTGTACAATACACGTGAGCTAGTTCTGTGATTGAACCGGAAGTAGAACTGCGGTCTGTTCGTATCTGCGGAAATTCGTAACTGGAATGTTTGTAAGTCGGGGACTAGCTGTATAACAAAATCGGGGGGAAATATATCATCAAACTGGGATATTTATAAAATCGTGATATTTACAGATTTACAATGTTAATTGACTCAGCACCTAAATGTTATGATAATATTGTATCAGGTGGTGATGGCGACTCCCATCACTAATACTGGTTATTAAATCTGCCTCCTTTTCTTTTCTTTTTCTTGCTTTCTTTCTTTCTTTCTTTTATTCAGTTGCAGTCAGAGCACAAAACTTGGATGTGTCGTTGCCTGGAGATGCCAAATCTTTGGACGAGTTCACCAGTCACATGGTACTTCATTTGTCTGATGATGACGATGATGATGAAGACGATGATAAGGTATTTATTACACATACTCTTGTGTGGGATTTTTAAATGACTTTTTAAATATTATACATGTAGAAACTGTAAGAAGGTACATCAGTGTGCTGATGTGTTACAGATTATCCCTCCAAGCCCAGTCTTTCCTCAGGGCCGTGGTTCATGTGCAGGAAAGCCGAAGCTCTCGCCAACGCAACCCTGCTCATCCACACCTCCGGAAGAAACCACACGAGACTCTCTTCTGACCAAATCTCCTCACCGAGCCGTGTCCGAGTCTCTGCAGCCAATCTCATCTCCTGAATGTAGACTTGCACCGCCGGCGAAGGGGAACGAGAACGGTGTCGTATCGTACCACTGGGGCGTTCCTTTTTGCCCCAAGGGCCTACGTCCGGATGATTACACCCGAGTCATCCTCACCCAGCTGGAGGTGTATGAGAAGAGCCTGAAAGAGGCTCGGAGACAGCTGCTGCGCAAAGCCGACTGGGGTCTTCCAGTGAGTTTGACATTTTATATAATATAGTGCTTGTGAGAATAATAGCAGTATATTTTAAATCATCAAGGAAAGTCTGTCCCTGACCCAAGACTAGTGTGAAAACTAAACAAAGCTGTTTGATGTCTGACATTATGCATAAAAATAATTGAGGACAAAAAATATTTCTGTACAATGAACATTATTCGTTAAGCTGGATTTATTTGTTAAATTGAAGTATTTACACAAGAAATCTGGTAGTCGTGACAATCCTGTAAATTCAAAACACTCGACTCGTTCTCCTGTTTGTGTGTAAACCTGCATATAAAAACACTAACTAATGTAAATGTCAAACTGTTCATTTACTAAACATAGAATTTGCCCCGAATATTGCATTTTTATACATGGAATATACTGTAAAGTTTAAACTCTACTAAACTAACTATTTTGCCGCCTCATCTAGAGCTTTTTATACAGCAGGAGTGATTTGAAGTCTTAAACAAAAACACTTTCACTAGAATAGGAACTAAGAAGCAGCCTTTTTTTTGGGGGGGAGAATTTTATTTGTATTAATTAGGAAGAAAGCAATCCAACATGTTCACATAAAATAAAACAAAACAAATCAAACTGATTATTTGGGTTCTGTCCATGTGATTTTTATTTATTTTTTTATTTTTAATGGAGTTTTGGTGTCATCTCTGCATGCAAATGAGCCAAGTTAGGAGTTCACTTTGCCCTTCACTGCTGATCAGTGTACGCACAAAAGTACGCAGTGTTTTTGAAATGTTTCTAAATGATAGATTGATTTGCACACGCGATACTAAAAGATTGATAAATGATTAATAAATTGTCAGTACACACAGGGCTCATTGCCTGAACACCCTGCAACTAAGGGATCGTACGTACGTTCCAGAATGTGATTCTAAGCTGGTGTGAGATTAACACTGTAAAACGTCTAATGGTCTTCATCAAAAAAGTAAATCAGAGTTCATTTGTAAGTTGTTGTGGCAGTTTGTAGGTCTTTTAAGACTTCATAGGTCATTTGTGCCGCTTTGTTTTGGATTTTGAAGTACAATAATATGTAGGATTCTTTATTCAGCTTTGAGCTGTCATTATCTTTTTATTCTATAAAAAGTTCAGGAATGTGATAAAGCCTCCTAAAGGTCATCACCTTCGCCATAAAGGTTTCACAAAGTATATAAAGTGTCATTTGAATCAGTCAGTTTTAAATGCGTATATTATGACTATGCACAAAACCCAAACCAAAAGTTTGGTGTCGTTCGTTGTTTCAGATGATCCCATGCCCGGTGGAGAGGCCCCATGGCAGGAGACTGAAGCGCCACCGAGCACCTCAGCTTCTGGAGGAGGAAGAGGACGAGGAAGACGAGACACAAGACAAGGAAGAGAAAAAGAAAAAAGAGAAAAGGAAGGAGCGGGAGGAGCCTCAGCACTGTTCAGGAGAAGAATCGGAGAACGGACAGCAGGAAACGTACGTCGTCGTGTCCTCTCCCGAGACCCAGGAAGAGCTCGGGGTGTGTATTGTTCGCTTTTATTATTCTAAGATGTACACCTGACCTCGTAACGCAGCACTTTATAATTAATAAAATCACTTATTTATATGGTCAGTCATTAAAATACTCAGGAATATATATTGCATATTACAGCAGTCTTATTGATTAGCTTGATTTATTTTATATCTGGGTTGTTGTTGTTTTTTCTGTTCTTTTGAGGGTTTTTTTCTTGTTTTTTTTTCCCTACCACAAGGTGGCACTCAAACTATTATATAACATTTATATTCTTTTTTTTGTTCGACTAGGTCAGGGAATATGAATCTTTTTGTACTATATGTTATTCATTTTGGTTAGTGAAAACTGCAAGCACTTAAAAAAAAAATTCCACCACAGAAATCACCTTTACTGTTTAGACAACAGGAGGCTACAACTTCAGCTAAACCTTCCAGGTAACTAATGTCTTTTGCTAATTAACAGTATTCTGCATTATCAGTATAATAATATAGAGCATTTTGGTGGATTAAACTAATGCCTGGATATTTAACACAATGATTTGTCTTGTAGTTGTCGAAAGCTGCTGACTCAGGACCTTTCTCAAGACACTCAGATTCAGTCTCAACCCGAAGAGCATGAAGAAGACGTTCAGAACGGACGTTTTGAAGTGGAGAGAGCTGTGTGTCCAGGTATGGAAATGTCCCCGTCCTCTGGATGTAGATATGCAGGCATGATTTTGATTTTTGGTTCAGGGTATAAAATAACTCTGTGTATAGTGTAGCTGTTTTGATGGAGCTGTGAATCACAACAAGATTCTTGATTCAATTAGATTTTTAGGCATTACAGTTTTCAATTCAATAATAACTTAATGGTTATTATCTGTTTTGTCTCAAGCAGCTATATTTCTTATAGTAATTTCTAGCATTTAAAATTAGTAAGAGTGTTAATTAAACACCGAAATGCTGTGTCACTTGTTTAGTTGATTGTTTTGCTATTTCACAATCTTCTGCTCCAGACTCCAGGCCAGTAGGTGGTGATATTGCACCAACCACCCTTAAACTCAAAAGAAGAAGAAGTGATAATGTTAATTTTGCAAGGACCTTGCGGAAGACACAAGCAGTATATTTTCAAGGAATTTTGCGATTTAAAATAATTTATTTAACGTTTAAGTTTTTCGAAAACCAACAAAATCAGAGTGACAAAACAACAAAAGGTTGTGTGTCTTACACGGGAGCATCACCATACAAATGTAATACATTCTGGAGGCAAGTTCTTAAGGCGAAAATGTGTTTTTGCGATACGAATTTTTCCATAAGAAATAATGCAAATGCAGATAATCCGATCTAGCTACCTAAAAATATTACCAGTGTTACAAAGACGGGCGAAAAGTCATGTAGCTTTTGGACGCATGTCGAAGGCAGTGTTGGCATCATGGGTCGACTCTTTCAAAATAGCTTTCGCTGACTAAAAGAAATACGCTAACTCACTTCATTTGGCTTTCCACATAAGCATGTTTTGAACAACTCCCGAACATACGGCCAACTTGGCCTGCGTCTGCTTTGTTTGTATGCCGAAAATGCTTCGTATGCCGATGCAAATTTCTTGCACAATTTCAATTCTTAAGGTGGAAATTCATAAGAGAGGGCAATCCTATGCCGAGGATCCCCCCCCCCTCCTCCTTATCCTGCTCAAAAAGTCGTGAAAATCGGCAGACAGGTTGGAATCTGCTGTCATTATGATGCCTGACAGTCTTATAAGAGTCTCACACAAGATCTTTCTGCATAGCTCATACACACTTGCACACATGCACACGAAACCCGGTACACATTTAGAGCTCATTGAGCCGAACAACTTTTGTATCATGGGCTCAACTCAACAGGAAGTCAGTTATTTTGGGTCGTTTTCAAAACACACACACAAGGGATTTTGATGTAATCGTCTTAGGAGATTTATACAATCACTAGCAAACGGGGGCCAAGCAAACAGTGTGTGATCTAAAGACATTGAGGATGCAAAATTGTAGATTTCTGACATCACAAATGAGTCAGCCGTGATGACAAAAAGTGGTTAATAACTTTGTGACATCACATTGAGTGACATCATAGTGTTATGCTTTTTTCCAACATAAAATTCACCCTTTTCTAAAATTATGTCATGATGGTATTGGTATGTCCTTCCTGTATGTCCTGTATGCATGATAGTCCCAGGTGGCAATGGTGCAGGGTGCTTGGGCCCGCTCATATATTTTAAATTATATTTTAATCCATCATAAAACATCTAAAGGATTTAAGTGAATTTAATTACATTTTATTTGCTCATGTAACATTGACATGGTCACAAGACAGTTTTACAGAAAAAAAATTAAGAATTAAAAAAATATATACTGTAAATAAATCTATAGCCTTAACAGAAGAATAATAATGTTAACTAACAAAAATGCCACAGCAAAGCCGCCTTCAGTTGTATTTGGAATAGATGATAAAAAAAGATGACGAACAACTAAAAATAATGTAGGTCTTAAGGGTCTGTGCATGTGCAAACTTAAGTGAGCACCATTACGTTCAGGTGTTTAAATGTTTATAAGGTGAAATCCCGTTTAAATTTGTTTAATGTTATGTTGGGGTAAAAAAAAGAATAATAAATTAGAAGGTATATGTTACAACTTTTTAATGTTTGAAGAGCCAAATACAGCTAAAGGTGAACTTGATTTTATTATAAAAGGAGAGTTAAACGTTCATAAGCAAAACCGAAAGAAACAAAAGATGTGAACCAAAGTCTTGGCCGGATAACATGCTTTTTTTTTTTTTCTTTTCTTTTCTTAAAAAAAAAAAAAACCGGTGAGCTTGAACACATCACATGACACTGTTTTCCTGTGTCTGTGTGCATGCGAGGCAGATTAGAAGCTCGATCTGTTCAGACTTATCAGATACGGGCCACATTGCTTTATACTCAGTATGAACAGTCTAAAAGAAAGAAATAATCAACCTGATTCGGGTTAGTAAAAAGGACACGGGCCACTTTTGCCTCCAGTGAAGTAACTTAGCAGTCAGCTGTGAGCGATATTTAACAGCAGTTTCTTGAACAAAATGTTTCAGAAGATAATATGTTCAAAGCCCAGCACCACCATCCAGCTACTGTTGAGCCTTTGGGCAAGACGCTCAACCCTCAACCGCTCAGATGTATAAGGAGATAAAGACAGGTCGCTGTGGAGAAGGGCGTCTGGCAAATGCCTTAAATGTAAATCAAGATAACAACGTGAAAGAAGCATGACAGATTAGGCAAGCTTACAAACTGTAACAATGAGATATATTGAATAATATTATTGTTTTTAACTATCTCTGTTGGCCTTTTTTTTTTTTATGGACTTTTTAAAGAATGTTTTATGAACATTCTTTAAAATAGGGAAATTAAAACATATTATCAGTCTGTTGTGCTCACTAGGTGCTTCTACTCCTACCTTAGACAGGCAACTCAACCGATCGGTAGACATATTTCATCATTCATACTTTAAAGAGCCAATTTGTAAAAGAAAAATTAAAGAAACGATGTTTAATGTGATCCAATTACTATAAATTAGGGTAAAAATTATTTACACAACAATGTGACCTGATAGTTTACTGCTAATCTGGATGAGTTTGAGCTCTTCTCTTCTTAAAATACAGAAACCCAGATGACTGAAGACAACACACCCGAGCTGATGGTGACCAGTCCTGCACAGGTACGTCCCTAATAATAACTCCACTATGTTACCTGTTGTTATACTGCAGTGTTATTAGCCGTATTTACTCAAACAGAGAATTTTTTTTAAATGAACTTTTCTGAATTCGCCAAGTTAGCTAAAAGTTGCTAACTATTCTCCTCTCTCTCTCTCTCTCTCTCCCCCTTTCTCCTGTCCGCATCTTTCAGCAAACAGAGACTGATGTCATGGAGGTGGATGAAGTGACGGGTCCGGCAGCTGAAGGTGACGAGAGAATGGACCAGGAGCGTCCGGGTGAGGAGCAGTCGTGGAGGGAATCCGTTCCCTCTCAGGTAGAGTGTCCCATGTGCACCCGCTTCTTCCCTCTCAGCAAGATCGAGGTGCATGCGGCCTACTGTAACGGCGCTGTAGAGAGCCAGGACGTCGACATCGAGCAGAACGAGCAGGACGGCCTTTCAGAAGGTCAGCTGGTCTTCTTTTAGTTTTTACATCATAATACAAAGAAAAAAAAAACTAATTTTTTAAATCTCCCTGGTTTTCTGGTTTTAGTGAGTGCACGAAGGAGACGAGGAAGAAGAGCACAGATGGAAGATGATGTAAGGTTTGAGAAGTAAGTACTGTAAGTATCATACACATCATCTTATCATCTGCAAAACCTTTATATATTCGTCATTTGAAATTTTAAGAATGGAGAGCCTTAAATATTTTAACCCTCACGCTATAAACCGTCTTGGAGTTTGGTCAGGTTTTAAGTTTATTTTTGGGTTTGTTTGTTTGTTTGTTTTTTTTCTATGAGGTTCTCATTTCATCAATAATAAGGTTTTCTAAGGATAATAAGGTTTAAATTAATACATCAAAATAGTAGACTAGGTTGTCCTCGACTTATGAACATTCGAGTTACGAACTGACCGCAATTCTACGAACGTTCGTAGATACGAACAAAAATCGCTGAAGTAGCTCATGTATGTATAAAATGCCTAAAGTCTGGTATATTGTGTGTGTGCGTGTGGGGGTGTGTGGGAGAAATGAGTCAGCCTCACTGCTGTTAATGAATCAGTCCGGGAGCACGATGATAGAAAATGTCTGTCCCGTAAAGCTGTCCTGATGGTGAATAATCCTAATGTCAGAAAATCCTCAATAAAACAGAGTTTACAGTCCAATACAGTGGAAAACAGCTCTGAGACAAAGTGGCGTTTTAAGGGGCAGAGACAACACTTAAATTTCACTGTGAGATTAATTTCTTTATGCGCGGTTACAGTTTTTGCCACATGATGGCAGTGTGGGTATAGGACAGATTTAGTCAAGTGGATTGGTATGCTTTACAATAGTGTATATATTCGTGTCAAAGACCTATAAGACTCACTTTGTCGGACTTGAGAAGAAATCAGACTTACAAACGTGCTCCTGGAACGGAACTCGTTTATAGGTCGAGGACTGTGTACATATAAAACCAGTAAGAAAATGTCTATATAATGGCATATAGTTCTAGGCATATAGAACTTTATTTAGGAATTAGTGTCTCTCTCTCTCTCACTCATTCTCTATAACCCTTATCATATACAAGTGATGTTAATTCTAGCTGTTACTCAGAGACTAAAGCTAGACTAATTGAAGTGTATCTGACTAACCACTGAGCTTTAAAAACTCCAAACTCTCTATACTGTTAAGTATGTATTTAACTTAAATACAAGACTGGTAAAAATAATAAGACTGGTGTGTGTCGACACCTGTCCAGTTTTTTGGACTATTTGTTACGAGTGCAAATAATTTTGAAGTTGACTATAAACTCTAGTGACACCTAATTCCAAAAAAAAAGTGATTTTTTTTTGTTTTTTATTTTTTTATTGAAATGGTTTTTTTTTTTCAATGTCATGCTGAATGATTAATCGGGTCTTAATGATTTTTTTTTTTGTCAGATCAGAGCAGCGGGAGAAATGCTTCTTGTGTAGTAAATTTTTCACAAACGAGGAGTACAGCCATCATGTGGACCAGTGCCTTCAACAGAAAACACTCGGACCAAAGCAGGTAAAAAATTTTTTAAAGTTATGTACACACACACAGAATACTTGTACTTTATTTTAGTATTTAAATGCAAAATTCATGTATCTGTACTTTATTTGAATAATTTTATTAGACTATACTTTTACTCCAGCAAAGCAAACATTTGCACTTTTACTTCACTACATTTCTGCTTGATGTTGCGATCCCTAATCACAGGGGTGTTGCTGTATTAGTCAGCAGGCAGCAAAATCTTCCCGCTTCTATCATGCATAACTGCATGACTCATCTTTCCTCCAAGACACGCCTAATAATATATCAGGAGTTTGAAACCAGCAGACAACGAGGAAAACAGCACGTTCACTATTAATAAGAAAACTGTGAGATGGTACAGCCCCGTACTTTTGATACTTAACTACATTTGAAGGCGAATACTTAAATGGAGGACTTTTACTTTTACTCAAATATAGGATTTGTGTACTTTGCCCACCTATGTCTGCAAGTCTTCTTAATATTATTAATTTCAATTACGTTAATTTGAAACAATGTGCACATTTAAACGAAAGAATAACAGTGATTAAAATATGTATTTAGTTAAAACAGTTTGTGTATCGTGTCAAACCCCTACAAAAAACAATCCATTAAGAAAATACTTTTTTGTTTTTAATATGCAATTTTTTCTTTGCCGTTTCTGTAATGTAGACTCAGTCTTGTATAATATTAAGATTCAGTTATTTGTCATATGTACCTTACAGCGCAGTGTATTATTATTATTTTTTTTATTATGTGGAAAAATCTTTTTCCACATATTACTGTTATGTAATAACAGCGCCCCCTTGTGCAGAAAGGGTTTAAGGTCCTTAATCAAGGGCTGAAAAGGAAGAGATGCAAGTAAACAGTAAAATCATCCTGTGATTAAAGAAGTGACGTAAAGTTGCACCAAAGACTTTCATACAAGAAAGCAGTTTCAAATATTAGTTTCATTGCATAATAAGTTTGATGCAGTGCTACAATTCCCGCACAGTTTAAAACGAAAAAAAGTTCCAAAAAGCTTAAAAGGACAAAACAATGATCAGACAAATGTATCTTAAAATAAATTACTGTAGTCAGTGCGGCAGTCTGAACACTGCTGCCACAATTTCATTATTCACCACATACGCGTTTCTGAATACGGCTATTTCTGGAGTATTAACATTCCCTTCTGGTCTTCCAGCTGAGACCTTCACAAAAAAACACTTAAATAAAATTGATATCCTGATTTTTTTTTTTTTTTAAGGGCAATGGCTTGCTGTCTGCCTTGAATCGGACAGAAACGGTGCACCTAGGTACGTACATTCCTCCTGGTCCCTGGGGAAAACTTATGATTGTGTTCAACTATTTGTGCAATAACTTTGATGTTAAACATGTAATGCTCGGGTTTTAAATGCATCTAAACACCATATCCTCAATAAACTCGTTTCAGATGACAGTGGAGCTGGACCATCAAATACTACAATCAGAAACAACCGGTAGGTCCCAAACAGTTCATGTGTGTACAACTGCGGCTTGCTGAGTCTTTAATGTTAAAGCTTTGTGTGTCTGTCTATCTGTGTGTGTGTGTGTTCCTCAGCAGCCTTGCAGACGCACCGGTGATGTCTAGTGACAGCACGGATTCTCAAGCTTCAGCTTATTATGTCAGCTCGTCTCCTATCAAATCCTTCACTCCCATATCTGAAATCAAGGACTGCCTCATAGACTTCCAGCGGCAGTACTCGGACCGGCCCAGCCAGAGACTCGCGAGGAAGAGGAAGTTTAAGAGATAGCAGCAAAATATGCTCCAAAGCAATTGCTTACTGCTTTTTCTTTTACACACCGAGGATAATTTGTGTAGTTTTTATATCATTTCTATGTTGTAATTAATATGATTAAATGATTTAGTAATGTTATTTAAGGTGCCTTGTTATTTTGTATTGTGTAGATACTGTATGATGTAATGTTGTTATATGAGACCAAAAAAAAAAAAAGAGAATGCGTTCGGGAAACTTTTATAAATGATCATATAAAAATGGTTATAAAAACTGATGCTTGATTAAACTTTAAATTTCGTTTTGTACTCTTA
The DNA here is from genome assembly GCA_030014305.1 of Clarias laeviceps. Classification (NCBI taxonomy): domain Eukaryota; kingdom Metazoa; phylum Chordata; class Actinopteri; order Siluriformes; family Clariidae; genus Clarias; species Clarias laeviceps. Next base: position 1,897,299 of record JAQMYJ010000011.1, on the reverse strand, counting down.
CTCTTTCAATTTGATCGTGAGCTTTGAGCAGCGTTCATGTCAAAGCGGGACTTTTGATTGTGCAGAATAACAACACAGTTATAAGAGTGATATAATCCACTTACACCAGCGTTTCACTAATCTTTGGATGCCATCAAGATAGACAGTTTCCTCAGTCCGCAGAAGAAAGCACAACAATCTCAGACAGGCTGAAAGGTTGTAGGCCAGACTTCAGGCTGTGAAGGCACTGGATATGGTTATGATTCTATATTAGAAGGGAGAATGTCTAACTGAGACATAACAGGAAGTGTGATATGAGCATGAGAGCAGCCATTACTAATTGTGAGAGTGGGAGAGCAGCAAAAAGACACTTGGAACCCTTAAAAACTGAATGGGAATGAGCAACCTACGGTTACACTCGAAATTATTCAACCCCCATTAGATTAAAATTAGTTTTTTTGGGGGGCCAAAATTACTAACTTGCAGCTGTTTGTAATAAAGTCAAGTCAAGTCGTCTTTTATTGTCATTCCAACCACATACTGGTACAGTTCAGTACACAGTGAAACGAAACAACATTCCTCCAGGACCAGGTGTTACATACATGCAACAACATAAATTAACAACACAACTGTACTGGAACCAGCTAGCTAACCAAGAGACCTAATTAGCTGACTAGCTCAGATATGACATTCAGATATTTAAACTAATATAACAAATAGTTTCTCTAAATTCAACACAAGTGGCTTCTTTTAATGACTACTGCAGTTTCATAATTATTCAACCAGTGGTTAAGGTTTGGAAGGTCCTAGGTTCAAATCCCATGACCACCAAGTTGTTCCTGTTGGACCCTTGAGCAAGGCCTTTAACCCTAAAAAATTGCTCAGATGTATAATGAGATAAAAATGTAAGTCACTCTAGATAAGGTTGTCTGTCAAATGCCTAAATGTAAACGAATAGAATCGGGTGGGATGTTTCAAGGCGGCATGGTACGTGGCTTAGCGATTAGCACTGTCGCCTCCAGGGTCTGGGTTTGATTCCGGCCAGATTCGATTTCTGCCCCTGTGCTTGGTGGGTTTCCTCCAGGTACTCCGGTTTCCTCCCACCATCCAAAGGATATGCAGATTATGTATTGGCACCCTGTCCAGGATGTACCCTGCCTTGTGCCCTTAGTCTCCTCCGAAAACACAGGAGAAGCTCCAATATGCTAAAAACCTATTTTTGTAAGTCGCTCTGGATAAGAGCGTCTGCCAAATGCCTAAATGTAAACTAAAAACACAAGTTCTATGGACTGATGAAACAAAACCTTCTGGCCCTATGAATCAGCAGTATGTTTGAAGCATAAAGTATGAAGCATATGCAGCAAAGTGCACCCTGTGCAACCTACAGTGAAGCATGGTGGTGGCTCAGTGATGCTCTGGGGCAGCTTTGCTTCCTCTGGCACTGGAAACGGTAAGACGGATTCAATCATGTATCATTGAAGAAAACATTAAGGCATTTGTGAGGATGCTGACACTTTGGCGTCATTGCACTTTTGAACAAGACAATGATCACAAGCATACTTTAAAGTCCCTTGAGGCTCAGTTTCAGATGAAGTCTTGTAGGGTTCTAGAGTCGCCATCACAGTCACCTGACATGAATCCTATAGGTGGTATTTAAAAAAGCAGTTGCAACAGACAAACCCAAGAATTTTACTGAACTAGAGGTTCATTGTCCATGAGGAATGAGCCAATCAATCAATCAATCAATCAATCAACATTTATTTGTATAGCATCTTACAGCAGTTAACAGACGCTTTATTAAGTACAGAAGATGTTTCTCATCAAGGGGTTCAAACATTTTTAACCTGTAGTATTTATTATGTAGTATTATGTAGTGATTGCAAGTAGCATTTTGTGTTGACTTTGGAGAAACCGTTTGTTATATTAGTTGTATTGAGGTATTTAAATTATTGTTATTTGAGTTGTAAAATTCATGACCACACTGTACTGCTGTACTGCCTGTTCAGATATGATGACAACAAGCTGCTTTCTTCCAACTGTCTGTTTTACGTTTTAGCGACACCCAGCGTCCAAAACTAGGAACTTCACTCGAAATTCTTTCAAAAATGGCGGCGGCCACAGAATGATCCTGTAAACTTTCAGCAGTGGCTTTACACCGTCTAGAAATCACAAACTCTTTATTTAACATACAGCACTTCAATTATTATATATTATTCCATGTGATTATAAGTAATCATGATCAGCTTGTATATAGTTATAGGGTATCTAGTGTTTCTTATTATCTTATAAGATTACATT